>OZ026626.1:18493980-18836480 GCA_964020975.1 Hermodice carunculata | reverse complement strand
AAAGAAACGTGACAATTTCAATTAAATGTGTGTAACGTTTTTCCATAAATGTATGTCCAAACTGTAAACACTTGCAACAGTATAAAAAAGGATATAGTCACAACAATAACACCAGAATAACACACTCACTTCCATGTGAAGTGAAAGGGAAGATGGCACTTGAAATTACTGGTCGTGATGGAACAGGTTATCCCCAACAGTGTTCAGTAATATAAAGGACTAGTGCTCTTGTGGTTAAAACATAACTTTTATTTTAAAGAACGGTAAGGCAGAGCCAACACGAAGCCTTATGACAAAACAAAAAGAATAATTAATTATACCTTGAAAGAAAGAAAGAAAGAAAGAAAGAAAGAAAAAGAAAGAAAGAAAGAAAGAAAGAAAGAAAGAAAGAAAGAAAGAAAGAAAGAAAGAAAGAAAGAAGGAAAGAAAGAAAGAAAGACGCGATACAAACCAATTCATCAGCACCAAGCAGACAGTGGAGGGATTGAAATATTTTAACTCCATTCCATGAAGACTATTAATACTATTCGCCGAACCCAAATACTCTATTTGAGAAAAAAATGTAAATTTACTGGTACTTATAATTTGTACACGGACATCATACACAAAGTCAAGCCAGAAAAATAACCAAATTAGACAATTCTGTCCAGACAAATTCACTTCCGTCCTGACTACAAGCAATGGCGGAGAGGTCAGCCATGCTTTAAATCGATAAACGCAAGCTCAGAATCGAAACTTCGCAAATAAAACTACAACCAGAATCCAGAGATGCGAGGCGCCGCATAATTTCAAATAAAAATTTTCTTTTGGTCAAATATTTATCAATACTTTTAAAAGTTAGAGGCTTTATGAACGGGGGAGCGCAAAGAATGAAAACACGCCTTCAGCAAAACCACGGCCTTGGAGAACAAAGCCCACAGAAGAAAACATCAGTTCTCATCAAAATTTTAATTCCATTGCATGAGCAATATTCACAGAATCAAACCTCATATGCAGTTTCCAAAACCCGAATTGTCATAGGAAAAAAAAAGAAAATTTACAGGTGTTTATAATTGATACACGTGCGACCAGAAATATATTTTTAAAATCAGACAATTTGTCTAGACAAATTCTATTCTTTCCTGACAACAGTTAATGGCGCAAATGTCCCGATGTTTTTATAGCGGCCAACTCAAGCTTAGAATTGAAACTTCACAAATGGAACTACAACCAGAATCCAAATATCCCAGGCGCCGCAGCACACAGTATATATATATATATATTTGGCTAAATATTAATCGACTTTTAAAAGGTAGAGCTTTTATGAACACTGGGACGCAAAAAAAACCATCACGTCACCTTTGACAACACAGACAGTGAAATTACATTGACACTTTTGTAATCCTGGAGAAAGGTCTTGCTGTGAGTACATATATTGCTTTGAGCTTTGTGCATACTTTATTACAGAATCGTAAATTTCTAATTTAATTGGAATATTTCAGTTTTTTGTTCTTGTAACAGGTTGTCAACGATACAATTTGAATGGGGTATTAACGAACTACACTCCATGTAAGAAGTTCAGTTGCACAGTATACTGTAGACATTAAAGGAAGTAGTGAAAGGTGTCTTCAATTCCGGCGCCACACTCTCACTCGAATGTTGAGACTGCAGCTACTATAAACAGGCCACCATTTTGCTGCATGTACTCCGGTTTCGATCAGATTAATATGGCTGTTAACAACTGTTTCTGGCAGCCAAAGTCCCATCTCTTGGCCCAGAGTGCGCCTGCGCTAAACACCCACCGGCATCAGCAGCTTTCATTTTAAACCGGTTAGTTGTCATTGCTGCCGGAAAGGTCATTACCTGCTGACTGTCAGCAGCCAATAATTTGTCAGTAAATAGCCTCACTGATAGAATTCTCCAGGGTGCGTTATTAGGCATGAGTGTAATGTCAACTGAATTACGCCTTGATGACATACCACGCAAACGGATGGGACAGGCCAGACATATTATATATCAATGATTAGATGCCAGATCTGTTTTATGCTTAAGTGCAACAGCTACAGTTTAACCGCTGTTGCTTTCATGTAATAAGAAAAAAAAAGATACAAACACAAAAACAAAAAAGATGAGGACAAACCAAAAACAATCAAACCAAAGGACACACAAATCGCACGAAAATTACGAATACAAAATGTAGGGCAACGGTAATGATAAGGGGAAATGTACGCTTGTGAGACAAGTTTTGTTAGTATAATTTAGCTACTCATTGAATGGATTTCCTATTATCGTCCAGTGATATGATGGGGACGGTATTGCAGAGCAGAGGTACATTCCTATCAACTAGTTTGAAGAGAGTACAGTAACTTGGTTTATGGTAAAAATATGTTTATACAATTTAATGATCACGCAACTTTGGGTCTAATTGTATAACGGAATACTCGGCACTATTCTTTGTCTTGCCTGACAGCACCAACGAGTACGATCAGTTATGCAGCCACTAGTCTTTTTACGGAATTAACAAGGATCCACATGAAAAGATTTATATCCCGTACAGCCAAATATTCCATCACCAAGGTGGTGGTGGTAGTATTATTCTCTGATATAAAATAAAACTGTCTGAAGCTGAGACTACATTAAGTCCACATTTGACTTTCAATTTTCTTTCAGATATACATACATTGCCTAAATGTTCGTGCATTTCAGATGGAATGCAGTTTTTGCATTTGATCTCAAACAAGGGAAATTCATTTATACCTCGTCGACTTCAGCTTGACAGCTTTCAATATATTTCTCATCATTTGTCTGCCATAAAATAGCGTAGTCAATCAATTTACATAAAAATGTATGGAGTTACAGTAGAGACATACCGGCTTCAGGTCCCCAGAAATCTGGCATTTTTGAAGCAGCCTTATTTTTTCGATAATATATTTTTTTATCTTTGGTCTTTCGAATAGTCAGACGATAGAGTAACAAAAACTTTTTGTAGCAGTACCGGAGCATACTAATGAAATAAATGCACATGCGAAGAAAGCTACCTTCCATTTACTGGCTCCTGATTTTCAGTCATAATCAGATTTTTACATTACCATGATGGTTAATTGCCTTAATTTTCCCTTTCTAAAATTATTACGATACCAGTATAATTATAAACTTTCTTTTGAGTGGCTAATCAAATACACCTAAAAGAGATATAAAAGCCCGACTTTGTTTCCAAAGTCAGCCCATAACTTACGACCCAGTCTTTTTCCGCTGCCACCTTGAAACAGGAACAACCGAATGTACTACGGAGCCTTTCTGGTGTAACTCATTGTCGTGTGTCGGCCCATTTATACCCTTTATTTGTTCACACAGGATGAAACAAAAGTTCATTGACTCATAAAATATTTGCTGCCAACAGATGCCAACTAATTATTCCGATATTATTTTTATTTTTGGTCATTCGAAAAAATTGAACGCTGTCAGACGATTGGTTGTCGTGGGTGTACTTTTATTACAAATTGGACCGCTTTCTCACGCCACCCCATCAGACAGCTTGGCGGGAAATTAATATGCAGCTCCCGTAAAATACCCTTTTGTGTGCACAGAGAAACAGTGTACCAACCAATCAGAAATGATAAGACGAGTAAGGTGATCAAGGGGCCAGTTGTTACCTCTGATGATACAAGCCTTCACCGCTTATTTCATTTGTGATTTCTTGACAGGTGTCGTTGCCTCCAAAGCAGACCCAGACTGCGTGTTTTGTCTAATAGTACTCTGCCAGTGTCTGCCCTACTTTGACACGGTCACTGTTTAAGCTTTGGAAAAGCGACTCATTTTTAATTGGCTGAGTATAGTTACTATGATAACATGTTCCAGTACACCAGGGCTGAGGCTACTGACCATATGGTGGCACAAAAGTGCCAACTGAAATATTTTTCTGTCTCCATAGAAATGCGAAAGCGAAAACAAGAAAATAAGAAAACAGAACTGCGAAAACAAGAAACACGTTTGCGAAAACACTAAAATAAAAACCACGAAGGCGAAAATGCGAAAACACAACCGCGAAAATGCGACAGAAATTATGTCGTGTTTTCGCACTCGCATTTTCGTGTTTTCGTATTAGCGTTTACCCGTTTTCTTGTATTACTGTTTTCTTCCCTTGGTCGAAAACAAGAAAACACGAATGCGAATACACTAAAGTAAAAAACACGAAGACGAAAATGCGAAAACACAACCGCGAAAATACGACAGAAATTATGTCGTGTTTTCGCACTCGCCTTTTCGTATTTTCGTATTAGCGTTTTCTCGTTTTCTTGTTTTACTGTTTTCTTCCTTTGATCGAAAATATTGATGTCACAACTTGAAAAGGATAGTGATTTGAGATTTTTCAGAATTTCACGTGTAAGTTTTTTTCTAGATGAGGTTTATATTATTGTATCATGCATGTGTGTACATCATTTATGTTAGCTAACAGAATTAATCTACTGAACACTTTAACTTTTATGGTTTATACTTGTATTTTACAAATGAATTCAAAGGAAATGTATGGACGCACCATGAAGTAACCTCGCTTGATTGGTGCCCCTGTTGTAACGGGGCAGTTTTCCAAATATATTGTTCTTGGTGTTATTATATCTCGTTGTTGTTGTTGTTGTTGTTGTTGTTGTTATCATTATCATTATCATTTTCATTTTCATTATCATTTTCATTATCATTATCATTATCATTATTATTACTATTACTACTACTACTATATCTCGCCAGTACTAAACAGAACTGCTTAGCGGACGGCCATGATACCAAGGTCGAGCGAACAGGTAAAACTGGTATTCGAAAGCTCATTTTAATACATGTTGCATTAATGATAATATTTACGGTAAATATTAGACTTTGATCCTTGCACTAAACTCTGTACACAAGCCAACAAGCATATAAGTAAACAAACAAATAAACTTAAAGCCAGTCATGTCTGAGGAAATTGATGATGATTCATGGAAATCCTGGTGATAAAATTATCGGCGCCTAGGACCAAGAGGACCAGTCCTTCATAGGTAGTGTTCGTCGTGTGAAAAAATAATCGTTCGTTGAAAGAATGGGTCTTTAATACAGTGTTTTGACATAAAAGTTATAATATCCCCCCCCCCCCATGTCATGTCATACGAAAACAAAAACAAAAACAAAAACAAAACGAAACAAAAACAAAAACAAAAAAGAAAACAACAACAACAACAACAACAACAACAACAAAGGCATTCACTATTTGTTGCTGGAACAAGGTGTGCATGATGCACATAAAAAATTGCGACATCACGTTTGTTTCAACAGGTACATATAAATTTCTACCAGTCGGGCCCACGCCTTCGTATTTCCACAACGGATGCCACCACAGGGGCAACCAGCAGAATGGTTGTCATCATATTCTGGTCGATACGAACCCATTCATTGGCCTACTGACCGGCCGAAAATACTGATTAGGGTTAGAAGGGAACAAACAAAAATCCCCCCTCCCCAAACCCAGTTTTCCTGTTTTAAACACCTTCTGCTGCCGGACGCATATAATCTACATACCAAAGGAGTTGTCACAATCCACTCTCTTGATCCCTGCCTGAAAATTGAGTTGTCGGACGTATTTTAGCCCCCTCAGACCAGTTGAACGGAAGTGACACCATGCGGACGTATTCAAATTTCTCCTTCGTTCTGATGGGCCGCCATTGAACAAATTTATATTTTAGTTTACTAACCAGTTTACTTGAATCGCTAAATTGTGCACACGTGCGTAATAAAATGACAAAGTAAACAAAAATACAAATTTATTCACCGGCGGACAATTAAAGTGAAGGAGAAAATTGAGTCCGTACGCGGGGGTTCACTTCCGTTCAACGAAGAGTGACTCATTTGGAATCGAGACGCTTTCCGAGGAATAAAATGTCACATCAGTGGTGAACGTGCATTTTTAGTTTGTTGATGGTTTGGTTTTTCATTAAACCCAAGCACTTGCTCTGTTTTACTTTATGATCCTTCCACGTGTAATCCGGTCAGCGTGGCCGAGCACAAAATGGAAACTAAAAAAGAAGATTTGCTTCACAGCAAATCTGTCTGGGTGCCGTCAAAATGAGAACAGTTTGAAAAGATTCACTTTGCCATTCTTCAACATAATCTAAATTTTGTGTATTGGCCTAATTTTTATAAATTAAAATGCTACAACTCTGGTTCTAGGTTTATTGGATGTGGCTGTGTCACAAACTTATAAACTGACGTTTGAATGACAACACTAAATTATAGCACCCCTATGATAGTTTTGAAGCCAAACAAGATTTAAATTTTGTGTATTCACCTATTTTGCATCCCAAGCCTACAAATTGAAGAAGGATAGAACCTCTATGTCGGAAGTTGTGAAGTTGTTTCAGATTTAAATTTGGTGTATTCAATTAATTTGCATAAATTAAAACTGTACAGTTCTATTTCATTTGTTGCCTCTATGTTACTAACCTTTAAATTGAAGTTAGGATGGCACCTCTTTCTACAATAATTTTGAAGTTATTCAAAAAGATTTAAATTTTGTGTATTCACCTGATTTGCATCAATTAAATTTCTGCAACTTTGGTTCATGGTTCATTAGATGCTGCTATGTCCCAAGCCTACAAATTGAAGTAGGATAGCACCTCTATGTACACAAGTTTTAAAGTTGTTTCAGATTTGAATTTTGTGTATTCAATCAATTTGCATCAATTAAAATTTCACAGTTTTGTTTTATTGGATGCGTCTATGTTACAAACCTTTAAATTGAAGTTAGGCTGGCACCTCTTTCTACAATAATTTTGAAGTTATTCAAAACGATTTCAATTTTGTGTATTCACCTTATTTGCATCAAATAAAATTTTATAAGTTTGGTTTCTGGTTAATTGGATTCGGCTATTTACAAACCTTTTATTTGAAGTTCGAACGACACCACTATCTATAATATTTTCAAACGATTCAAGATTTTAATTTTGAATATTCACCTAATTGGCATAAATTGAAAGCCTACTACTTTGGTTCGTAGTTCATTGGATGTGGCTTTGCCACAAGCCTATAATTTGAAGTTCGAAAGGCTACTCTATCTATAATAGTTTTGGAGATATTCAACTTCTAAATTTTCAATGCCCCTAATTTGCACAATTTGAAGTTCCACATCTTTCATTTTTGTCCCTTTTATTGGCATGTGCCACAAACCTAAACATGCACATTGAAATGTTTTGTCTATTTGCAATCATGTGGAAGATATGGAGCTTTTAAAATTGTAATTGGCCCTAATTTGCACAATTTTAAACATCATGACTATTCCAAACCAGATGCACAATTTCATTGGTAGGTCAAAAAGAAAGAAAGAAAGAAAGAAAGAAAGAAAGAAAGGAAGAAAGAAAGAAAGAAAGAAAGAGAGAGAGAAAGAAAGAAAGAAAGAAAGAAAGAAAGAAAGAAAGAAAGAAAGAAAGAAAGAAAGAAAGAAAGAAAGAAAGAAAGAAAGAAAAAATTCTGGGAAAAACGAAATGTCTGGGTCGGCAACCAGACATAACAAGGCAGGGGACTCTTCCCGAAGTGAACCGGAAAAAAAAACGGAATCGTATGAACTGGTATATTGCAGTAGACTTGTATCAGGTGCTGTGGAACTATCCTAATAGCTAATAGTATTACCAGGCAAGAAAGATAACAGTGTCAACTAGATCTGCGAAGGTGAAAGAGGCCGGAGAAATGCGTATAGTATAAGGGAAAGCCCATTCCGACCTGGACCCTCCCCTCGCTCCCCGAACGAGGTCGGAACGAGTGGTTCCGGCAGTTCTGTTCCGCCTTTTACCATATACCCCATATTCATTGCTATAGCACCACAACGTGCCAATGCAAAAGAAAAATATTCCTGGATCTTCCCTAAGGATTGCAATACTGTATGACTTATTCTTTCGAATTTAAAAATGGGACCCACAATGAAATAGAATGGGGTTTTACATATTTGGAAAAGCATGAATAAAATGCAAACTGGCCATGACCAGGTACTGTATTTCACTCCAATAAATGCATGGAAGACATTTTATGGTAATGTACTGTTTTATGTCCCAACAATCGCCAGGTAATGTTGACAGTATCAAAGTTATGCGATCCACTAAGTGACAAAAATAATAATCATGCTGTTTTTTATACAACAATCACAAAACTAAAAAAAGGTGTGGCTCGTTAAAATGACAGCCGGAAAGATCATGCCCTGTTGACCTGCAAGTCACAATAGGTTATCATATTGCCTTAATGATAGCAGTATAATACGTTGTTTACCCAAATACCATGTAATTAGTCCTGAGTATAATGTCACGGCAACTATACCTATTAAGATAAGCCGCGCTAATGGATGGTTCCGAGTTTAAATCAGTTCCGCATGTCAGACCAGCAATATATACCAATGAATAGACTTGGCCTTTTATGCATTTTTTTTCTTTTTTTTGGGGGGGGGGGTGTTTTTGGTTTTTGGTTTGGTTTTGGGGGGTTATTTTTGGTTTGCTTTTTTTTTTTTTTGGTTTTTTTTTGTGTGTGGTTTTTTTTTTTTTTTTTTAATTGTTTTTTTTTTGAGGGGGGGGGTTGATTTTTGGCTTAGGCACAACAACTGCATTATAGGTATTGCTGTTTGTGGAATGAGAACAGCAGAGACAAGTATAGAACAAGATAGATAATAGGGCAAACCAAAACCAAACAAATTAAAAGAAACACACACACACACAAATAAAACGCACAAAATTACGAGTACAAAAATATGGCAACGGTAATGACAAAGGCAGGCAGTCAGTCGGGAGAGAAATTTTGTCAGTATAATTTAGCTACTGGTCCAAACATATGTTATTTGTAAACACAATTGGCCGACAGGCTCAACAGCTTATATCCGGGCCTCTTGTACATTTACAATAGGACAACATAGTACAGAAAAATTGTGAACACCAGTACAGAGATAGATAACATACCGGACCAACAATAAGAAAGGAAAGAAGGGTAACGATGGTGATGTGTGAGCATTGTTAAAATAATAGTACTTATGCTATTTAGAGACTTAAATCTAAGTCATATTTTGAATCTCCCAGAAAGTTTTAGATACTTGTGAACAGCCTTGCATACCTCCTCGTTTTGTCTTTTACTAATTTCGTTTCCTTCGATTCAAAATAAAACAGTTTTCAGGTTAAAAGTACCAAATGTGGTTATTTTACATCGTAGTTCGTTTCTTAGTATAACATAATTGTAACATTCAAAGTGATGGACAGTCACCAGACTTGCTCCACATGAGCGAGACGGAGATTCAACAACTCCAATTTTGTTATATCATTATTCAGCTGACTGCAGCCCATTCTCATTCTAGAGTGAATTATGGCATATTTGATTTCTCCTAAATCGTACAGTTCGTTCCCCCCTTTTTTAGGTCTGTTAAGTTCTCTTTTACATTCGTCCAAATGCTCAATGGTCCTAGCTATTCTGGATGATGAATTCCACTCACGAATGGCTGATATGGAAACAAAGAGTTGAAAGTGTGGCTTTCTTGGCATCAATATTTCTAATTTGTTTTGTCCGTTCTGAAACTGTTACTGATATTAGTCCTGAAAGATACGCTTGGGCTAATCCATTTATAGTTTTAAACAGGAGTACCAATTTCTGTTTCCTTTTGAGCTCGGCTAATTTTCCCAAGCCTGTCTCAATATAGATTTGTTGTAGATTCGTATGGGCAAGTGCCCCAGTCACACCCGGGCTGTGGCCAGCTGAACAGATTAAAGTCTGTCCTTGTCCAGTTTCGTGCATCCATCCCAACCACACTGGCGTACCCCCGGCAAGGAAGTTCAAATGAAAAAAATTGATAGATCAGAGAGATTTTCTATTTAACTTATACTGCAGACGCTTCAAAACACCCACTAGTTTTTCTATTTTGCATGATTGACAACAGCATGATTGAGGTGTACTGACCATGAAAAATTAGCAGAAAACCAAAGCCCAAGATGTTTGTGCACCTCCACATTTTCTTGAGTCTTATTGTTGAAGGTCAAGTTGGGGTTGTCTTCAGGGACATTTTCCTTACTTAGTATCAAGGATTTTGTCTTATAAAGATTGAAAGAAATGAGCTATTGATCTGACCAACGTAATATTGATTCAAGGTCTGGATTTAGGCCCCCAGAGGCCCCAAAACTGAACCCTGTGGGACCCTAGCTTCGACTCTCCACCAGGACGAAGCCTGACCCTGGATGACTACCCTTTGTGTTCTTGCATTTAGATAATCTTCCAACCATGAAATAAGTGGGCGACAGATGCCTGGGTTTTTAAATCTGTGTATCAACCCTGTGTGATACACCCTGTCAAAGGCTTTGGTAATGTCACAAAAAAACTATTCTTACGTCCTTATGGAAATCAACTGCTTTTGAAAATTCGTATACAGATACACAGGGTGGTGGAGGGTGTCACCTAGGGGTAGAAATCTAGATTGATTTTCAGGTAATACAAAGTTGTCTCCTAGGAACTTGAAGATGTACTTAAAAACTGCACATTAAAACGCTTTACCTAGACAGCTCGGTAAAGAAAAAGGTCGGTATTTATTACATAGCTCTGGTGCACCACCTTTGTCGATTGGTACTGCATGTGCTTTCTTCTTATCGTTTGGAAACTTACAAACCAAAAGAGAAAGGCTCAATAATTTAGCAAGGGAAGGGGTAATGCTTGGGGCTGCCTCCTTTAACAACAAAGGACTGGTTTCGTCTGGTCCAGATGCTTTAGCGGTGTCTAAAGATTTTAAAATATCTTAGACATCTAAACCAATAGTTTCAAGCATGCTTAGCGAATCTTGAATTTGGTTAGGTAGAGTAAAACAGGAAGAGTTCACGTCATATTGCTTAAGCAAATAAATTACTGTCAGACAAGACCAAATTGTTTGATAGTGTACAAGAATTGATATTGTAGTTATAAATTTGCTGAACTTGGTTTATGAGAATAATAGGCTATGTGAGAGAGAAGTTATATACTTACATACAGTGCACCAGTGGTGCAAAAACAGAGTAAAGTTATTATCATTAAATAATAACCTAATCTAATAAACTCAAGATGCCAGACCATCTGACGGCAAACAACTCTTGTTTTCCCCTGCAATATAAAGTATGTTCTTCTATTGCTATCTTACTCTTCAAAAACTTTAAAAATGCCACCAATGATATGTTCTGTTTGTTACATAACTGTCGATGAATATAGAACTTGGCTAACAAGAGACAATTGTTCAATGAATATTTACATGGTGAATTGAAATAACCAAAAATAACATGTTCTGTTGACAGTGCTATGGTATCATGAGGATAAATATTATTCCACCAGTCTTGAAAATTTTTCCAGAAGTCTTGAATGTTTTGACATTCCCAAAAACGATGAAGAATTGTGTCTTTAAGAGTGCAATGATGGCATGACTCAGAATAAATTAATCCCATCTTAAACAATCTAGCGTTGTGTGCCACAAAACCATGCAATACAGTAAATTGGAATGTTTGGATCTTACTTTCCATAGTGCTCTTATATGGAAGTGTAAAAATTTGGCTCCATTCTAAAGATTCAAAATTTAATTTGATTTGCCACATGCTGATGCAAGTGGGGATAACTGTCATATTGACATTTATTAGATTCCAGTAAACTTCCTTGCAACTAATATCACATATAGATTTTAATTTACCCTTAATTTTAAACACGGGAACAGTTGATGGTCTTGTGTTTCTGATTCTGTTAGCACACAGCATATGTTTCCATTGACCAGGGATAGACAGCCTTAGGGCTAAATATTCCAAAAAAAATGTTCTCAAATTGTACTGTCTGTAAAGATCATCTTCACTTAGAAAAGTGCCATCAAGATAAATGATGTCACCAACACACTTAATTCCTCGTTTGTATCAATGTTTGTAAAATACAGTTTTTCTTTCAATCGTAATAAAGGAATTGAACCATAGAAAGTCCCTCCAAGCATTAAGTATATCTATGTAGAAAAGCGGTAGTTCTTTTAAACTATTTGTGTGTATATGACATCTACTAAGAAATAAATCTTTGATCTCAATATCTGGAATGAACTGTTGAAGCACCAATTTCCATTTATCATTTCTGTCATTAAACAAACGTTTTACCCAATTTAGTTTCAGGGCCAAAACTTGAGTTTGAAAATGTATTAATTTAAGCCCATCTTTAGGAATACTTTGGTGCATAACTGTATTCTTAACTCTTGGTATAGATTTTTTCCACATGAATTGATATATACTGGCTTGGACGGCTTTGAAAACATTTTCGTCTACATGGATCACTGTGGCTGGATAAAGTATTGGAGTTACCAGGCATAAAGTATTTAACCGTTTAACACCATTTTTTTTTTAAATTTTGAATGGCCACCATTAACAAGATTACATTGTTTACTATGGTAATCATCTTCGGCTTTCCTTAGGGTCACTTATATATTGATTACGTAAGTCACGGAAGTACGTCCAAAGGTGGGGTTTTTATGAACTCTGCGGACACTCCGCTTTTGACATCGTAATTTTGATGTATACCAAGCAGTCATCTTGCCTTAACTTGATATTCTCGTTCGGTATACAAAGTTAAGCAACATTTATGAATTTGGTGGCCAGGCAGGACATGCCACGTCAATGTCTGAGGAGTTGAAGCAGGCATCCCAGTTAACATGAATACTGCCATATAAGCCTTTCAATATGACCTATCCGCATTAACTCAGAATAGTAAATTTGCGGAAACAGTACAATGGTCGTTTTGCACGACCGGAGTTAAAGCAGATGTACCTCGAACAAATTGAGGTATATTGCTGAAAATCTGGTCTGGTCACGTTGATGTATGTTCGGTTACCCTTGTGGGCTCATTAATATGAAAAGTAAGGTTGTTGAGCTGACTAAAATTTAGCAAAGGTTTTCCATGAAAGGTTCTAGGATCTGCGTTGAAATCACCCACAATTATTATATTATCGGATCCAGGGCTATTGGCTCGGTCCACGTTGGCCTGAAGATCATCCAAAATGACACACTCGGGTTTGGGGGCCTGTAAACAACTGCTAATAATAATTTGTTATTATGGATGCGGACTCCCACCCACAAAATTTCAGAGTCCTCTAGGTCGCTGCGAGTTTTTTTACAACCAATGCCCGAGATACACACAACGGGACTCATCCACCAAAGACACCAGCATAGGCTGGACGCAGGATCGGGTGAAACCCAGGCAGAGTGAGATCGGCACTAACCTTGTGCGATGAAAGAAAAATATCCGAAAAAGTTATTAGATCATGTGACTGTGCTAACGATGTTTAATGCATAGAAGTTTGTTTTGTGAAAGTCTATGAATATTGGCATGACAGACACTTACGTCCACTGGTCCTGCTGGATCTTTGGGGCCAGTGTTTGGATGCACGTCCCGCGGACAGCAACAAGAGGTGTACAAAATAAGACTGTCTGTCCAGTTTTCGAGAAAACGGTGGCGATATAATATTATATAAGACTTGTTGAAATGCCAAGCTTTCACTAGTTTTGTTACCTTGCTCCCATTTGGTTATAGGTGGCACAAAGAATATAATTAGAATTATATGTATGTACCAGACAGGAGGATATTGAAATGTGCTAATTGTAAATGACATGAATCGCATAACAGAACTATATAAACTATGTACCGAACTCGAATAGCTGATTACATCCCATATACAGTAATAAATGTACCATTATAAATGCCAACTTCAGGGATGTGAGAATAGTTCTTATATTCCTAACTGCATATATTATAATTATTCCCATTTAGTTAAAATGTAGGTGTGTGAATGTTCGCTCTCTCAATGATGGAGAAAATAACAGATCCTGAAATTGCACAAAGACCTCATACATTTTACTTAAGTTATGTTGATTTTTGCCACTCATAACCAAACCTATAATTGCACAGACTATATATAACATAAAATGGAGAAACCAGATACGGTTCACCCTTGCACTAAGAAGGCACCATGTTTGTATGTTACAGCAGCTATTTTCCGAGGTTTGGAGAATGGCTGCATGACCACAACCATAGACCTCAGTAAAGTATGTTGCAAAAATGACAATAGGCTCCTCAAAATCCATGTCTCTTTTTTCACTTTAACATGACCATGTATAATTATGGAATATTACATACTTAAATGAATAATAATAATAATAATAATAATAATAATAATAATAATAATAATAATAATAATAATAATAATAATAATAATAATAATAATAATAATAATAATAATAATAATAATAATAATAATAATAATAATAATGATGATGATGATGATGATGATAATAATAATAATAATAATAATAATAAAAATATTAACGTTCTTCGTCGCATTGTTGAATACAGAGTCAAAGTGTTGCTCACACATCGTGGGAATTCAGTTGTTAATACATATATGGGTAACAAATACAGCAAACAGTGCACCATGGCACAAAAAGGCCACGTATAAAATACATGATCATGACATAAAATGGTTACAGAGACGGGTGTACAACTCAGTAGGCAGCATCTAAATGGTAAGGAAGAAACAAATAAAAGAAAGAACCCGGGTAGACAAAATTACATCACATCGCTAGATACATAAAACATTGTAAAATAAAAGAAAAGGAAACTACCGGGGTAAAAATTCCAGACGTGTGCATGTTTCTGACCAAACCGAAGCTCCTACACTTGATATACGTTACATTTTAAATTTGTCTTTAAATATAATTATGATTTAGATAACGTGATATGCCATCCAGATGGATATACATATTCTCAACATCAAATAATATGGCATACAAGTACTTCTTAAAGAGAGACGATCCATTTATCTTGCATGTTGGTATGCCCTAAGTAAAAAGGGGGTACACCCCATGGGCAATGTTAGGTTACCGTATCATATAAGATTTACATTCTGCTTGGACAAGACTACAGCTGGGTTTAAATAAGAGTTAGCGACACCATAGGTTTCAGGGTACGTGAGAAAATGAAGTCTAATTACAATGGTAGTAACCAATAGTAATAGTAAAAGCTACTTGTGGTATCCATCAACTAACCATAAACCTCAACGTGAAGATTTAACCAAAGTGGAACTCAGAGGCAAGCAAAGCAGGATGTCTTCCATTGTTTTTCTTCACATTTGCAATATATTGAAGAACATGACACTAATCATTAAACAAATTTGCTATTATCGTTCAATAAAATAGTAAGGAAAGTATTGCAGAGCAGAGGTACATTGCCATCAAGTCTGACGAGAGAGAGCGGCGACTATAAAATTGCTATGTGGTAAAATTATGCTTATATGATTTTCTGATCACACAAATTTGTGTCTAATTCTATTACGGTAATCTCGGCACAATCCTTTCATCCTACTTCATAACACCATATTTTGCATTTTATATGAATCGGATAAAATGACGGCGCCAAGGAGTATGATCAGTTTGGCTACTACAAGAATAAACAAAAGGGTCCACATAAAAATTAGGTACCCGCACAGCCGGGGCTTCCTTGACCTAAGTGGTGGTGTTGGTATTATTTTCCAGTGTAAAACAAAATTGTCTGAAAGCTGACATGAAATTATGTTTACATTTATCTCATATTATTCTTTCAAATATGTTGCCTAAATGTCCATGCGTTTCAGATGGAATGCAGCTTTTGCATTCGATCAATCAAGGATAATACATTTATGCTGTAGAAAGTCATTTGTTGTCACAAATTTTAAATGTACGAACATGTTAAAATACGCAGCATTCACTTTTTGTAGAGATATGATCATTCATATTTTTTTAAATGATTGTGTCTGATGAAATATGCAAAATAAGGACAAACAATTAAATGGCTGTTCATCTTTAAATGTTTGCAATTGATGCAAGTTTTCCAGTGTTGTGCGTTTCGCCGACTTACTTTGGCTTTAAAACACGTAACAAAGTGGTACGTATAGATACACATTCTTTCGAATAATATATTGAAATTAGAAATAAAATAACGAGACGGGTATAAAATGTCGGAACGCTCAATTTCCATGTTATAATTTTTATTGAACGTTGAACATAGGTTTTGCAAAAGCATTAGGTGAACCAATTTTACAATGATGATCACAAAAGAAAGATAATCTTGTATTAGGCAAGACGCCTACTTTCGGATTTTTTATATGTACCATGATAGCTGATACACTGCTGTACAATCACAAAGAGGTCAAGATATTTTTCAGGAGCCGAATTTAACATTTAATAAAGTTTAACTAAAAACTAAAGTACGTAATTTTTGGAGGAGAAATCGCTGCGTAAGATAACCATTTCCTTCACAGCCGACGGAAAGAACTCACGTCGCCCATGTGTAGAAAAACTTCTCAGAAAATACATAACATAGTCCTACTTTTGCTAAAGACTGATTTTGATATCTGAGACATTATTCATAACTTTCAGAACACTTTTAAATGCATGCACTTTATGTGGTACTTTTAAAGTGTAAGATAGTAGTAGCCCGTGAAACGCTACACATCTAAAACAACTCCCGTAAACCTTATAGCCCCTCAACTTTTGATGCTGACAAAAACAAGCGAACACGCTTAATCCTGCATGAACCAGCGTTGATGTTGCCTTTTAAATCTTGAGGGTAAATTACATTTAGAAAAATTCAGCGTAGTTTACGTTTAGGCAGCCGTAAAAGAAGTGTTTGATGTCTTATCATAAATATGTTGATCACCACGTGTTTCCTGATTTGCCAGAAATATCTAACACAAAGAAAGGGACAATTGAAGAAAATGTGGCAATTTCACATCAGAAAAATGATTAACTTGTCTCTCATGGCTGGAGTGTAACGTGATTAATTCTGTGAATAGGTATTAAGATTTCTGCGTTATATTAACAGTTCCAAAAATTGCCACTACCGTGGACAGCTAAGAGGGTTGGCTGAAAAGCTGTCCGTGTATGAGTGATGCAATATTTTGCCGTCTCTATCTCTGAGATAATAACATGCAAAATATCAGTTGCACAGGCTCCAAAATACATACATATTTACTTTTTTCGACACTGCCTAATGCATTATAAATCAGCGTTTGCTTTCATTCCATGTATTTCAATTAAACGTTAAAATTTCACAAATATCACTTTTCTCAATTCAAAAGTTCATTATAACATGGAACTCATTCGTAAGAATCCTTATTTCTTTTGGACAAACCACCATCAATACGAATTTTCGCTACAGACTTTTTAATAAGATTTGTTAGACATAATGGATTGTCCTCTGGTTTATTAATCATAGAAAAAAATTGGCAAATGTGAAGAACCTACCAAATCATTTGCAAATGTTAAAGCTTTGGAAGTGGCGAGCAGTAATATCAAAATTAATGTTTTTCATTAATGTTGCAGAGTGCCAATTAAAATTTGGCAAGGATAATCTGAAATTATTTCTGTACACCTTCCTTTGTACTTCATGTCATAGTAATCTCTATTGGCACTTATCGTGCAGATGCCTATTGCACGCAGAAAGACGTTGCTGTAGGAGACCCTACCCTTGCTGTTTCCCGGTAATATGTGTTCAGAAGGAAAGTCGGGCCCCGAAATGCTGTACATGGCTAAGGATTATTACAACCAAGCAAGAAACAAACTAACACACACGGCCATTGTATTGGAACCAAATACTGAAATACGTCTCTTGTTTTATGCAAATTTCCCAACCTGTGCTATCAATTTGTCCCAGACGACTGTCAAAGGTAGCACATCAAACAAAATCTGTACAATGTAAAATTAATAAAAGAACAAAAGGGCGGGTTAACTCTTTAATACTTCAGGTATGTAAAAGTCTAAAATTATAAATCCTGTATAACCCTTTCAGTGCCAATTGCGACTTAAGTCGAACAACTTAAAATGAACTGCTTTGAATTAAAATGCGGGTGCCAGATTCATGTTGTTTGTAAAAAGACCTTTCATTCAAGTAAAAACATGCCTGTAGTGACATAGAAGATACTCTTGCAGGTCAATAGCTTTTCTCGGCGCGCTTTGGACCGGGTATAAGTAAGTTTATATTTCAAATTTGCATTCTATGGTAGCTTATAGTTAAAAACCACATATTATTTGCATCGCCTTTTGCGCATCTTGTATATACTATGTGTATTTCTGGACTGGAAATGATCTGGATTTAGCGCGGTATACTATCGGGTGATCTACAATATATAAGCCTGTGTTGATCATAAAGGGCCCAACGACAGAAAATCCCAAAGACATTGGGCAGACCTGTATTCAGTTCGCCTGCACCCTGTTGAAAGTGGAGAATGTAGGGTCAACCCTTTTGTCTGTATGCCATCGTTTGCGCCAGGAGGAAAATGCTGTTATCATCCTTAAACTTGTTAGTCTGGATGACCGTAACGCTTGGCTATCAGTTACAAGGAATCTATAAAATAATAGAGGAAGGGTTTCTATCTCGCCCGACTTACCACCTATAGCAAGGCAACTAAAGAAAGATCTTCTAAATCAAAGGCGAAATTTCCATGATGACCCGAAAAAGAAATCAACAACCAAATATCCGAGGAACAAGCCATATGCACAGCCTGCTATCCAAGGGGAAATTCCTAGAAGACACACATTTCTAAGGAAGCGTTGCCTAAAGAATACTTTTCCTGGATTTAAATGTCACCTTTGATTTCACTTAGCAAGGCCCAGATAATGTTGATTTTGATCAGATAAACATAATTTCAATGTGTACAATCACATATTAAAGCAGAGTGTAAATGATTTGAAACAAGACTATTACTTTTATCAGTTTGCTAGATTAAAAAATGGTATAAGAAAAACTTGGAACACTATAAAATCGGTATTTAAAATGAATTAAGATAATTATAATTTCCTCATTTTTTTCCTGATTGATGGGAAGAGGGTTTCCAACAAGAACGAAACAGCTCACTATTTCAATGAATTTTTCTCAATTATAGGCCCAAAATTAGTTTCAGAAAAATTCTAATTCTAATTATATAACTTGCCATACTTCTCATCACATTTAACAGATCACACCAAGCACAAATTGCTCTTCACACCTGTTAAAACACGTGATATTGAATTTTTTCTCCAAAATTTTAAACAAAAAAATATTGCAAGCATAGACAAGTTATCAATGAAACTTATAAAAGGCATAATCCTATCTCTCTTGACACCCCTTACTATGATCATGTATCAATCATCGAAATAAGGAATATTTCCTGATCGAGCTAAAGTAGCAAGGTTCACACTTCTATTTCAAAAAGGTGACAACACTCTCATAGATTATTATCGCCCTGTATCAATTCTTCCAGTTTTATCATTTTTTAAAGAGTGTATTAACAAAGATATGAACATTATATTTCAAATGAATTATTTTCAAAGGTCCGCATGGTTTTAAGTCCTTTGATTCTACGGAGACAGCTGCTCTTGAATTTGTTGGCAGGATTTATTCATATATGGATTCAGGCAAATTGCCGATCAGTATATTTTTAGACCTCTCAAGACATTCGATACGTTAGACCATAATATTCTATAACATAAATTCAAATATTATGGTAATTGCGATTCTTGCTTAAGTGGTTCAATAGTTATCTTACTGATAGACAGCAACATGGCTACTTTGGTGATACTTATCAAGTCCACTTCTTCTCAAAAATTGGAGTCCCACAAGGTTCAATTATGGGACCTTTGTTACTTATAATTAATACTAATGATATTTACCGTGCATCATCAAAATCGATTGTTTATGCTGACGACACAACCCCAGGAATACCCTTGTGTTCTTTCAATCCAAGTATCAATTTGGATATAAATGATGTATCAGATACCATTAATGAAGAGCTGGAAAAAATATACATAATTTCAGTAAATAAATTGTCTCTAAATATTGCCAAAAGGAAATTCATGGTGTTTTATTTTCCACGGTGCAGATTCATTCCAACGTTTGATTTAAAAATAAATACAAATTCAATATCACGAACTAGTGAATTCAACTTTCTATTCGTTCATGAAACTCTTAATTGGAATAAACATGTAAACCAAGCTCTCCAGATTAATAGGCATGTTTAAAAGAATTTATAATTTTTTGCCAATGAAGACATTACTGCTTATATACAGATCTTTGTTTCTGCCTCATCTCAATTTTTTTAATTTTAGCGTAGGGATTGTGTTTCTAGACTTCAAAAATCGGCAATACGGCTTATTTTTCATGAAAGATATTAGTTGCCCCTGTTGACTGATTGTTTAAATCATTAAAACTTTTAAAAAATTGCAAGATAGGCATAAACTCAAAGCCCTGAAATATTATTACAGATATTCTCAGAACCAATCACCTGAATATCTTAAGATAATGTTTGTTTTTCCGACAGCAACTCATCCTTACAAAATTAGAAACAGACATATTCTACAGCTTCGTGCCTCGAAATTAAATAAAACCAGTAATTTTATCCGATATCATCTTCCTACATTTTTGAAGAACACACCTCCTTCCATTTTGGAAAAAATACATACACAGTCAATGGGTGGATATTCTAAGTACATCAAATTATACCTTATTAACCAATATTCAGAAACTTACACTTAAGATAATTGCTATGAATGTGCAACTTTATATTCTCATATGTATTCTTGCACTGTTTTTACTTATCATGATATTAAGTTTTGTAAGCCCCATTCTAGGTGGCCCCAGTATCAGCGGACTTAAATCCTTACTGGGGTCATCCTGACGTATTTAGTAAAACTGAGAGTGTTTTGATATTGTATCAAAACACGTTATCACTTTTGCAGATTACAATGTAATGTCCATTGATTTTGGACTGTTTGTGTGTTGTTTGTTTTTTCTTTTGTTACTTACTTTGTGTCCATATCGTCAAAATAATACAGTTCTGAGTTCTAAATTCATTCTGCACAGGACAGATGTTGGCGTTTTTCTACCTGATTGTGAAGTGGAGGAAACCTAAGGGCTTGGAGAAAATCAGCATGCGCAGTCGGAGTGCCAGGAACTCTTCTCGGTATTTTTCAATCAATCAATCTTTTTTCTTCAGGAAAACAAATACAAAATAACAAACATAATATAAGAAATGGTAGGTAAAATGCAAGCCTTGTCGTTCTACCAAATTCTGTATTCTGTGATGAATGCCTCTGTTTGCCACTTTACGCTGCAGTAAGTTGACCTGGCCACTCATTTGGTATTCGTTAATGGGCTTTTGTTGGTCAGTACGCTTTACTGGCCATTTCACCGTCCACTATAGCATCTCCCAAATGTCGCCGTATATGGTACTGAACGACTGGCATTTGGCTGTAATCAAAATTAGGCCTCTAACCATGAGGGCCTTTGCTACTGGTAGAACACGACAACTCAATCATTATTATCTGAACTTTAACATTTACCTTTTATTACATGGTTATTTTATCCAAATCATTCTCCAAACCTATCAACATGTTAACCTTGTTTATTATCGGGGATGAATGTCCAAAGTTGGGGCTGCATCACGTGTTTTGTGACACGATGTCATTGATGCAAAATATACACTGTATATAGCCTATGGGCACAGACAACACTTCTTTGGGTTGACAGGTAGTCGCCGGCATGACGGTTAAGTTCGTTTATCTCTACTTTGATATTTTACTATGTTTTGACGGAGGGTCGTTGCGCAAAATGTAAATTCAACGCAAAGTGTTAGTTTCCATTTTACGTAAACTTAAAATTTAAGGAAAATTTCTAGTGTCGCAAATTAAAGAAATCAATATGTTTGACGTACAATGTACATACACATACATACTACAAACATACATACATACATACATACACATACATACATACATACAGACAGACAGACAGACAGACAGACAGACAGACATGGCTCTCCGGCGAGCTGAAGAGGCTCATGCATTATGGGCAGCCCCCCCCCCGGGGGGGAGGTTCTTCCTTGTAGGATTGTACTGGGAATATGCCGCGGGAAAATCCCTGTTTTCATTACTCCCAGGATTAGAAAAGGCCCCGAAAATGTACACACCTGGATTGGATAGGGGTAACAATTAGGATGCACCAATGCAGCACTCCTTTCAACACATCACAGGATTGAGAAAGGGTACATTTTTAGGTCTGGTGTAGGATTAAGATAGGGTATTTTATAAAAATGTCCAAGGCACACATCAACCCTGATGTTGAGTATGTTGGAGCAAGAGGTAAATGACTCGTCTGGCTTGAAAGCTATCTCGCTCAGAAAATACAGTGGGTAGTAATAAAAACGGCCAATCTTGGTTTAAACATATTTTCAACAATTGGGAAACAGGGCGAACCCTATATTAATCCCTCTTGTACATATAAAAGCATAGAAATCATAAGACATTACACACCAGGTAATCACAAAGACCAAGTAGTAGTTAACATCACATTACAATACATATAGGTGGCAAAATGCCGAGACAAAATATTAAGGATGTAACCAAGACAGTACGCCACGTAGGGACAGTAGATGGGGTACTGACTTATCAGGTGATATAAAGTTATTTAATTGTTATATACAGGGTTGAATCAGAATTTCATAAGGATGAAACCGTCAGAAGTCATATAGTGTATAATTGTAGATCATTAAGTTACGGCCCCGAGCCTTCCTGTGGCTTTTATATACTGTTCTACAGCCAAAAATATAATTTCGTTTTCTTTGCCATTGCACTGTTTGGAGCCATATTGAAGTGTTCGCACGGTAAAAGATGCAATAGGTAGGACCTTCCTTTGTCAAATATCCCTCGGTACACTATACCTGTTACATTCACAAAAATAGTGAAAAACGTCTCCATTTACGTTGCCACAGGAACACTGGGGGGGGGGGGTCGACGAGTCCTCTCTTAAAAAGATCACTTTTCAAATTACTACATTTCATACGAAGGCGTGCGTGTGCAAATGCTAATCTTCTAACTCCAATTTAAAAATGTTTACTAACTTTATTTGCTTTAGAATCCCGTTTAAGCTTAGATTTAAACTCGTCAAGACTTTCAGCTCTCCGAGTATCAGTAGGTAATTCGTTCCATTGCTTTATAACAGAAGGAAAAAAGGAAAGCCTAAAATATTCGTTTTTTGCAGGAATTTCGAGAAAAGTGTAACGTGACCGAACTCGTTGACTAACCGGATCTGGTACAATGTTCCTCAAATATTGTGGAGTGTCACCATGTACTATTTTGTAAAAATATATCAGTTTTGCATTTTTCCGTCTTTCGGATAATTTTTCCCACCCTACTTCTTCATATATTATATCATGGACTGTACCTTTTGTAGCACCTGATACAATACGTGCTGCAGCTCGCTGAACATTTTCCAGCTGTTCGGATTGAGTTGCTGTGCAGCTATCCCACACAACTGACGCATACTCCAAAGTTGGTCTTATAAAACTAAAATACAAAGTTCCTAAAGATTTTCTACTTAAACGAAATTGTAGATATTTCATTATATTAACCATTTTCCTACTTTTGGTGACTAGGCTATTGATATGACTTGACCAAGCTAAATCTGATCTGAAAATTAGACCTAAATGTTTATGTTCTGTTACATTTTCTACAATTTCATTCTTAAAAACCAAATCAGGGTAATCCAATCCATCTTCGCCCTGGGCTTATATAAACGCTGGCGTTCTACAAGGCTCCATTTTTTACCTTTGCTACTTTTGATTTATCTTAAAGTTTTCGCTCACATTTATGATTTAAATATTCGTATATTCGCTGATGATACTTCACTCTTTCTAGTCTCTGATCTTACCCTTAGGGGAGATTTGTCTCTTATGTCTATGTGGGCCAAATAATTGTTTATTAACCTGAATGAAAGGGAAACTGTTTCTAAGTTTTGGAGTCTTTACCTCCACAGCCAGCAAATCTCGGAAGCTTTTATCAACGGCACTTGGAAATAACAATATGAAAAGATGGATCTTGGAACAAAAAAATGATAATATCTATATTGCTTTAAACATATTTATTTCATGAACGATTGGAAAACAGGTACCGTATCTATATGAATTCCTCTCGTGGATTAAAAATCTAAATGTTTAAAATTATTGCTGTTGAAATACAATTAAATTTCTGTTACAATCAGGAACAATATTAGATGCGATGTGTGTAACTCAGTCACTCGGTGATTAAGTGTAATCATATTATATGCAATAACAGTATGCATGTAAAAAAGGAAAGGAAAGAAGCACAAATCACAGGACAACACAGTAACACAGACATAACATTTAGAAGATTAGACGGGTGACATATACGAGACAGATAGAGGGATTTACAGGTTGCTTAGTCAGACATATAGATGTAATAACCTATGTTGGCATAGCAATATTGAAACTTAAAACTTTGTTCTGTTGATCGGTACTATATAAAGTTTTGTTAATTTAAGGTGCTACGAATCTTCCTGACTGCAAAATAAAATTTTGAATTTCGTCAAAGATAATTTGGTTGCTTGCTTTCGATAATTATTGCCTCCATGCAATAAGGCATTTAGAGTGAAAGGTGCCAGTGGTATGATTATTAATTGTAATCTGTTTCTTTGGAAAATACAATTTGGGCATTCAAAAAAATAATTAAAAGACGTTTCAGCAGGCGCACCACATGTGCAGGCAGGATAACCTGATAGTCCTATTTTATACATGTCTTGATTCAACTGGTTGCAACCCATCCTCATCCTAGCATGTAAAATGCTTAGATTTCTAATACCAATGTAAAATAAGTCGTTAGTTGTCGGTTTGTCTCTATCCAAATTACGTTTAAATGATTCTGCATCTTCTGAATTACGAACGGCAGGTGAGAGCATATTCCAATATCAAATAGCAAAAGAAATGAAAGACTTTCCGTACAAATTGATTCTGCATTTGGGTTCAATCGGTTCGTTTTTGGACCTGACATTGTATTTATTTCGAGATGATACATTTCCAGGAATTAGGTGACATAAGTACGCGGGTGCATATCCATGAACCATTTTGTAAAATAGATTTAATTTATGTTTTTCTCTGCGTTTCGAAATAGTCTCCCACCCAGTTTCACTATAAAGTTGAGCATAGGTTGTACAACGTATTGTTTCCGTCATTGTACGGGCTGCCGTCACTTGAACACTCTCCAACAGGTCTGCGTCTGACTCTGTGCACCCCCCCCCCCACCACCACATCTCCATACTCTAAAATTGGTCAGATATACATAAAATATACTATCTAAAGGGAACGCCTGCTTAATTTATTTATATAGCAACATTTCCATTACACCAGCGAGTCTTTTAGCTTTGGAAACTATACAATTAACATGACTGGGCTATGATAAATCTAACCCAAGTGTTAAGTCAGGATATTTTTGTTGTGTTACATTATCAAGAATATTTCCCTGGAATTGAATAGGAGAATATGAGGGATTTTGTTTTCCATCTACAAGCATTGTTCTCGATTTTGTACTGTTAAAGGTTACCAGCCACTGCTTTGCGCATTTTTGTGCTTCACTGAATCATTATTTAGAATTTCGGCCGAATTGTTGGAGTCAGCGACTGTGACGAATAAAGGAATGTCATCAGCGTACAAATTGATACTATATCTTACGATGTCTATGATATCATTGACATCAATTAGAAATAAAAGAGGTCCAAGCACTGATCCTTGAGGAACCCCTGCTTCGATACTACCCCATTCAGAAATTTCCCCATTGCAGGACGACTCCTTGCGTTTTGTTCGACAGATAGTTATTAAACCAGTCCAAGAGATGTCCAGAAATTCCAGCATTGCAAAGTTTGTGGATAAGTGCAGGGTGGTAGACCTTATCAAAAGCTCTAGTATTGTCACAGTTAACCACTCTGTCCTCCTTTTGCATATCTACAGCTTTTACGAATTCATGGTACAAATATAACAACTGATTTATAGTGCCATCGCCCGGCATAAACCCGGACTGTTTACCAGACAAGACTAAATTATCCCTTGGGAAGTTGAAAACGTGCTTAAATACGACACGTTCAAATACTTTTGCCACACAGCTTAAAAGTGATATTGGGCGATAATTGCGGCACAAGCTAACTTCACCGCTGTTAAAAGACAGGGCAGACTGTATTAAATCCATGACAAGGGTCGATTGTCTCAGAGACATGAAGCATATACTCAATCGTAAGCAGCTCCAAAAGTTATACTTTACATTTATCAGACTCATCCCGGAATATGGTGACATTTTATGGAATAACTGTTCTGCAGCTTGTTCTTATAAGCTGGAGCACGTGCAACATGCTGCTGCCCGAATTGTGGTCGGCGCGCCTTAAAATGTTCGCTTAAAGGCATTACTGATTACTTATTGCCATCTAGTGGTGAACTAGCTTTACATGTCTGTAATTATATCCAAGGCCACTGTTAATGCATCTTTGATTGACATGTACCTACCATTGGGCTACTGGAGTTTGCAACTGAGATAATTATCTTAGGCTTATCAACAAGACAAACGCCAAAGGCACGAGAAAGGACTTGAAAGGGGCTCACTGACTTAGCAATGTGAGTGATAGGATATTGCAATGACATAACAAGCTTTAAGGAGTGATGTCACAGGCTTTAAGAATGATGCTGTTGCAACCATCACTTGAAAAGTGGTCCACATTTATCAATCTATTTTTGGTGATCTGCGTTAAGAGCTCTTTACAAAGAGGTCAAATAGCAGCCCCCGCGTGTACGTCGTGATCGTCACTAGCTATTACCCAAATGTACAAAATTGTTAACGGTTTTGCACCCGTGTACCTTTGTGACAGAATACCACCGCAAGTGGAACACGATCACGCCACGAGACACTCTGATAAATATAACCTTTGTTGTTTACGTCGCCTGAACGGCACAGGCTTTTGTTTTTTCCTTCTGCTATCCGTGACTGAAACTCTCTCGGTCTATCTGTTCAAGATTCTCCCTCCATTTCTTCTCTCAAGAAAAAAGTAGAAAAAAATGGTGCACATGCTCTAGCTTTCTATATTTGAGGCGACAGAAAAAACAAAATTCACCACGCCAGAGTCAGAATGAAATGCAGTTTTCTGAATCTTGGTATTTGATCGCAGTATCAAATGGAGTACTTTTTACTTGTCATTATTTATGGATATCGGCCGATATATACCATGAAACCTCTAAGTTTCCAAAGTGTTTCCAGAGATTACTCTTCAAATCAAGTCTCCTCTGAACACTGAGCATTTTGTAACTCAATGTATTTAGGGCCGATCTATCGGCTACTAGGGTCCAGAGTTTAAGAAAAAACATGCCAGCGGTACCTGCAGCTTTGAATTTCCCAGTTGTGAAAGAGAAGTTGGATATAAATTAAGCTAAAGAATTGTTATTTAGAGATTCGCTGATGCGTACACGGAAGACTCTTAGGTTGTCTTTTGGCAGACATACAATGCCGTGAGTACTTCTCCAAAATGGCAACATATAGGTGATATATCTTTGTATATTTAGACGTGGACTAATGTTGTCTCTAATATTTGATATAGGTGTCAGGGCTATAATAAACAGGTGAGTATTTTTGCTGGTCATTCTGTTATTTAGGAAGTGCACATGTACTTAAAATTTAACCAGTCAGAGAGCTGATATGCACATAAATGACTCATTGAGCTATGTTGATAATGACTTCAGCTCCCAAAATGATGTATCACTCATGTAGTGTATTATGAGTAATGCAATGTGTTTTATGAGCAATTCACTAACCTTGCTGTGAATAAATGTAAAGATTCCAGTTGGACTAGTTGCAAACAGTATTTATTCTCGTTAATGTGTCCATATAACAGCATGAAATAGATCAACTTGTGTGATCGTTAAAAGCCACAGAAAGTGTGTTTATTGCTCACCCGTAAAAGCCGTAGTACATTATAGCCTATGGGAAGGCAATTGCAGTCAGGCTATTAGAAGCACAGGGCTATGATACAACGTCAATTACACCGAACATGCTCCATGGTTTTCCAACGTCAGTGCATGCTCCTCCATCTTGCAGTAAATACAGAAGCTGATCTTTGACCAATCAGAGAGTGCCTCGTGGTTAATCAAATATGGCGGCAGTGAAAGCAAATTCACATTTCTCTTAACCACAGATGAAGCAATTGTTACATTTTGAACAATACGGTATAAGATTTTCAAGTGTTCCTGAGTAACTGTGATTGGAGCTGAAAGTTATGGTGGCATGCCAAAAGATATATAAATATTACCGCACCGAGTCGGAGCCTGGAAGACCACAAAAAGGACCGCAAGCAATTTTAACGATTATATATAGTCCGTGTTGTATTGCAGCTAATCCATATGGTCTTGAACATAGGAAACTGGCATAGGCAGGTTTTTTTAGTTTAGTAATGTAAGGCCTACATAGAAATGCAGAAAATATTTTGACAGCTGACCTTGCATAGAAAATAGATAGATGGATTTATTAAGCGCATGTAGCAAAATCAGTTTACGCAACAAGGCAGCTTATGCCAATTTCTACGCTTCTTGAGGTTTGGGGCCACGGTGTGCTAATTACGAGGTAATTCTGGTTCAAAATGCATAAACAGCTAACTTCTGCCTTCATGAATCATGGTACATGCTTTATGGCAGATATTTTACCCATTTGCAAGCCACAATTTAAGACAAAATGGACATAGTGAGCAACATTATGTCTCATTGTATCGAGACAATGTCATAATTAAAATTCTTATTCAATGCGTTGTGTTGGTATTTTCGATATTTGGATACATACGCTGTTTCTTGGAGTATATATGAACAAAGTCCTTACTATGTATCTTAGAGCCTATTCCTAACAGGACCTGCTTTCAAAAATGTACGAATTGCTATGTACGAGAAATCAGCTCTAAACTATACACAATTACAGTACAACGCTTTTTTGTAATTGTACAACTCTTTGCTGAGTTTTTTTTTTAATACGCTTCTTTAGCACTTCAATATAAACCCTGCGTTTTGTACTAGAATTGAAAAAAGATAACGCGTCATCCCGAAAATCTAAAAGATCAGAGTTTTACCCTTTGCACGTCTTATGTTCATGATTTTCCCTTTAAAATTGGAGTATACGAAGGTGACCTCCCTATCCAAGACAGGACACTTGTTATTGTAGCATAATGATTGGTGGCACAGGAAAAAGGAAGCTTTAATAGGAATATAGGCCACCTTATATCACACTATATGATCATGTTTGCAGTTTACTTGGAAATCTACTCCCCAACCCCGCTGCCACCATCACCCCTGTTAAAGGGGAGGGTAAGAGGATTATATTCCCTGCTTTTTAATGTATGTAGTGACATCCGGAGATATGAAAGTATATCATCTTTATTTTATTTTTTTCTAAATCATTTATTTACAAAGAAATAACCCCATTTACACAGGGGCACACATTATTGACATAAATATCAAATATATATATATATATATAAATAAATAATCGACCCTATAATAGTGTTAAAATGTCATTTTCTTGGCTACAAACGAGGAAAAAATGTGGACAGTAATACTTAAACACTGCTTTAGTGAGACGGACTGGCGCTTTTCTGGCACGATGGTGATTTGGGTGCCGAGTTGGGTCCCAGCCTAGCTCAGCTCAAGTCCCTTGAAACTGATGAAATTCCGTCCATGTCATACTCCAAGATTCAGCCAAACAATGTTTGTCTCAATGTAGTTCGTAAGTCTAGTGGAATAGTTTCCAAGCTGGAGAAATCACCATGTGGGCCTAGTCGTTCTCCTTAGGAAAGACTACGTTTCATAAAAATTGATGCACAACAAACGTGAATAAATTAAACGTATGCTGCACCATTGGACAATTCTGGCATATTGATGGACACAACAAGGCTGGCACTGACATTTGTGGAAACAAAGAACACTAATTTTGAGCACAATGTTGGCTTCAAGATCAATGGATATCTGAAGAATAGGACTATCACTTATTTCTGGAAGTCATTAAATTTGCATGAACAACACTTTTGGACCTATATGGCGCTGCCCACACCACGGGTACTTTTTGTTGAGCTATGCGGGCTGCAGTAGCCCTCCAACTAATGTGAATGGGTCTTATTCACGTGTCGACCCTGGACCATTCAAGATTTTTTTCTTTAACTGGGTCCTTACTTGTGACTGATTTTCATGTGCATGTAGTTGAAATTATTATGGGAATAAAATGTTAATTTTCCTTATAAATGGAGCAATAGATTTGGCAGCTATATTTTTATTTCCACACCGTTACGCGGTAAATCACCGAGCAGTTAGGTATCAGTTCATGATGGTTTTGTGTGTATTCCTGTAAACGTTAACTCATTATAATTATATTACAGACTTGGTGCAGCAGATATAAGATTGTATTATGTATACTTTGATGCATTATTATTATTATCATCATCATCATTATTAGTACTAGCATTACTATTGTTATTACTATTGTCTTTATTTTTATCATCATAATATTACTATTAGTATTGTCATTATTATTATAAGTTATTATTATCATCATCATCATCATATCATCATTATTATTATTTTTATTATTATTATTATTATTATTATTATTATTATTATTATTATTATTATTATTATTATTATTATTATTATTATTATTATTATTATTATTATTATTATTATTATTATGCAGTTTCTGTGATATGTTTTCTCCAGCACGTTTCTGATCTTTTCAGGAACCGCTATGGAAACAAGCTGAGCAAATGTGATGGATTCTGCCGCCATTGCCATCGCTTAGTTCAAGGATGTGCTGATAATTTGTATGAATTCTTCTACACCCACATGATCAATTCATTGGCTTGCTTTTTTTTTCTTTAATTATTATTTTTTTTATTGTAGTTTTATATTTGTGTGATAGTACTAGGTAGCCAATGTATATGATGAATAGAAAAGAAGTCAAATAATCAAGCCTTGCTGCCCAATGGAAAACTATTTGTTCAATGCCGTACCAGTGTAGTATGGGTTTAATATTTGGAAAGAATGACCATAATATCATTAAAGCACCAATTGACCCAATGACTTCTGTCAACGTCTTTTGCATGAGTTACGCTCCTACGTGCAGGGCAAATCAAGATATCACATGTTCTCAGGAGCTGTCCATATTTCTCATTATGTTCACCTATTAACAGACCTTTTAATACCCCCGTCCACAAAATCCGTGACCAAAAGCACCTTACAAATGCCGGGCACACCATGAAAAACCAAGATTCTAAGTGGTTCACACCTTATATGAGATAGTATCTATATGTACAATGACAAAAATACAGACTTCGATCAGGCAAAATAACATTTCATTTAATGGAATACAAAATGTTTGTACTGCGACATTGCCTCGATTGTTTTGTTTATAAGCTTAAAATTTTGACTTTTTTTCGGCTTTTTTGCCGAAAATCATTTTTCTATTCTGACCCCTCTCCTCATAAGTTTGTCTTGTTCGTCAGTGAAAATGATGACAATTATGGACCGCCCCTTTCTTAGGTTTAATTTCCGGCTTCAAAAAATGTCACAAAAAAGCGTCCTACGTGGGATCCTTTTGCCAGTTGTGAGAAACCATATATATTCACTGTCATGATAATTATCACGACTGATTAAAAAGTAAGATTTGATCCAGAGATATTGGTTTTCCGTAGTGTTCTGGCCCACTACAAGGTACATGTCTTATAAAAAATATTAAAGTGATTCTGCATTCGATACTTCTTGACTTGAACTAGCCACTTTTTGATTGCCTTGTTCCCTTCCCAAAGTGCGTATCTGACTTTTATGAAGCTGTGGCCAATGCGTTTTCAAATATTACCATTATGTTCTCCTATTGCGAGCCACTCAGTCGCCAGCAAATCAAAAGTGAATGGAAATCGACTTCAGGATACTCCTTTCAATGGACAATGGTCTGTTGTGAGGTGTAAACATTTGGTGATGCTGCAGAAAATTTTTGAAACATCGTAGTGAAGTGATATATATTTATATTTAAATTGGATTTCATCTCTAGGTGGTTATATTGTTTTATGTTGCCAATACTATTCCGCGTTATTGTAGTGTGCAGGGTAACTACATCGCATTCCCGACGAATGCTTCGGAAAAATGACTTACCCACATTCCCAATTAACTCAGAAACATAAACACAGTTGGTAATAGGTTTTTATTAGGGAATAGATTTTTACTTACTAGGGAAAAATCTATTATCTCTTATGTGGTATGTGGCATGATGACTCGGGGGGACAACTAAATAGAATATGTTGGATATATAAAGGTTCTATAGAAGATAAGAAATTTTTTATAAGAAGGGCTTACATTACTTTAAATTGGTCTTCTTTATATTATATTCAGCCTTCTTTCTTGAAATTTAGGATTTATTACTATTATCCGTCCAAAGATACTTTGTTTATACTTTTGTAAGATATTATATATGCATATATATATGTATATATATAGATATATATATGTATATATATATATATATATATATATATATATATATATATATATATATATATATATATATATATATATATATATATATATATATATATATATATATATATATATAAAAGGTCTGTGGATAGAGATGGATTTACGAATATGCCGCCATTTAACTATGTATATTTTCTGTGGCCTACATTTCGGTTAGAGGTCCGGGCAAATAAAGGAATTGAATAAATTTCGATAATTACGGAAAGGAGAAATATCACATCATAATTATGAGATTCTGTGGTTTGAAATTTTATCCATTCTAAAATGTATATACCTTCGTAACTACATCCCAATGCACGGCATATTCTATGAAATATATTTCTTTGCTTGACTGCCTCGCTGTGTGGTACCCTATATAGTAACAAGACCTAATATATTAAATACAACCACATATGACATTTTTAAAGGAGAAAGCTTATACTCAAGACAATAGAAAAGGAACGACGGAAGTCATAGGTGTATAATGTCGTATTTTTAGAGTGAGCTTTCGAAGCGGAAGATTGAATTTATCTAATAATAACATAGAAGTCGCTAACCACAATTAAATAGTAGTAAAAAGTGAGCACACCCCGGGGGTATTGAGTTTATTGAGTTCTCTTTGGTTCAGTAAAATGAATTACGTGGGAAACAACCTTTCAGACCACAATATGACGCTCAAAACAACTATTCTGCCATGTACAGCAATTGAATTTCATCAGTATTCAATTTCAAGGGGAACTTCTAGCACTTGATTTTTTGCTTTGTTTGCCTGAAATTATTTCCCTGACTTTTGTTGACAGTGTTCTCACAAATCTATGCTAGATACACATAGATAACCCAGACAAATTAGACAATACTTCATTGCACAGACCGTGTGATCAGTTCATGTAAACCAATATCCCATATTTTAACCGACTCGATGACTAGGAGGAAACAGGACCGATATTTTACTTAGTAGACAAGCCACCTCATATCTTATGCCCGGAGATGACGCAAAAAATGTGTAGCGTTACCTGGCTCTTTCACTGCTGTATGACTGTTCTTTTTATTTTTGCTCAGAGCGAGGCCACAAGTGAGTATAAGTTACTTGTTCGGCGAGTAAGTGCATTATAGATATGTTTTTCTTTTGCAGGCAAGTGCATAACCTGTATGACCAGTTTGTCAACACAGGCAAAATGCAAATCTGCACGTCTCTCTTGATTTGTTATACCCTTTTTGATAAACGACAGTTTTACCTCATTCCACCCTAATGACGCTTTTTCCCGCTAATATCTAAATGTCGTCTGCTAATTTTATTTTGGCGCGCTGTGCGTGCAATGCGCCAAGAGCGCGCCAAGGAAAGCTGTTGACTCGGCCTTCTATCAGGGTGGAATGAGTTAAATCTACTCTCTTGGATGAGGGTAGAAATAATAGGAGCATCCTGTAATAAAGATGAAGTTATAGTCAATGATAAGGCGGCAGGTGTACTCGTTTATGGATCGCAGGAATACTCTTTGATGTAGATAGGGGAGTTCACCTAGGTTACACTCCGTGTAGACTCGTCAGCATGAAGCGTTGTTAACATGGACTGTCAGCATATTCCACCCACTTGGTGTTCTTTATCAAGAAACAGTTGTGGAAATGATAGAGTTTTGTCATGAAATTCGATGGCTGTATTTTGATAAGTTTTCTTTATAACCTTCAATTTTCATTTCACGCACATTTTAAGTTAGTTTATCACCTCGGAACAGCATCATTTGTGTAAAATAATGCCCAATTCCGCAGCAATTAATCAATGGGTAAATTTATTTGCAAACTCTAGAAATTCTTGCAGGAAAGGGTTTGCCCTTACATTTTGATGCAACAGCAGCTATGACTTAATCTCAATAAAACTGCAAACTAACCCATTAATAAAACTTTTGGTATAGTCCTTTATAAGATCATCGACATATTTGTGGGATGCCCGTCGACACGGCCGAAAGTTGACCCGTTGATACCGGCCTACTGTTGATGAATTTGCCGTGAACTCGTTGATAAACATACATGCTGGGTATGTTCAAAGCCAGTCATATTCTTTAGGAAACGAATCTGAAACGTGACTGACATGATCCTTCTGTGATTTTTTTTCTTTCTTTTTTTTTTTTTTTAAATAACAGTGCAATATTTCAGAGCCTTGATTTCTGGAATCAGAGACGTAGCTAATATGACCCTTTAATGAAGATTTATTTGATGACAATAAAATATTTTAGAGCCTTGATTTTTGGCCCGCCAAAAATAAAGTCCCATGCAAATAAAAGTGCCAATGGGGTGACTGACGACTAAACAATTTACCCTCCTTATTAACCTGTCTATTCATACAATGCAAAAGAATAGAGTGTCCAAATTACTTCTTTTTTCTTTCATAAGGCTGTACTAAATACAGCATTAGAAGCAGATGCTACCTGGTGTACAGAGTTCAACTCTCCTTCAAGACTTCGCAAGAGTACTGTGCATCCAAGGGTGGGAATCTCGTTCATATCACCTCCTCAGCCATGGAAACCTTTTTTGGTCGCAAGTAAGAGAAAGTGCATTGACTCGGGACCCGGGTACCCGGGAAAACCCCCTGCCCCCCCCCCCGTCCAAATGCCAAGAAGTCTGGTCCCAAATCCAGTTTTTAATACCCGACTACTTTCGATATGAATAAGCAAACTATAGATCTATGTGTATTTCTGCCCTTTTAACTGTAATGCTCTTTATTTATTTTTTTTTTTCTGTCAGGAATAGGCAACTTGTCGAATGGTGGAATTATTATACTTTACCTGAACAAAAGCAAGTTATAATATGTTTCTGTGTATCATATCAGTAAGGGTTTTTGCCGCGGGTACCCTTTACGGGTCCCGGGAGCTGACTTTTTCCCCCCAAGTCAATGCACTGGTAAGAGATGCTTATACAAAAGATGAGGTGTCCGTTGTTATGAGGTCAACATTTATGGTCTCATGATTGTGACACTCCCGTTAAGATAAAACTAGCTGTTGCTAGAAGTACATCAAAGGCCAACTCGGGTGACGATTTACGTTAATTCCCGGACGTTTGTCAACGCTGATTAGTGTGATAGGTGCCTCCAGCCTTTACGTGGATGATTGTTAATTTCGGTAATGGGAAGTGGACAGAAGAAATGGGCCACTATAATCATCATGTAGAGAACTTAACTCATCATCATTATTTAGTTGATAATTTTCATTGAATGCATATCAAATTAAACTGTTTAGGAAAAATAAGAAAGCCATGAAGAGAATTTGTGCGTGGCACAAAGTTTGTTCCGGTATTCAGGAGGACGTCCTGGCCAAACACGAACAAAAGCACACAGTGTTTCTCGCATCACAATAGTATGAGTTGTAGTATCTTTTGTAATTAGATTTGCTATTAGTCTTGCACGTTCCATATTATAAATAGCGGTTTATTTCGCATACCGCCATTGTCACAATCGTCAGGTCAAGGCCTGCAGTGTTTAGAGTCACGAGACACATGGACATCATAGCCTTTACCCCGACTGTATCTTTTTCTGTGCATCTCTGTCCTTCCTTCTCTTCATCTTACAAGTTACATTGCTCCTAGTATACATGCACAAACAGCTGGTGGTGTCTACCTAAAAGTGGTAATCAGTTTGTGACAATGTGAAGAACTAATTTCTTCCTTTATGGCAAAGTAACCATACTATTCAAAACGCGAGAGTATAATTCATCAGTATACATGTATACATGTACATCTTTTGTTGCATTGAAGCTCAGCTATGTTGAGACACTGCATGCACATCATTTGTATTATTTTTCAGGAATGACTATAAGGCTTTTTGGATTGGAGCTGTTGTTTCGAATGGGGTAGCATACAAAATACATGATACAACACAACTGACATACACAAACTTCCAAGGCAGTCGTAAAAGGACAGGGCGGAGACGGAAGTGGAACTGGAAGATTGGCAGAGCTTGCGTGCGCATCCAGTACATGGGTTCGGGTTCCTCAGTGTGGATGCCCACCAGTTGTAACGAGAGATTCTTCTTCATTTGTGAAAAAAGTGAGCCACTATATTTCGTATAATTGCGAATACTTATTCACGTAAATCGTTTGTCAGCGTGGCATGGTCTGATGTCTATATCGTATTTAGAGCATATTGGGCCTTTTGTTTTATTCTGAATACCATTAGATCCGATTTTGGCTGATAACGATATAGACTTTTTTAAAATGAGAGTTCATTTGTAAAACGTTATAAGCTATCTCTGATCTCCTCTCATGAAATTAATAATCGTCGCATTAATTTTAGAAGACTCGCGGAATTTCTGAAACATAGAAAGCGTTGTAGTATATCCAATATTCTTTACTGGAATTTCTAATGATCACATTAATATTGGGACGCTCATCACATGAAACTGGCTCCAACCACACCGCTTTGAGTTACACCTAGTTCACCCGACAGAGGCCTTCTGTTCGGCGAGCATAGGACAAGTGTATATTGGTCAAAGGTTTGTTCAAACTGCACATGACACTGTATTTTTGTCATACAAAAAAAGCTATCTTTCTTATGTTGTACTAACTAATCTTGCCGGATACTCATATCTTCTAATAGATATTTATCTCTATGGGTGAGTCATGAAATATTGGACATTGTAATATAGTGGACAGTGTGAAAACGAGGCTACTCTGATTAAATGCTATGTATGCCGTGGTAAAACATCTGATACATCATGATGACCCATCTTTTTGTTGTACTTACCCCCACTGCAGTACCACCCCATATGAGCCCCTGGATTTCTATTTCACCATTAGTAAAAAAAAAAAAGGGGGGGCATAGAAATGTAGGCCTTATTGAACTTTAAGGGACCCGAGTCTCTATAGATAAATTCTCATAATGATGTCTATATTCCTAAACAAGTGAAGATTATGCGTCGCAGGCATTATGGTAACATTCCTACATGTTTTTTCTAGTAGAATAAATGTTGTGCCGCAGGCATTGTCTCACTAAAATATAAAAAACTCGAATTTATTCCGTGAAAGCAGCGATGGAAGGCAACACTGAAACATGAATTTAGCTAATTACGGTAGGCCTACTTCTACTAAATTAACCATGTGTGCGTGCTTACATTCGCGTGCCGGGTGCACGAGATGCCTTGGGATATTCCCAGGGAGGATCTCAGCGTTCATTATTTTTTGAAAATTCTTTCGTTGAACTAGTTAAGCAATATTTTTATTATTCATGATCATATTTAAAATTAGGCCTATATAATACGGTCCCCAATAGCACTTGCGGCAGCCACCTTCAATGATACTGGATCATCGGCAGAAACGCTAATGCTTAATTTACATGTAAGGACTGGTCGGAAGTCATCTCAGATAAGTGATTCGTGTTGCTAATGATTATTTGAAATACATCCGGACCTTTCGTGCACTTTGAAACATTATTAGCCCTTTAGGGGCTCGGGTCCCCTAAAGTTCAATAAGGCCGAAATGTATGGTTGTTTAGTTCATTAAGTAAAGCAATTACAGCAAATGTTCACAAAATATCTTTCACGAAAATGCAATGTTTTAATTAATTTTGGTTGCGCGTTCCTATGGTAGCTACCATGGGCATGGTCGATAAAAGATGGCCAAGAAATTCACGTGCGTGTGTAGGCCTACTCCCAATGAGGACTCGCCGCGCCAATGCTGGGACAACCAAATGTAGCCAAGTTACAAAACCCAATCATGCCATTACTCCACAATTAGGCCTATAGGCTATAATCGCTATGATCCTCACACATGCAATAGCAGGTCGATGCAAACCTGTGCATTCATAGACACACTTGGTGAATAATCCTCCAGAGGACCAAAACCACTGAACCAGTGTCAATGAGTAGTACGACTAGACCTAGAATTTTAAACAGGCCTACCGTAACCATTGCATGGCATTCAATTCCTCCGGCTCCACACCCAAAATGAACTCTGCTAAGTATAGTCATAATTGTTGTATAGACCTTGCACTTAAAAAACCTCTGTCCCGTGAAAATAATCCAAGCAGAACACGAACTACTTCGAAGGCGAATTTGCCTGCTTGCAAAAGTCGTACACTTTCAACCGTGATATATTGATTTGTCACATGACCTCATTCAGCCAATCACATTTGATGCAGGTCGTTCGTCGAGGGATGCTCTCTGAGGTTTTTCACGTTCCAAAAGTTTCCAAATTCTATATCTTTATGATAGCCAAATGTAGGCCTGAGACACAATAATAACATACTTCGGTCACTGTTTTCTATGTCTTACGATCGATATTTTGAGCCTAGGCCTATTTGGAAGGTTGTAACTTACAGCAGTGCAATCTTCACACCTGCAACGGCCTTCCAAATATGGCCCCGCTGATTTCCAAAACGGTCAATTGTGCAGTGGAGAGAGTTCGCGGGAACGGCATAAACAAAAGCTATGATAAAGGGTGAAAATAGACCAGTTAACTCCTTTTTTGCGTCAAATTTGGGGGATTTTCAACTTGAAACCATATTATAATAGGAATTAAGTATGGCGTGGCATTCATTGTTGTCAATATAGCCTATCACTCAAGATGACAAGAGGCGGTGCGACTCCGTCAGATCTCTCTCCGATATCTGACTTCGATCTCACCGCCTCTTTCGTAATACTAATATACTGGCAAGAATGAATGCCACGCCATACTTAATTCGTTAATCAGTGAGAGATGAAAATATCATATCTCGTAAATGTTTACCGTGAAAACTGCGTGCGATATTTCCCCAAAATATCACTGTGTGCACATGGCCGCAAGGATTTTGTGGTCAGCCTGTGGCAACGTCTTTATTTAATAAAGTTACAATACAGAGTTTCATTTTATGTGTGAAGTTACTCTGTTGTGCGATGATTTGATTATCAGTATGTAACAGGAGCACGATGTGTAAAACGGAATTACAGCATTCATATGTGCCATATGTAGATATTCAGATTTTAGTCCCTCACGTGCTTTCTTTGCCTTTGCTAACTTAGTAATTTGCATAGGCCTAAGAGTTGTTTTCAAGAGGAATTTATAAGACTTTGCCTTTTTTCCAATTGCTTGAAATAAAGTATGTTTAAACAAAGAGTTATGATCCCGTGGACGAGTTTGATTTTGAATGGAGTTTGGTCGAGAGTGCCAGGGATTCAATTCTCATTGTTGCCCATGTGCTTATGACTCTGTACGTTGTATGGCTCTTATATATTATATATATATATATATATATATATATATATATATATATATATATATATATATATATATATATATATATATATATATATATATATATATATACATATATATATATTCTCGACAAGACTATACGTGGCCCATATCTACGATGAAAGTTGTGCAGTTCATTCACGTTGGTATTCATGCAATTTGATTTTGTTTCGCGCTGTATTTCAGGTTTACATGCACAGAGCGAACGTTCGCATGGGGCCTGCAAATGCTGACACCATGACTTTTTGCAACCATCCACTCCAGCACTGTCTTGATGTGTGAGAAAAGCAAGATGACGTCATATATATTTAAAGCTTGTCATTAATCCCAAATAAAGAATACAACTGGCTTCTCACGTGTATTCATTGAATGAGGCATGATGTTCCGGAAAGTTCCGTCATCTGGCAGTGTCGTGACCGTCGCTATTTCTGTTGACGACAGCTGAAATCAGGACGGTAACGGGTGACGCCATTTAATGGACCGCGTGCAGCTCAGTTAATCCCGTTGTTTGGCGATGTCCAATATCGTTTCTTTGCTCATATATCAGCATTTCATTCATGCTGATGCAGGAATAATACAGGCCATTGTCGCACTAAATGATACCCATTTTTCTACATGAAAGAAGAGACAGACAATAATACGTTTCGTGTTCCCGTGAAACATGTTTGTGTCCTTTCACATGTTACCGAATGTTTTTTGAAAGATTTAAGGATATATATCAGGTTACAATGGGTTAAACCATCATTTTTGCTATTTTCACACATGTTATGCACTTTTCCTTTAAGTTTTGTATGCCGGAATCAGATTTCAGGTTGTGTAAAGGAAAATTGTGAATTTTGGCAAAAGTATTGGGCCTGGTTCTCACTGTTTGGTGTGGCTTCGGCTGGGGACTAGCTAAGCTTCTAAGCTCCACCCTGCAGGAATCCAACAGGAGCCTCATTTACATACTGCAGGTGTGAGCGCTTCTGCGCACGCTCCGCACAAGCAGACTACGATCAGCTGGGCAGGCAAACCGCATTATCGCTTTGTGTACAACTCTCGTTTGAACATATCCATATAAACTCAGACTTCCATCCTCTTGTTGCTCCAATACTTGTTCTTTCGCTCAGTTTCAGAGTTCCAACTTTACAAGTTGCACACACAGCAGCGGCATCAATACAAGCCTGCAACTGAGAACAGTCCCATAATCGGTATCCCTCTGGCTGTTCATTCACATCTCCTTGTTCACAACAATCTGTAGATCTAGCCTCGTGGACCACAAAGTCTCCGAGTTTCTGGGCACTAGCACTGCAGAAGCGTTTGTCCAGACCGGGTTGGCTTGTGGATGTTGTGGTGTTCACCGAATCAGTATCCGTGAGTCGTGACCTTGGCCGCGACTTCGTTCGACCCTGACCATGCAATGCCAGACTCGCCCGGGGTCTCCGTGAGGCTCACGTCGGGTTGCAGGGTCGTCTCCACTGGAGGGAACTGATTGTAGTATGATCCTAGATCAGACGCTTTGAGTTCACTTGCAACTGACGCGGGCATCGGTCTGCCCCTAGGTTTTTTCTTTCTCGGCATCTTTGCAATAGCACTTTCTAATCACACAAATGTAAGCAACGATCCTGTGAACTTGATAGAAACTTTCTGAACTGAGACTGAAGTTCCGATTTACTGACACCTATACTGGGCCCCACGCAAGACGGCAAACATCGTAGAACCCGGTTGCCCCGTAACCACCTGTCAGTCATTTGTCGGCCAATCAGGTTAAACTTGAGAAACCCCAACATGGAATCCAAAGTGACAGATGAGCATGATTATAACATTTTTGGATGTAAAACCTCTAAAATAAAGCATTCTTTGAAGTTTGATGCTCCAAACTTGTCCATTTACTCAACAGGTAGGAGTGCGTAACGGAATACCAAGGTGTCATTGCGATCAAAGGCCCAAAGAATAGCCTAAGTCCTATTGAAGTCGGCATTTGCTTTGAAAGCGTTTTTCTCGGCATAATTCCTGGCCTTTGTTTCTCAACTTCTTGTGAAATCAACTTCGTCAGTTTTGCTCATAAAGACCTGGGGTTTATGGCAAACTGTTCACAAGAATGTAATCTTTAAAAACGTGTCTCAGATTTTTTCTATGTTGAGTGGTTTTCCCTCCACAGCGAGCCAAAAGTCAAAACCTTTGATGTAAGAATAGAATGTCATCTTTTCAACTTTGAACGGGAGTATCTCCACAATAGCGCAAACAATGACAAAAATGAGACACGTTTGTGTAGAAAATCATGTCTGCTAGCTTTTGCAACAGAAATGCACTTGCTCAAGCTCAAAATAAAAAAGTAGATTTAATAATTGTGTGATTTTTTTATGATCACTTTACCTGATTGTTGTGTCAACATAGAAGAACTTGTAAAAATGAAAATGCTATCAACTTATTCCCAGATTTATTAGCTTTCAGGAAATATATAGTTTATGGTACTTTTAACGTATTTTCAGACTTTTATTAAGTCATTTGTAAGACTCACGCGTAACCTGATATATACCCTTAAAAGGTGGTGGCAGAATGGCCGCATATGGAGAAAGTAGGCCTAGGCCTACATTTGAGCAAGTGATTGTGATACAAACGTTTATGGTATCGATTTGATTGCATGTTTTTTGGCCATCAGCAACTCATTTCTGGCATTTTTGTCGTTGTGATAACCTAAATTTAAAGCTTGACAACTACCATGTTTGAGAAGAGGGCACCACTGCTTTTTATAGGAACCAGCGTTTCGCGCCTTCACCCTGCATTCCTCCTTGGAAAAAAAGAATATGAAATCTGCCAAAGGCTATATAGGCCTATCTGCACTATAGCTTCCACGTTGGATAGTTGAAGAGCCCAAACTGCAATAGGCCTACTGCCAATAGGAAGTGTTCATATAAGCTGGGATCCTGTGCTGCCACCCAGGCTGCAGCATGGAGCTTGGCAGAAAGAAAGGCTGATTCATGTCGTAAGCAGGGCCAAAAGAGCTTTAATGATAAAAGTAACAACTTACGCAAGCAAAATAATTAAGAAAAGTAATATACTCAGTATTAAAACATATACAAGATGCTACATATATTTAGAATATTTCATTCGTTCGTTATTAAAAGTGTTATTTCTGAATGATAAGGTAACAAAACCGGTACAAGAGCCCTCATCATGGCGGAAGCATATTTCCGCTGCGTAGCAACAGAAGGGACCAGGACCGGTCTGCAAATAGTAAAATTAGGTATGAATACCTCCTATTAGAGTTAGGCCCAGCAGCAGATGCTCCCCTCAAGCGCCCTATATATTAACCGCCAGACCGCTATTGCGTATATCATACCACTTATAATATTTTCAACATATATTTTTATGGTCTCATATTTTAAGGATTGCGATAAAGATTAAACTGTTGTTGTTCACAAACTATTAGGCATATGGTGCTGAACTTATAGTTATCGATATGTCGGCCATTTGCATATGCGATAATACAAATTGGACACGTTGAAGATGTAATATGCGGAATATGTGCATGATTTCTGTATGAGCATAACCTAATAATGTAATGTAAATAGGCGACGGGAAGTACGTGTTTTATGCGGCTGTGTGCTTTGGAACATGGATTTTGTAACGAACACGCAAGGAATTGATTAGATCGACTTAGGCTGTGTGGGGAAGGTGTGCAGCATGGCATGAGCAGACTGGTCAAGAAAGATGACGGCCATAATAATGGAACAAACCCGCATAATAAATTAACTTTTAAAGTGCTAATCACTGCTATAGCCGTTGTCTCATTACCGTTGAACACACTATGGTTAAAAGATTCAAATTCCTCATGAAGGTCCATTCCATTCAAATACCAGCAACCCTGGTCTAAAGCAAAAAGTAGTCTTAGTCGACAGCTTTCCTGGGAACATTGCCCGCAAAGTGTCCTTAGGCAAGCTGTTTACTCAGTCTTAAATCAGTACTTTCAGGGTTAAGTGATATGGAACGAATTGTCAATGTACAAATTCACAGCAAAAGGCGATCAAAATTATTTGTAATTTCTTCTTGGATAAATGATAGGAAACATACTGTAGATAAGTTGCATCTCAAATCATCTTGAGGCATTCAGGAGGAACCACCTTTGATGGTGATCTAAATTAAAGACTTCCATTTCATTTACACTGCCTTCACGTTTTTGGAGTATCTGTCTGTTATGCTATTCTGAAAACAATACTGCGAAACTGGTTTTGAGAACCTAGCCTCTTCTTTGAGGCAGAGATTATCTGGCACAGGCACGCAAACCTGCAAATAGATTGTGAAGATATCTGAATCAATAAGCCAACATATTTTAGGTCTGTATCTGTTTTTCATATATATATATATATATATATATATATATATATATATATATATATATATATATATATATATATATATATATATATGTGTGTGTGTGTGTGTGTGTGTGTGTGTGTGTGTGTGTGTGTGTGTGTGTGTGTGTATTCATATATGGCGGGCGCCTCAACGATTAAAGACCTGTAAAATATAATAACGTGATAACTGTAATCATGGTAATTGTGAACAGGAGAATTGAGGGGCATATTGTACTCACAAAATTTTGACACGATCAAATTCGCAGAAAAGGCAAAGAGAAATAGTTGTCTTTCAGATTAAACTAGGCCTTTAAACACATTTTGAATTGCCGTTGGCGCTGGTTGAGGTGGGGGTGATCATGGTACAGGCCTGTTCATAGAATATCACTACCACACTTCAAGCAACTTAGAGTAAAGCATTCACAGTAAGCTGACACACATGTGCGCATACAAGCATGAATGAAATTACCACTTCTGATCGTTACGTCTGAGAAATAATAGTTTGCGTAATTTATATTTGTATTTGTGTCTTTTTGTCCAAAACCGCTTCCTAGTAGTCATTACCATATTCCGCAGACCGAACTCTTTACTCTCCATAAGCTAACCTGTCCCTGTCTAACTTATATACATAGAAGTAATATTGTCCATATTGCACACGTTCCTCTGTACAATTTTGACATAGGCTGTATCAGCCCAAATAAATTAAAGGGTCTTCAGCGGGTAACTACTCAACATGTTTCGGAGCCTTTTACCCGTACATGGCTCTCTGAGTAGCGTCTCCTTGTCTAAGGTAAATATTCAGCAAAGACAACCCACATAATAAAGAATAAATATGAACGTGGTAATTGATGAATTAGCTTAATACGCGAAGTTTTGCTTATTAATGCAGAACTTCATATCAAAGAAGAATACCTGTCAAACAAACCATAATTACCAAATTTGCATAGTACAGGTTCAGATAAGAACAATTTGACTTACCCCTGAACCAATATGTACCCTTTCTAGCTGGACAGCTTATCCTAGTTACAGCATCCGCCAATGTTAAACTGAAGTGGAAACAAGCTGGGGCATTATATTCAGTCCCAGTGATTGTAAAATAAACAGTTGCAGCTAGACCACCAGTATAAACCAAGGGAAATCCTAACAAGGACTGCTACAATGTACATCCTGCACCAGAGATGTAAAACAAACTCCATGATGACACCTACTCCTCAAACAATTAAGCTCTATTTAACTGCCAACCCTGAGTCAATGTGTCAACTTAACGTGTCAAGTTTGTGACATTTGAGAAAATACTGTCAATTTTGAGTTTTTTTTTAATATTGAGTAAATGTGCATTTAGGCATATCAGAAAAGAATGAAAGTCATTAGCATTTATGCAAAAAACATGCTATCAAAACACTTTTTCTTAGCATGATTTTATGTACAATTAGGCAAATATATAACTGCCGTGGGCCGCTTCTTGCTACCTGTAGCCCCTGGGGGTTTACCTAACAGAAAACATGTAAGCCTAAAATGTCTGATAGTGAACATTAAAACAGAAAGATGCCAAAAGATAAAGTTAAGTAGCAAAACAGACAAGTCTAAAAACTGTAAATTATTGTGGCCAAACTTTCTAATAATCTTTGGATATTAACAGTAGAATTATAGTGTAAGTCAGAAAAGAATGAAAGTCTTTTGTATTTATGTCAAGGGAATGCAATGAAAATATTAACCAGATATCAAGTACAATTAGGCAAGCTTGTAACTGTCGTACGCCGCTTCTTGCTACTTGTAGCCCCTGGGGGTTTTAATGTCTGAAAGGTGAACATTTAAAGTTGATGAATTAGCTAAATACGTGAAGTTTTGCTTATAAATGCAAAGCTTCATATCAAAGAAGAATACCTGTCAAACAAACCATAATTACCAAATTTACATAGTACAGGTTCAGATAAGAACAATTTGACTTACCCCTGAACCAATATGTACCCTTTGTAGCTGGACAGTAAGAGTTGCACAGTAGTATTTAGGATAATTGTCACCTAACGGGTCTTATAGATTTATTAATCTGCAAAAACAACTTTAAAGCGTTTACTTTTATAGGGTTCAAATTTGTGAAAAAAAATAGAATGTTTGTAGTTTACATATCAATGAATAGAATGGAGGAAAAGGAAAATAAAAGGAAATTCAGTTAATCAGATTTTCATGCCACGTGAGTAAGAGTTGCACAGTAGTATTTAGGATAATTGTCACCTAACGGGTCTTATAGATTTATTAATCTGCAAAAACAACTTTAAAGCGTTTACTTTTATAGGGTTCAAATTTGTGAAAAAAAACTAGAATGTTTGTAGTTTACTCTCTATTGTACACTTAAATGGCAAAGTGAAGATTTTTACCATTAAAAAAATCGTAACTGATTCAAAATTGATCGCGCCATACAGTTAGAAAAGTGTCATTCATGTCATGCGCAATGAAGCACCAACCAAATTATCTACAAAATATGAATTTCATATTTTTTCGATGTGATTCTATGTAGAGAAAAGGGGTAGTGGGACTTATTAAGTGTATAGCCCTTCATTATAACTTTTGCTTCTAGTCTACCTTAATTACAGATTTGAAAGAGTATTATTAAAGAATATTTATATAGAGAGAAAGTAAGAATTCCTTGAATTGTTTGCAAGCAGAGGTTACATCAACAAACATCTGAGCAATGTTGACCTCTGAAGTGTCAATGTACTCTCTACTTCGAGACAAATCTTTCACGTCAATATGGGAAATAAAATGTGAACATACATCGATCCGTCGAGCATTACTACCAATTACCATAAGATATTTAACGTAATCTTTTGTTTTCGTTATAGATCATTTCTTAAGAATCAATCGTGCAAATCCCCACATAATAAACTTTCAAACTCTTGTTCTGATGCGGCCAATCATAAATTAACGTTGGTCTTTAAACGGTCAACACGTCTTGTGTTTAGTTAGAGAAAGGACTTGTATCAAGAATCTAATGATACTTGTCCTTACTCTATACCCTCTTTACCCCAAAAAGAGCAAGGATCTATCTACTGACGTGCAAATATTTTGAGCCCCATTTAGAAATCCTTTGGTGCATGATAATACTGTTGACTTCATGATTGGAATCCACCCGCTCAAAGAATTCTGACTGCAATGAATGAATCACCTTTTTATCCCCATTAACAGTAAAGATAGGATATAGCAGCTTTGAAATAAGTAGACATCATAGAACTACGTGTCTGCCTATCAATTACTAATTTCTGTCACTCTGTATTTAAAAGCTTCTTTAAATGACCGTAGGTTGTTTGTTACCACTTACATAAAAATCCGCCGACTCTGTCTTTAAAGGTCCTATTGATTGAATGGGTACCACATATTAGAAAGTTGGTGTTTAGGGTCGTTAGAAATGACATACGAAAACCAAAATGTTAAATTTCATTTTTAAATAGTGTTTTTATCTCCAAAAGTGCGTCACATTTGCGACAGGAATGTGGGACAGTGTCACTGATGTCACAAACGCAACCCGCTGGCCATGCTGCATGTGCTCCAAGCCGGAGTGACTTCAGTTTGCCAAGAGTTATGTCAGATACAACAGAGCATAGTGATTTTTGAGAGTGTCAATTGAGTTTTTTATGAACGGGGTCTGATAACGATGAAGAAGAATTAACAAGAAAAGCTGAAGCAGCAGAGGAAAAGATCATTCAGTCTTACACACATGAGGGGACGCCCAGAACCCTACTGTCACCAGTACTGCATGGAGTGCAGCCGTGGTACAGCCAGACGATCCCAACTTGCCGTCTGGGCAATGATAATTCGTTGCAAAACAGATATTTCGAAACAAAAATTACAAGATTCCATTTAACAAGAACAAGCATAAAGGCAATTAATTGGAATTTGTGTCAGGATGGGGAAGGTCTCATTGTGTTTCAAATTCTAGCATTCACGGAAACAGCTGCGGCCTACGCCTACGGTATATAAAAGTCTAAACAAACATTTAATTTTCCTTTTCCATATGTATGGCCTATGGATGATTAAATATAAGTTTGCATTTATGAATGTAGCTTTCAATATCAGTATAACTCCTACCCTTCAGTAACCTCACGACCTTTGGAGGGCATAATTTACGTTTCTGTATACATTGTCATCAGTGCACGTGTTTATGATATCTTTTATTTCAGATCGTATGCATTATCACCCGATTATTGGGAGCTGGCCGTGGACTGTCACAAACACTGGCACATAACTAATAAAGATGAAAGGCCAGTCGCCCACTGGTCGTGGCTGCTGCGTAGATGAGGCGTGAATGTGGTAGCTATACAGACAAATGTTATCTGGGTATGGGATTAAACGCCTCGCAATATACAGTAGTAATTGGACGTACACATAACAGTGGCCAGCTAACTCAACCTGTCATTGTATTATAAATACATTTATTTTCCCTGGCTTGCCTAATAGCGATACATGATAACTAATCTGGAAGCTCTCCAGACATACAGTGACACAGATTTTTTATGTACAGCGACGCACAGGACAGACATAGTCCAAGTGTTTAATTGGAGACATATATATATACATATATATATGTATATATATATATATATATATATATATATATATATATATATATATATATATATATATATATATATGTATATATATATATATATATATATATATATATATATATATATACATACATACATACATACATACATACATACATACATACATACATATAAAACAACGAGTACCATCAGTGGCTCCAGGAGTCAGTGTTCAAATCTTCTTTAGCTGCTGATGAATGACTAAACAGCAGCAAATAGCTTCTCGTTAGAATGGGTATCCAGTTAGGGGCTTCCTTCCAATAACATTCTGAGGTAATATTTGCCGTCAAGACTGATAAAGAGAGAGGGATTTTACTCGTGGGGCCACAACTGAAGCAACATCTTTCAACAATTTTGGGCGACAGGCAGCATATATCGTGCATCAAAGAAAAAAATGTTCGCTTGTTTCGGATGGACATCCACAAGGCAAGCGGGATCTGGAATGATATTGACACTAAACGGGTCGTGACGTAAAGCAGCTGAGTCTGCCATACTAGGGAAGCGTTGACCATGGGCGAAGTAGGAAGGGGGCTTTTTGGTGAACATCAACTTTTGTAGCTTATTTTTGAACGACATTAAAGTGGTGGTTTCCCTTTATTTCAATGGGTAAATCGTTCCAAAATGTGATTGCGGAGGGGACGAACGACTGTTGCATCCTTTTGGTTCGGAAATTAAGTTGTCGCACATTTAATGAATTTCTTGGAGATCATCCGGTAGATATCGACACTGACGCTGGGACCAACTGAGCAAGATATGCAGATACTTGATTATTTACCATCTTGTAAAATAGGATGAGCTTAAAATACTTTCGCCTGGCAGCCAACGTTTCCCAACCTAGTTCTAGGAGCAACCGGTATCAATTTGTGTGGCGTTTGGCCCCAGTACAAATTATTGCTGCCTGGCACTGGATGTTTTCTAGTAAGTCAGACAAGTTATGCCCACAATTATCAAACAGGACACAACCATATTAAAGTATTGGTCTGATCGTGGTGATGTACAATTTAGACAAGGTTTTCTGAGACAGCTTGAATTTGAATCTTCGTAGTCAGGCAATTCTTCTGCCTGCTTTCTTAGTTATACGTGTTATGTGTTCTCTCCACGACAAGTTTGAATCAAGAGCCATGCCAAGATAGGTGTGACTAATCCCTTCTGGTATTTCAACATCATCTAAGGATAAAGGATCGTGTTTTAGTTTTTTTACGCTTAGAGGAAAATATGATTGACAGGGATTTTAAGCCATTAAAAGTTACTCTCCATGTGCGCCCCCAGTTACCAAGCGTTGTGAGATTTGTATTAAACCCTCTGTTAGACTCAGCTGGATTAACTATGACTTCTAAGATACTTGTATCGTCTGTTAATAATTGTATTTGAGAGGTAATATCATTTACCATGTCATTAACATATATCAAGAAGAAAAAAGGCCCAGGATTGACCCTTGAGGTACACCAGCCTCAATCTGTAACCATGTGGAGGACTACCCTTGTATAGTGACTCTGATATGCCTATTGCAGAAATATCTTTCCACCCATTCAATAAGTTTGTCACAGAAACCAAGCTGGCGTAGTTTAATAATTAATCCCTGGTGCCACACCTAATCGAGCGCTTTGGAGAAATCTAAGAACACCATCCTGATCCCATTGTTGTATTCCAGACCATTGTATATTTTATGCATGGATACTGACTAGTTGTTTAACTGTAGAATCATTTTTTAAAACCCGAATTCTTGGTAGTTAATAGGCCATTTGCAATCAGGTTTTCATAAAATTTGTTGAACACCAATCGTTCCATAACTTTTGAGACATTAGACAACAATGAGATAGGTCTATGGTTCTATTTGGTTTGGCGGTCGCCCTTTTTGGGAACTGAGCACATATTTGAGTTTTTCCAGTTACTTGGGAATTAGCCACTGGAAAGAAATGCATTGAATAGTTTACAAAGGGAAGGTGCTGTGCTATTAGCAGTCTTTTTCAATGCAAAGTTTCCTATTCCATCGGGTGCTGTGGCACTGGATACTTTCAACCTTGATAGTATTTTTGGACCATATCTTCTGTGATTGGGAAAGGTCAAGTCGAGCTGTTGTAACACATTGAAAATTAAGCAGCGGCAGGGGCGGGTCATCCTCTGGTAATCTGTTTTGGGCTGCAAAGCACCTACAAAATATTTCAGCCTTTTCGTATACATTAGAAACTGCTTTGCCATTTTCAATTAATGGAGGTATAGACTTGTGTACTTTTCAACCAAGGATAGCTTTTGTTAAAGACCACGATTTTTTTTGGGGGGGGGGGTAATATCTTGTTGATCAAGCTGATCTGGCAGTTTCCGAAAATAGTTTCTTATAGCCTATTTATTGGCAGCAACTGCCAGGTTGCGTAATTTCTTGTAAATTTGGAGATGACTTTCTCCCCCCCCCCCCCCCCCCCCCCCGTCCTTTTGAAACGTTTCCATGCTCGGACTCTTTTTCGCTTGAGATTTTTTATTTTAGAATTCATCCATGGTTTGTCCTTTTGGGCGTACATTAACATCTCTACATGTAATAAATTGCTTTAGGGTGGATCTTAGTGTTATAAAAATTATGACTGTGGTGCTTATATTTATTTATTTGTATATTAATTTATTGAAAATTTAGATCTATCTTTTAATTCATCAACAATTAAATTATTTCAGCCACAAACCTGTGCAAAGCAACTTAATATATTTTTGACTTCATACTTGCTATTATAGGTTGGTGTGCTTTCAGCTATTATTTTGCACCATGCTGGCATATGTGTCCTAATGTACATGTATTTTAGTATGTCAATTGTACACTCTTTTCATGTGCATGAATAAAATATTAGCAAACAATCAACATTCGTGCTTTTGTGGAGAAAATACACAACTTACTCATTCCAGGACAATTTATCTGTTAACTTTCCCCGAATTAATAAACATAATGAACATGTGTGCAAAAATTCTCTGAAGCGTTACATGTATCGATACAAAAATTGTCTTATCTTAATTAATAACATGGCGATGGTCTTTTTTTTAATTCATTAATTTTTTACTCATTGTTGCCAATTTCCATAAAATTTTTCTACAATCGGATGGAAAATGGCCAAATCAGTATAATAATGACTAAAATGTTGTGATTTCGTCAACCATGTCAAGGCAAGATTTTCCATTGATGCATGCAAAACTCACCAAAATGCACCATTTTGCATGGTCAAATTCAACATTGTCGGGGGGGGGGAGCATGCCCCCAGGCCCCCAAGCATGCCCTTGGGCGCTCGCTTTGGCCATTTGGGCTACTTGTATAATTCACATAACTCATTTGACTTCCATATTGATCAGGGACTCTATCTAATGTGGCATAGTGAATCGAAATCTACATTTAATCTTCCAGCTCCCATCCGGCAAACTGGAGTGTTTGTTTCAAGATCCAGTTTAACCCACAGAACATTTTCCATAGTTAAACTTCAAGCAATTTGTGCAGATTTTCTATAATTGTAAACCTTGTGTATCATTGTTGGACATTATCATAATAGCAAGTGATCGAACTGCGAAGCAAATATAAATGGAGTAAGTGGACACCCCCGTCGCACACCTTTAAATAGAGGAAAAATGTAAGAGGTAAGGCAGATGGAGACAATAATTTGTGACATACTTATTAAGTCATGGAAAAAAATAAAAGCAAGAAGAACTTTGTCGACGTAAGGCTATTCAAGCGTAACAAACGCTTTTGCAAAGTCAATTAATAATGAACCAGATAAATAAAGACTACTATAGTACTTCGTTATTTCAAAAATAACCCCCCACCCCCACCCCCAATGATTCTACCAGTGGTATGATTAGTTTGATCCTTGTTGCACAAATATGATAAACTCGTAAAGTTAAGGCAGGAAAGTTTCCGATAATTTTGTAACCAATGTCTAAAAGCGACAAAGGTCGCAAAATTTTTGGTAGCGTTCAAGATTATTTTTCTCAGCAATCAAAGAGATAATTCATCTTCGCTGATCATGGGATAGCAAATATTTTTATTGCACAGTTTAAGCAGTTTATAACAACATCAGAAAATCGCATCAAAACATTTCTAAAATTTTGCGATTAACCTATCAGTACCAGGACCTAAATGGGTTTTAAACACTTTTAATGTATTTGCACATTCATGTATGCTTGACACTATCCCGCTCAAATCGCCCAAAAGCGTCCGGATGTAAGTTGCTATCTGCTTTACTCTTTTAATTAAATTTCATGTCAATAGAAATCATTTTTGCTAATAACTAAGATAAGACCTATTATAAATACACGCCTGAGGTCAACGATTTCACTTGAGCGGGAAGGGCGCATTGAGCCCAACATGCACCAAGGAAAGCTGTTGCGTCTGTCGTATTCTGACCAGTTAAGGGGGTTTTTTTTGTTTTGTTTTGTTTTGTTTTTTTTTGTTTGTTTTTTTTTTTTTTTTTTTTTTTGGTTTTTTTTTTTTTTTGTTTTTTGTTTTTTGTTTGTTTTTTTTTGTTTTTTGGTTTGGGTTTTTTTTTGGTTTTTTGGGGGTTTTTTTTTTTTGGTTTTTTAAATTTTAGGTTTTTTTGTTTTTTGTTTTTTACTTTTGTTTTTTGGTTTGTTTTTTTTTTTGTTTTTTTTTTTGGTTTTTTAAATTTTACAGTTGGCGTTTAGTTTTTTTGGGGTCATAACTATTTTTTGGGGGTTTTTTTGTTTGTTTTTTTTTGGTTTTGGTTTTTTTTTTTTTTTTGTTTTTTTTTTTGTTTTTTGTTTTTTACTTTTGTTTTTTGGTTTGGTTTTTTTTTTGTTTTTTTTTTTGGTTTTTTAAATTTTACAGTTGGCGTTTAGTTTTTTTGGGGTCATAACTATTTCAACTGGAGCATCCAAATCCAGTAGTTTGGCATATACATTTTCGATAGAATTGCTGCTCTTATAGCAAAACCGTACGGGAATGTGTTTTTTGTAAATTATTTTGATCAAGTTCGTGTTATATTTAACTTTTATGATTTCATCTTTTCGCTCACTTGTACAGATATTTGCTGCTTTTTACACCTTATCCCGTCCATCTTACCTGAGCACGTATAATGACAGCTCAGGTTTGTTGATCATGTATCAGATAAATCTTTATTTATCGAGATATACTCGTTAGTTCTTCACTACGTGTCTGTTTTGATTAACGATTGACAAATTGATCGTCTAGATAAGCTTCCTTTTTTGTAAAAATATCTTCTGCATTGGATATCATACCCAGCTCTCTTATTTCACGTTTAATTGTATCCCATAAAAAACCCTTGTATCCCATTACAACTACACTGAAAATTATATGAATTAATTAAATCATACTCTTCTTGCACATATTCAGAATCTACCGAGGTGCAGCGTTAAACGACCCAAATACAAGTACACGCTTGCAGAGCCACTACCTTGAATATGTAATTAAATAAGTTATGGTCAGTTTCAATTGATGCCTAAATTTGTCCTCTACAGTCAAATGAAAGGCAAAATAATTCAAAAGTCTAAACTGCACTGTAACAGTTGAATTTTTTGTTGCCAGACGAACACAAATAAATCTACATTTCTATGACACCATATATCTAACGCTTCAATCAATAACTCTTTGCAACTTTGTGCATACCTGGTGATGTGAAGTCTAACAATACAATAAAATGTTCCTTCCCTCTTGTCTTTATCTGGTGCAAAAGTGGTGTTCAAATCACCCCCACCTCCCCATATATATATATATATATATATATATATATATACATATATATATATATATATATATATATATATATATATATATATATATATATATATATATATATATATATATATATATATATATATATATATATATATATATACATATATTTGTTAGGCATCAACACTGTCACTCCCATACGGACATGTGTACTGTGCGACAAATTAGTATTTATCTTCCTTTCGTTTTTCAAAATAAGTTCCGATTCTGTGTGTCTCCTGAAGAAAGCCAATTCTTTTGTGGAAATTTCTAAAATCCATTGGAACAGTGAGCAGTGTTTAACTCTTTCAGTGCCACATTTTGGACTGAATCAACAGCTTTCCTCGGTACGCTTTGGGCTCCAGCTGTTGACCTGGACCATTACATTCTATGTAATTGTAGGCATGCTGCTATTTAAATGAAAAGTCTTTTACGATGAGCATGAATCTGGCGTCCTTATTTTAATTCCGAGCAGTTCATTTTAAGTAGTTTGACTTAAGTCGCAGTTAGCACTAAAAGAGTTAAATGTATCAGCCAATCATCTAATTACCAAAGAAACTGGATGATGAGGTCATGAAGAATGAATTCTAAAAAGAAGATACATCTATGCAATAGTGATATACTCTTGACTTCTATGTTTACCTGCTAATTGTGAAAAGATAATGACACAGCTATTTGTGCAACAAGCAGTGATTCCTAGTTAAGCCGGTCAACAGGATTCACTATTCGCTTGAGCAATCTTATCTGACACACAGCAAGAAGCATTCAGATGTGTATACATAAATTAGAATACAAAAAGTACAGACACACATGGTCTCATTTTCAAGCATCAGAAAAGGAGAACAGATCATGATAAAAATAATTATATAGGCGTGTGGCCTGGACACTGTGAATATAATGGGGAACCTATAATGTTTACACGATAATCAATGTTTAGGGATTTAATATGTATATTCACATAGCTGCTACACAGGCCTCTTTACTGTCGCACGTATATATTTCTAATAAAACAGAAGTTTTGGACCATCATTCAAATACTTATGTCCTATGCATGGCAAATTCGAATATCCTGTTTACCCTTCATAATTCTTTTGCAAATTTAGTGTTGCTTTGCTTTCAAGTAAAAAACACTAAAATAGGTTTATTATAAGTATACAGCAATTATAGTCATTAGAATTAGCAGTGCTATCATAATAATAACAAAAATAATAATTATAATAATAGTGATAATGATAATAGCCCGGTCACCATGAACCAGAAATTAAGATTGTCTAATTTTATTCGGCTCAATTCACAAATGCGTGCCCTCGCATACATGTGGTGTAGAAGTGCAACTGCACCAACTTGTGTATATGTGGTTTAATATTTACTTTACAGCTATACCATAAAAAATAAATATAACGTAAAGGTTATTTAGCAACTGCGTCATAAAATCCGTGTGTCAACATTTGAATCATCAATTTTCAAATGCATGAAAAGACACGTGTATGTGCATATGTAGTTTAAGGATTACTTTACAACTGATCCATGACACACATATTCGTAGTGTCACTCCTAATCTGTACCATGCAAAAAGAACATATTTCTTAACGTACACCTGTATATGTATAGTATAACAGTCATTTTACAACTGTACTACGAAAGATATGTATGTAGTGTAAAACTAGTTTTGCAGCTGCACAATGTATAGCTGATCAATTAACCCAGTCCTGGTCAATAACTGTCTTTGACGCGGGAGGGATGCATTGCGCCCAACCGGGACCCAGAAAAGCTAATATCTATTGCCCTAGGGCCTACAAGTATGAATGGCCTTACATACAAATATCAGCAAAAATACTTTCTGACATCTGAAAAATTTGGGTAAAAACGTTAAGGCAGACGGAAATTTACATCCGGTGACTTTTGGGCGATATGAGCAGAAAATTGCTGACAATGTATGGCAAAAGCACACCCCTATGTATGTAAAATAATGGTTGTTTTGTAACTACATCGTGATAGACATTAACAAATATATGCCAAAACATATACCTGCATCAATCTATGCAATTACATGTCCAACGCAATACTCAGTTGCAAACGCATATCAGAGGATAAGATTTGTACATATTATGGAAACGTATTTCTACCAGTAGCGCTTTTACCGTACAAATTGTAACATTTGAATTAGGCGCATTTTTTTTTTATTAATTGTGCAATTGTTAGGTGGCAAGTTTACAACCCCTTAGTCTTCCCACACAGCAAAGTTATTTCTATTATGTTTGCAAGTTTCTGCAGGTATCTATTTGTTGAAACTTTTTGTTATAAACTGAGGAAAAGATTAAGTATTTTCTATTAAGGGGTTAATCTTCCTTTCTTGATAGATGAGATAAATGTTCATGAAACATATAAAGCCCACAGAGGAAAAGGATATCTATTCCAAATTGAATGCAAACTAATTTGAAGCAAGACCCGTTTGGTATTCTATCTGCCTTAGTTTTTGTTCTATATTCCTGTTAATGTTGATGTTCCTGATACACTAATACATAATCCCAGGAATTTAATTGTGTTCTAAAGGGCCAAATGTAATATTGTCGAGAGCTTATCTATGTTGCCAGGAAAGCGGTCTGATATTTTTGAGATAATGATCACGTTCATGAGTACACGGAAAGGATCACAGGAACTTTCTTAAAGTCATGAGAATTATCATATTTTCCAAAGAATCCCAGGAATTTTCTGACATTTGTAATGTTGCAACTCAAATACGTATACAATAAAGTGCATACACTTTTAGCATGTGAACCTTTCAGAATAATCTGATACCTCATACCAAATTAGGCTCCATCCTAGGTTCTCTCCTCTTTTTGGTATACATAAATAACACTGTTGACAACATAATTTGCGACATCATACTCTTTGCTGATGACACCAGCATCATACAAATTCTTCTAGTGATCGCATCAATATTGAGTTCAGCTGTTTACCCATGTGGGGCTGAGTCTGGGGAATGACCTTCAGTGCCACACGCTGTCAGTACTATTTTCTGGCAAACGGAATAAGGAGACTCATCTTCCGTTGTATGTTGGTGATTTTGCTATACCAGAAGCTACAGACCATACATATACACGCCTCTCCCGCTTGAAAAGACCTAAATTTCAACTTTCCAGGAAGACTCTTGAAAAATAATACCTGGCAATGGTCCCCCAATCCTCGAATATGGATGTGTTCTCTTTGACAACTGTACCTAAGAGTTCGCTGACCTTATGGGAGGTTTACAGTATGAAGCTTCTATAATGTGTACTGGTGCAAGGAAATATACGTCCGTGGCAGATTTTTAGTTTAGCTTGGTTGGGAGCCACAAAATATTCGAGGACATTTCTCCGTATAATTTTTCAAAATTATCAGCAAACTCTCACCACCGTACATAGTACCAAATTATGTTATTGTCCAAGCAGGTCGCCCTCTGCGAAATCCCAGTCAGTTCCGACAGATTACGAGGGCTGGGAAAAAAGTTCTAGCCCTAAGTAGGATATCTCAATCGGATTGAAACAAACTTTTGCCATCAACAAGTACAATAACTAAATGAATCATAGACATAAGAACAGCACCTGCAGTGTAATAAGTGTATTTGTACCAGAACATCTTGTGAACATACCCAATGAAATCACCAGAAATGGACAAAATTGGCTATAGGGCAGTCATCAAGCACCTGCAACTGAAAGGGCTAGCTCCAAAACAGATGCATGCCGACATGGTCTCCACTTTAGGGGATGATGCCCCTTCCTTTTCCACTGTTAAGAAGTGGGCAGCGGAATTCAAGCGTGGCAGAGAGACCCTTGACGATGACCCGCGTCCAGGGAGTCATTGAACCGCAACCATTCCCGAAAAAAATTACCCGCGTGCATGACATGGTGATGGCTGATTGACGATTGACCACTTGACATGTTGCCAGTGTTAGGCATCTCTCATGAGAGGGTTAAGCACATTATCACCAAGGAGTTCGGAATGACAAAAGTTTCTGTAAGATGGGTGCTAAAGCTCTTGACAGCGGATCAGAAATGTGTCAGATTCCTGGCGTCCCGGCACGATTTATGTCGTTTTGAAGCAGATCCTGATGATTTTGTGGCCAGATTTGTAACCATGGAAAAGAACTGGATTCATCACTTTGAACCAGAAACTAAAATTCAGTCTAAACAATGGAAGCATCCGGGATCACCCCCCCCCCCCAAAAAAAAGCCAAGTCGGTTCCTTCTGCTGCAAAGGTGATGGCTTCAGTCTTTTGGGATTCCAAGGGTGTTCTGATAATTGACCATCTTGAAAGAGGCCACACTATCAACAGAAGATATTATGATGACCGACTAAGACAATTGCATGAAGTTATCATGCAAAGCTAGGCGACAGGGAATGCTCACCAAAGGAGTCCTGTTGCACCAAGACAATGCTCCTGTTCACAAATCGGTAGTTGCCACGTCAGCGATCTATGATTGTTGCTTCGAACTCAATGACCATCCATCTTATTCATCCGATTAAGCCCCATCAGACTTCCACCTGTTTCCCAAAATGAAAAAGAAACTAGCCGGTCGCCGTTTTCCCAGTGATGATGACCCCATTTCCGCTGTGAATGACTTTTTTAGGGTGACTGTGGAAAAATTCTTCTTGACTAGCATCCAGGCCTTGCAGTATCGCTGGCCAAAGGTGTGTCAACCTGGAAGAGGACTTTGTAGAGAAATAAATGAAAACCATCGAATTTGTACGGGTCTTTTACAGGCAGGCTTAGAATTTTTCAGCCAGCCCTCGAAACTGTAGAATGACCTCGCAACTTTAACTCGTTTCTACCCTCCTCTGTACGCTTGTGAAATGACCTCTGTGATGACATAATAGAGTCGCCTTCACTTTCACTTTTGAAACTAAAATTATCCAATTTATTATTTTTCGCCATAAAATTCCAAGTTATTTTGTCTATGGTGACCGTTTTGCAAGTATCATTCATACACAGCTCCGCCTTTGTCAGTGAGGTCTGAGTTCTCATTTACTCGAAACGAATATTGTTTCCTCTGTAGCTTGTTCATGCAATTTTCCAAACGAAAACATTCGTAGTTTCTTTCTATGTTGCCCCCATTATGAGCTACACAGACGTAAATCACTCAGATCTGTTGTAAGTGTGCTCGCACCTGGTGCACACACCAATCTTTTGGTTGATATTGCTATGAACGGACTTGTGGAAATCATATTAACGGGCAGTTCAGACCTTCCCCATGAACTGACAACAGTTGTTTTTGCTACAGTCCAACTGTTCGTTAATAAGACCAGAAGTTTCATCAACGAGTAACAAATTTCATTGTACATAATTTCTGCAAATAGCACTTCTTTGTAATGTCCAATGTGTCTGGTAAATAGCACTTGTGCGTTTGTATGTTTGGAGATCCCCTTATTAGTTACTTCTCTAGCAACTAGGTTATCCAGGCTTTTTAAAATGAATATGTTTATTATACAAATTAGGTCGTCTCAGTTTTTTGCAGATGTGAAGACAGGCAGATTTTTTTTAAAACACGGAATGTAAAACATACACTTAAAATGATATTTGGATAATTTGTATGGGATTATGGATTATTACGGAATTTGAAGGGAAAAAACGTCCATATCAATGTAACGTCTTCCGTTCATTTGTACTCTACATTCCTATTTGCTGGGTCATCTTTCTCTTGCACACATGCAAATGCGAAGAGCTTGGTCCATTAAAGCGGAATGCCATCGCAGCGTAGCCACTGTGTTGATGCGGAGAATGGAAACATTAAATACGTATCATAAGTATTATTACTTCAACTTCAATCTCCTAACATGTAACAATAGTCACCGTGTAAGTATTGGTATATATCAGGGACACACAGGCACGGTTGTTCTGCGTGCCCCTGATATTTTACCAATAGAAACCGTCTCCACTTCAGGGATTGCAGGGCATGATATGCTGGTTAATATTTTAAACAAATATATAGAGTTGCAATACGAAAACATGCAACTCGTATATATTTGATTTCAATTTCAGTGATTCGTAATGCAAACGTATTCATTTTCTTTTACAAATAGACCAAATCATTTTGCCCTGCAGATAACACGGTATCTGCGGGATATAGAATGGCAATGACAAAACGTTTTCCCATTGCCTGCTGATTAAGAAAGTCACATCTTAGTTGCATGTATGGCCACTACCAGCAGCTATACAGGCATTGCATCCGAGGTGTGTGCTTTGGATCCTATATGCTGTATTCTCTGGTGGATCCTATGCTGTTTTCTGTGGTGGATCCTATGCTGTATTCTGCGGTGGATTTTTTTATTGATATGCTTTATTCCTTTAAAGAGGATTAGAACAGTAGCCAAAGGCTAATACAAATTCTTCTCCCCGTGTCAATATAAAATATATACAAATATAACCGTACATAGAGTAATGTAAAGAGAAAAAAGTGTAAAAGACAATAAGATAAAACATAAAACTAGAAAAGACGACTTGCTTAACAGCAACTCTGTCTGGGTGCCTTCAAAATGAGAACAGTTTGAAATGCTGTACCTTGTAATTGTTCAACATAATCTAAATTTCGTGTATTAGCCCAATTTTTTAAAATTAAAATGCTCAGCTTTGGTTCTTGGTTCAAGGGATGTGGCCATGTCCCAAACTTACAAAGTGAAGTTTGAATGAAACTACCATCTATAATACTTTTGAAGCTATTCAACATTTTAATTTTGTTTATTTGTCTGATTTGCATGAATCATAAGCCTAGAAGACCTTTGGTTTATTGTTCATTGGATGTGGTTATGCCAAAACCCCATAAATTGAAGTAGAAATGGCACCTCTATAATAGATTTGAAGCTATTAAAGATTTACATTTTGCATATTCACCTAATTTGCATAAATTAAAATCCTACAAGTTTGGTTCATGGTTCATTGGATGCGGCTTTGCCACAAACATACGAATTGAAGTTGGAATGGCATCTCTATGTACAATATTTTTTAAGATACTCAACTTTTAAATTTCTCAAGGCCCCTTATTAGCATAATTTGAAATTCTACAACGATACTGTCCATTATCATGGCATGTGTCACAAAGGTATATATGTACATTGAAATTTTGGGTCAATCTGCAATAGTTTGGAAGATATGGCGCTTTTGAAATTTTTGTTGCCTTTAAAATTTGCTTAATTTTAAACATCATGACTATTACAAATAAGTTGCACAATTTTGTTGGTTATGTCAGTCACCATGGCAAGTTTGGTGGGTTTTTTCCAATACTGTCTGAAAAAAAACTCTGGACCAACTTGGTCAGAAAGAAAGAAAGAAAGAAAGAAAGAAAGAAAGAAAGAAAGAAAGAAAGAAAGAAAGAAAGAAAGAAAGGCATTGGCCTTTTATTTCTTTGTTAATTTATCTGAGATGAAAGACCACCTGTCCTATGTGACCACTTTTGTCTGGCATTAAGGGTGGTCTTAAATTGCAGGTACCAATGTACAGTGAAACCTCTCTACAGTGGGCACCTTCGCAACCAAGAAAAGGGCCCACTCCTGAGAGGGTCAGCCCTTCTGGGCAGTATTGATGAGTATATGTGCATGTACAGTGTACACATACAGTGAATTATAATTCAGAGGGATGTTTATACATGCAATACAAAACTGTCTTTGTTCCTTTATTACATAAACAAATTTCAAAAGAAATAACGTACTGAGACATGCACCATACTGACTCAATATTGGCTATTAAGAACAGGCTTCATCTCACCGGTTGCAAGAAAACAAAGATATGGAAGTGTCAATTGAGATGACACAAATCCACACGCTTTTTCAAAATTCACCGAGTTGTGAAAACAGTCACTGAGGACTGTAAGTCAGACTTTGATCGGTCCAGCAAACTCAGCTCTGTGTGTAGTCCATTTTTAACAGAGGGTACACTCTGGCTTGTTCTGCCTAGAAGTCCAACCCCTCTGATCCCCTTCGAACTCAGAACTCAGAACTCAGAACTCAGAACAGTTTATTCAATATAATATATAGACTGATAAGCCTAGCAGACTCCTAGCCTCAGGCGAAAACAGACCAGCTGGGAAACTCTGACTGGTCGGTCTCAGCCATGGTGCTCTTACAGTTCTGTCCGGCGTTAGTGTGAACATGGATCAGATATGTTTCTTGCATGAACAGAAAGAGATTCTCTGTATTTTACGGAGAACCTCATTACACAGTTGTTAGGAGTCCCCCCCCCCACGCCCACCCCCACATCCCATTTGCCATAAGACCGGAACCTTTCAAACCATAAACCCAGAAGGCATGGCTAGACGGCTGCCTATGAGACAGCTTCAAGTATCATGAATGCACAATGGTTGCCTAGCACCATGGAGGCTCATAACACGCAGTACAGCAGAAGCCCTAGTCAAAATGTGGATTGTTGTGAAATTCACTGAATTGAGCATACATTAAAATTCCCCAACTTTTGTTTGCATGCTATTGGATTTGCCAGATGTGTAAGCTAGAACTTTGTGTCTATCTATAATATTTTTGAAGATATGAAGCTTTTAAAATTTTAATTGCACATAATTTGTATAATTTTAAACATCATGACTATTCCAAGTCAGGTGCCTAATTTCACTGGTGGGTCAGTCATAATGGCAAGTTTGGTGGTTTTCGGAATAATAGTGTCCGAGAAAAACTCCAGAAAATTTTGGTCGTAAAGAAAGAAAGAAAGAAAGAAAGAAAGAAAGAAAGAAAGAAAGAAAGAAAGAAAGAGAGAAAGAAAGAAAGAAAGAAAGAATAATTCTTGGAAAAACAAAATGTCTGGGTTGGCACCCAGAGAGACAAAATACACAGTTATACGTAACACATGGGATCACAATATGATACAAGATCGTAAACTGTCATAATACTGGAGAGTCGGACACATAGGACAGACAAAAAATTGATAAACGACAGATAATTGAACATATGTTGGCTAAATGTATATATACAGTGGACACTAATGTACACACGCCACAGACGACGACTGAAGGGGAGGTACTAGTCCGACTAAACAACAAGGGTTACTGTTTGGCGCGGCCGCAGTACGATGGCGGCATGCCCACCCTGCCACTGTGATGCCACCATTGCGCCGTACAGCTCGGGTGTTCTTTCCCCGCCTTGTCATTGTCAGACACCTCCAGCGTGCTAATACTATCTGTAATATAAAGGACTATATATACATGAGCATTCTTATGGCATAATTTTATGGTCTACAATATATAAATACAATGTGACTAACTAGTGTCATCAGTGTCGTCTCCCCTTAAGAACTTTTTTAATCTTAAAGTGCTCATTATGTATTGACCTGATGCGTCCATCGGAGAACAGTTACTGAGGAATGTAGCAGATGGGGTACCGAATAGGAGTAAATTGATTTCCTCGGTTTGACGTAAAGTTTCAAAAATAATACCTGTGTTGCCAGTGGCCATAATTTCAGAGACCCTTAACTTTGCATGTCAGAAGAACTTGTCAATGAGTGTTGTAAAATGGACACTGCAGCATATAATGATTGATAGTTTCGGCCCGAAAGCCACAAGAGCACGCTGGAGAGTCACATAGGCTTCGTGAATAAAGATGAGCATTAAGAGCACTGAAGTCAACTCTCAGGCGATTTAACAAAATATTGAGCTTCCGAGGTCCGTGTCTTAAGTTAGCGAGTCTGGATGGAAAATATATTAATTTAACTGGTGTTTTAAAAGTATTTAAAGATGGAGCATTCCTTACTTGAAGTGGAAGTGTATTCCACAGTCTGCGGTTGATCATCTGCCGTTTCTGCTGTAGGGATGCGTTCTCAACCTTCTCTCATGAATTCAGTATTCGACATTCAGGATTTTAGCATTTTTATTTTTGACCGACTTATATTAGTAGAGAACAATCTTTGGTGAATACAATATATAATAATAAACAAAATAAATTTGCGAGGAACCAAATGAAAAATATCATAGTTTGGTCAGGGTGACACACATAAAGATCTGACAGACTCCTACTACGTGTATTACTCAACATGCATACATGTATATTTACATGTTATAAATCGAAGCAGCCATGTAACTGATAAGACTTATAACACATGAACAAAAAAAAATCATTTTGGAATCCATAAATCAATTTGCACTACAGATATAACAATTTTGAACATTGAAGAACATTTCTAAATAATTTTTTCCAAATCTATGTAAGGGAGCGGAATTCACATAAGCTTCGGTTTGTTTTCCTATCCCGTTCATTGTTTATGATGAATAAAATATGTTTAAATAAAAAAGAACAGGATTATCTATAAAACATTTCTTTGCATATTTCGAAAAACTATAATAACTACAGGTATGTACCTTCTTTTTTACGACCTCATGTGTTCCATTTAAGATATGAATAATTTCATTTCTTAATCATTTTCGTGCAATACCATGTTAGGTTTATGGTACAAATAATTCCAGTTCTTTGGGTGTCACATTTAAGTGCTGGTAGGTGTGGCCTCTCATTACAGGAAGACTTACATGGAAAAGATAGCAGTTGGGACCTGTGGAATGTGGTCTTTCAAGTCAGGTGACTTGTCATCGGAGTAACCTTTGAAAACAGGGACCACTTGAATATGATATATGTATATTCTGTTTTAAGCAAGTTTCTGGATATAAAAATACATTTAGCACGTGCAGGGTTTATGATGCAAACAGCTTCTTTTGAATTTTACTGATTTTTCCTATTTATGACCCCAAGCAAAGAGACCGCAAATAAATCGTAGAAGGATATAAGGAGTTATAGACGATTTGGAGAATATTCGAGGGTAGGCAGTTTTTTTTTTCAAATTTATTCATGATATTAATTATGTGAGAATTTTTTAGGTTATTTTGTTAATATGACTGTTCCAGCTTAAGTGAGTGTATAAATACCAATTCAACACAAGAGAAAGTGCCGAGACATTTTGGTAGCCTCTGCTCCATTTGAGCCTAAAGGAAACTGTGTATAATATACACACATCTTGTAGTGATGTCTCCTTTACCCCCGTAAACTCAGTGCGCAGTGTGCATGTGAATGCTCATTTTTACTGAAACTGTTCTCTGTCTTAAGTTTGCTCAATTATGCAATATTTTCTATCTTCATACTGTTGGGGTTACAAATACATTGTTCTGTGTCGGCTTTTTAAATTTATAATTTCAAAAAATAGGATTACGGAATCTCCCATGTGATCAGAACAACATAAAAATAACTTAATTAATGCACCATGGAAGGCCAAAGACAGTTTTGTACATGCAAAAGGAGCGTCGTATTTGAACAAGGTTACCATGAAGTTACATATTTATCACTGAAACTATACGTGCGTACGTATAGCAGACACAAGCAAAGCAGTCGATCGAAGGTTCAAGATTTCTGAAAAAACAAACAAACAAACAAAAACAGCTACTTCCAGGCTACTTATCCGTGGAAGAGTGGCGATTTTTAGTGCTGATAGCTAGAGTGCTTGCTTTCCAAACAACACCAAGTGGTGTATACATGTTTATGTTGCAGTGTTTTTGTAACTAATTGTAAAACAATATTGTTCCAACAGTTACTGTTATTGTATCGTTTTGTGTAAAATCAAACGTCTAGGATGTCTGTCAGTCATTGGAATGCTGTACGCCATTGATGTCTTTTAACTTTTGTTGGAGAGACTCGATGCACGATTGATGAAAGCTTATAAATGTTGTGACAGCTGTAACCTTGTAAACATGTAAGGGAACAAAGCATATATATCTAATTTAAACTTTAGCGGAAAACCTTTTAAGAAAAACCCTATACATACCTACCTACCTACATACATACATACATACATACATACATACATACATACATACATACATACATATATATGTATGTATGTATGTATGTATGTATACATATATATATATATATATATATATATATATATATATATATATATATATATATATATATATATATATATATATATATATATATATGTGTGTGTGTGTGTGTGTGTGTACATAAATACAGAGTATGTTTAACATAATTATGACATTTTAAAATGCAAATGGACGCTTTTCTTTTTCCCGACATAACTGTACACTTGTACATTTATTGTCACTTTAAGTTTGAAGAGGACCCGGCCAGCTGTTGAGTGTAGTCGAAAATGTAAAATTGCTGGCGGACAGCGGAAGCTGACTGGACGGAAGGTAGACGATAGACGCAGACTTAGGCATTTTATAAAAAGAAAAAAGAAAAAAAAAAAAGAAAAAAAAGAAAGCCGGCAGAAAGTCTTGCTGCAGAACTCCGGGGCGGGGGTGTCACCAGTGGAACCACTTGCAGGTACCACTTTTCAAACTGTAATAAACATTATAATTCTGACACCATAACCAGTTTAGGGCCGATGGTGGCCACAGGTAGGTACAAGAAGCACACTGAGTAACTAACATCAAACTTCCTAACAGTGTTCTCTGCAGGAGTCCCTTGTGCAAGTTGTACCTGAGGAGGACCACGCGGAGGGGCCACCAGAGGAGACGGTGCAAAACTTTCTGGCGGCACTGTAGCTTGCAAGCTTGCTCATGTACCAAGTTTTGAATGATTTTGTCCCTAGTGTGAACTGGAGTATCGAGGAGCTATAACTATGATACCATACAAACACATGCACATTTCAGAACTACCTTGGGAAAGTTTCCGACTGTATCGCATGGCCATTTTTCTTGGAAGTCAGTATGTAATCTTATCAATTCTCATTCCACTGGTTATTTCATATTTGTTTAATCACGGCTCTCTCAACTGGCAGGATAAGTAACCATCAAGGGGTTTCATTCCTCCAGCTTAAAATCTTACTGCCTTAAAATTTGTCTTAGTGTATGATAAAAATGTTTACTCTTTCAATTTATATATATTTTTCTTGTACAACATGTATTCTTGTATCTGTATAATTTCAGTAAATAAATATACAATACAATACAATATTTAGCAGACACGGAACACCCACTTGGCGAAAATATTGATGTCAACTCTCACTAGGGTAAAAGTTGGCACCACCCTCAGTGACCTTTTCATAACGATATAGCAGGACGTCAGCAATCATTATGAGAGAAACATGAAAGGCAATGTCCTTTGCCACACACGGAGGGCTGTTTGTTTCATGATATGCTTGGGATTACATGACCAGCCAGTGGGAGATTCGTCAGTCATACACTATAATAAAAAAATAACCGCATACAGCCCACAAAGTCGGCCAATATCGAGTTTTATTGACCTGTTCGCTGGACTGTAGTTGTATAATACTGAAGGTTACGTGCACAGGGCATGATAAACAAGGGTTTACCATACGTAAAACGCGAATGTCGAGTTGAAGGTCATTCCACCACTTTAAATTTCATTTGTATGATTATTTCCAAACATTTCATATAAGCCCCTGGCGGAGGATTGTTGAGACAGGCAACCACAGAATTAGGAAAGAAATTAAAGCTCATGGTTTAAGCAACATGTGGTTATACCAACCACTAACTGTAATAGTTTTCAAGCCAACTTTTCTAAATCTCTGGACATTTGGTCATATCATTATTTAGTGAAACATACATTTCAAAGGCGGAATCTATTTTTACATCCTTAAATAGCAAAAACTGTTGTTTAAAAGCAACTAAACGGTAAAATGTTCTAAAGCATCAAATTATTTTCAAATACTAGTGGCATGTCATCATTATGTTCATATATTATATGTTTTCTCCCTCGCCAAAGTACAAGTGGGACTATTGTCAGCCTAAATGTTTTCTCTGCCCAATAATCCGCCCATCTTTCTGTTCTGAGTTTTGCAAACTTTCATTTCACTTTACTAACACTAAGCACCCCTGGAAAGATTGTGTCACGTAGCACTTTTGTCTTGATTACAATATGTTCCCATTATGAGGGTCATTCACATCGATTTTGTGGATCATAGATTACACAAGAGAAGAGAGGCTTTGCTAGGCAACTGTGTGCAAAGGAGGTTCAACTGGTTCAGCTGGTATTTTGCTGCACCACAGAACTGTCTTTCTGAAGTGATTTCCTCAGTAATCCGACGACTTTGGTTTAATCAAGACTAGTTTTTCGACACTTTGTGTTTTTGAATCCTATTTCTGGTATCCACATTCGTAACTAGTCTCTGTGTCAACGAAAGTATCTCCTGTATTCTCATGGGTGTGGTGCTGAAGACTCTCAGTGTCAAGAATATGGTTCTTTGCACCTGACTGAGGCCTTAATGTGCTTTTCTGCATTGGGTCATCTTTATGCAGATCATTACCTTTTTGTGTCTGCTTTTTACATCCTAATCACGCGATATTTGTGGTGTACACTTTTTGCTTCTGCACAATTAAATCTGCAATGAAGTTTCAAACTGGCTATCGGCTTCATTGCCCATCTGGAACCTGGTGGTGTCAGTTTTTGTAAAACTTTGATCTCACCTGTAGTTTTCAAGGAATGATTAACCCTATAATAGTTCCAAGTATATGATCATGTAAAATCACCAGAACATACATTAAATTTACTTTGCACTTGGGAAGAAAACAGTTTGTATTTGCAAATATACACCACCCTTAAATAGCTGTGCAAGATGAATGAGTGCATACTTTGCGAGAACCCAATTACAGATGGCCAACCAATGGTAATCTTGAAACAAAAAGATGGTGATGGCATCCTCGAAGCCAGTAAAGCTAGAGGCAGTGATAGTAATGTTGTTCCTAGCCAAGGGGTACACATAAAGTGTAAAAGTCAAGAACAGGTACTTCAGGGAATGAATTATCATCACCCCCCCCCCATCACCCTCGGCGACAGTCAGGCATACTGAAAAAAAATGATGGCTACATTTTTTTTTTTTTTTGAAGTTTCAATGTGCCTCCTAGATATATCTGTGACATATTTTAAACTTTCAAAACACTTTAAGAGAAAATGTGGGTGTACGATTTTCGTCACATGTGAATTCTGAAAATTAAAGGGATAGGGGTAAAACACCCGCTAAGATATACATGTATGCTGCACTAAATAGATTTTCGTAGATTTTGAATATGATGTACCCAAATGTACAGGCAATCAGAAAAAATAGGTTTAAAAACTATTGCAATTTGTGGTGGGTCACCCCATAATTCAGCAGATTACCCAGGCTATTAGGGCAGACCTGCTGCGTGCATGTCCTCGCATGATGACGCATGACGTTGCCCGCTGTCGGGAGCAAGTGACCTGGAGTGAGCATGATCTGCACCTGAGCCATGGCATTCTAACACGCTAACTGTGCCCCAGAAACGTCCGAAAGTGCTCTGCTGAAATGATTTGTTTATTACTATTTGTTTTATTTGGTCAGTTCTCGTGCGTATGTTGTTTATGTTCATTCAGTCTTATTCTTGTTTATGTCTGCAACCGGCCATCGGAAAATAGACTCAGTCCTAACCTAATACTGAACTGGTTTTTCTCACTAACCAGATTAGGAATAAAATTTTCTAAACATCGACGAGACTCACTGTCACGACCTGCTGATATTTTTTCTACACCAGTTTCTCGATGAATTCATAATGACTAGTTCCAGCTGTGGTGCCGGTCATAATTATTTCGCCAGGTCACTTTTTTTCCTTCGAAGCTTCCTCCCGAATTTTACAAGCAAGCAAGGAAATATTTCCGATTTTCTCCTCAGTGGTGATGCCGATTGGCCTAAAAGCCCAAATAAATGGAGGTCGCCGCTTTGGCTGTCATATTGCATATACTACCACAACGACAAATCGCTGTTATCAAAGAAAATTTCACAGAAATATGCACAGCAAGAATAACTCTGTTACCTTCAAAGGCGTCAAATATATGGCCCACTCAATCTTTTCTTTTCATGTTATTGATTGTACTGGTAGGTATAGGTCTGTACATATATATCTTAACCAATAAGGAAAATTAACATTATTTTCCTACGATAAAAATGCAATAAAAATGAATAATGAGGCATGTACATGTACAACTCCTCCGCATGAAGTTAAACCAGATCCAGGATCAACGGCTACCCAGCATTTTCGGGCATTGCGTTACCTGAGCTGCTGCATGCGTTCCCTATTCCGCATCTGTGTCCGTAAATGTGTTCAAAACACGTTTTATTTCATGTTTGTGAACAACCTTCTCAGCAAACTTTATTGTCATATCATATTGATTACGATTTTGTTATGACTATGGAATCTCGGCACGTTACATTTGAAATTGTGGACAATGTGAATGGGATTGCGCAGAAAACCCCGACGTCATTATTGGGATTCCAGGGCAGACAAAGACTTGGTTTCCATCACTCCTACCAGCGTGACTATTATATTGCAACAGATACACTTACTTCCATTTGTAATTACACACACAAAAACGCATGCAGCTCCAATTTTAACCAATATCCTGCGTCGAGCATGAGTGGGCTACTGGCTCTTTGCATTCTGAGTGAGTACCGTTTCTGAGCAAATGACATGGCAATTGGCAGTGCCAGTGGGCAAGCTCGCACAAAACGTGCCGAGACACGGCAAAAGTGACATCACTTCCATAAATCTTGATCTTTGGACTGCCCTCTGTCACTGATTGGGTCATACTATTGGTCACCGTAGGGTAACGATGTCGAGTGCAGTATAAAACCAGGGTGTTTCGATATGTGCCATCTTGCTGTGCTCCATGTGTTGCCGTCTCTGTCATGATCTATAGTCCTTTGTTGCCGTCTCTGTCATGATCTATAGTCCTTTAACTTTTGAGGTCATGCATAGTGTCAAGTAACAAATCTACTTCTACCCAAATGTATTCTTCAAAATATTTCCTTCCATATTCCTAGTTCCCAAAAGTGGATGGACATGACATGGCACTGGGTAATAAGGAGTCGCCGAACTTACTTCCCAATATTTGGTTTTAACTGAGAGAACTTGTCTCATGAAATCAAAATCCACATTCAATTTCCACACTCTTGGAGAAATGTACCTTAGTGTAACGCAGACAACCCCGCTACCTGGCAAAATCTACTTTCGCTTCGGTGAATGTATTTCCAGTTCTTTCTGCAGCTCATCAGACATTTTCGAACTCTGCAGATTGTGTGATAACTTTTTTTTCAGACCAGTTTCCAGATAAATTGAATAATGGTTGTTTCTTGCAGTGACACCAGTTATAAGTATGGCTGCAGCTTAGCAGACATTTTCTCGCTGTGCAAATTCTTATCATGTACAGTTGTCCCAGACTGCTGATGCATGTTCCCGGATAGGTCTGATCAATAGGTTTTTTCCAGAGACTTCTTTTTTACCCTAAACTGCAACTACTTCAAAATATCATTTTCATTCTTTTAATTGTTAAATCCTCAATGCAGCTGGCTCGTGTTAAATCTGAGTAGATTGTTAGACCTAAATGCATATATTTAATTTCACGGGTCAAGGTACTGCCCATCAACACTGGATCAGGGCACTGAGCCTTTCTTTCTTTGAAATAACCATGCTCTTCTTACGGAAGTTGGGTTCAAAGAGTGCAAGTGAGCATTGAGAGTGCTGATCGCAACATTGGCATCATCCACCCGAATTGGCTTGTTCCATTGACAAACGCTCATACAGGTGAAAAGCACAGTAGCATTACAAGTAAGTTGTGACCTGTGATACCGCTACATGCAGAAAGGGTGGGCAGTGACAATTACTGAACTGGTGGAACCAAGTCTTATAACAGGACAGTGCAATTGCATAAATAAACTTCCGGTCAGAAGAAAAAGCCATCAAGAGTAAAGATTAGGCAGGCTCTACACCTTTTAATACAAGGGACACATTGTTGGGCATAAAGCACACAGTACAACTTAGCATGTTAGAAGCCAAGTAAGAGCAGCAAGGTAACACACGTCACAACGGCCCATACAAGACATCTGAACAGACAATGTAAACTGAGTCCAGCAAGTGCTGCCAACTTTCAATATGACAACAACCCATACAAGACATTCCTAGTGAAATGTCCAGCAAGTGGTGCCACCTATTGGGCCCCATCAAACAATGCTCTTGGTACAGAACAAAATAGGCCTAGATGAGTGAAATTAAAGGAATATACACACCACTAATTAGCTGGTGCGCAGAGGCTCTTTCTGCAGTATTCCAACATGTACAGTGGTACTGTATGCGTTATATTCAAGGTGTCTCTCGTATTAAAAAGTGAAAAACTGCTGGTACCCAATGTCCCCCGATGGGTTGACCAGAAAGGCAGAGTGATGTTTGAAAGTTGGAACATGTTGTCAGCAGATAAGATAAAGTTTTTTTTTGTTTTTTTTTAATATGTGGCAGATTTGATGAACACATCCATGCAAAAAGCAGCTTTTAGATTGGCAAGGCTACACCTACAACTTATGAAGCAAAATGACAATGAAACCATGGATGAAAAGTCATAATGATTAAAACCAATCCAAAAAATGCAAATGCTGGATGACAAAGACGCTTATGACACTCGATGAACAGTTAATTGTCCACCGAAAACACTGAAAGTATGAAAAACCATAAAAGACATGTATATAATGCCAATGCTGGATGATGCTATTGATATAGCTCACACTCGTGACTCTATGTGTCACACGTCAAAGAAAAATTACCAGTGCTGAAGCCAACCGACAAGTGGTTCCAAAATTAACAGCACACAAGCGTTATCAAAAACACATAGAGACACATATGCATGTGATACGGCCGAAAACACATCAAAATGCCCGATCATAAAGACTTCTTTCAGAGCCTGTGAAACGCCACACCAAAATGCTCAATCGTAAAGACTTCTTTCAGAGCCTGTGAAACGCCACACCAAAATGCTTAACCGTAAAGACTTCTTGCAGAGCCTGTGAAACGCCTCACCAAAATGTTCAATCATAAAGACTTCTTGCAAGAGTCTGTAAAACGCCACACCAAAATGCTCAATCGTAAAGACTTCTTGCAGAGCCTGTGAAACGTCACACCAAAATGCTCAATCATGAAGACTTCATGCAGAGCCTGTGAAGCACCACACCAAAATGCTCAATCATAAAGACTTCTTGCAGAGCCTGTGAAATGCCACACCAAAATGATCAATCGTAAAGACTTCTTGCAGAGCCTGTGAAGCACCACACCAAAATGCTCAATCGTAAAGACTTCTTGCAGAGCCTGTGAAGCGCCACACCAAAATGTTCAATCGTAAAGACTTCTTGCAGAGCCTGTGAGACGCCACACCATTGGGAGCTTGTCTATTACTTCAACAAGAAAACCAGTTAAAGGTCATGGTAGAGGTCAATCACTGAAAAGGCTTAATACAAAGGACTTACAAAAAACAATGACAACCGACTCAGACAAAGCGATCATGAAGTGCAGTATGGTAGAGAATGTGTATCATGCGCACAAGGTTTTGACCATTTCATTTGAGACCACCACGACCCACATGATAGCTGATGATGAAGACAACCGCAACGAAATATCCGCATTTCTCAGCATCAAACTGGAAAACAGACCAAATGTAAACTACCATGAAAGTAAAGGTAGACAGAGGAGCCCAAGGAAATATTCTCCCATAAAGAAAAAAATTCAAGCTCCTTGTGAAAGCCAAAAATGATGGGTATCCAAAGAAGAGGTGTACATGTAACTCCCCTATAAAGAACATGCGAACAACATACAGAGATAGTAGGATCAAATAGTATGGCATCTGTGCCAGGGAGCACTCGCATGAAGGTGTGTCTGCAGGTACTGAGTTCTCCCTCATATACCCCAGGGACCAGTTATAAAGGACTTTTAAGTTTCAAATAGTTAAAGGTAGTGTAAGTTCAGTGTGAATAAAACCTGAGGAGGCACGCTACCCCTCAGTGTCAGTGAAAAATACTGAAAAAACTAACCACACCAATGAAGATCTAATAGCTACCTATTCAGATAAATTTCATTTTTTGGGGTAACTTTAAAGGAGAATCTTAAATTTACTTGATTCAAATTGCCAGGGGTCCATGCCAGATGAGATGGAGAGAAACTACAAAGTCTGAAGGATCAATAGACTGGTTTAACACGCGATTTTCCTGGAGCAGGCTTAAGTAAGCAATCAAATAGAATCATCTTACCACACTAAAACTTGAGGCGATCATGCAAAAGTTTCCAGGGATGTACTAAATTCTCGAAGTTGGCTACCAAAAATGGCTACTCAACTGTCAAGCTGGATAACAAGCCAAGTCTGTTCACCATGGTCAGCAGCCTTTATCGTGTGATATCATTTAAGATGCAAACTCTTTAGCCTGAAAATGAGCCATGGTGTATTCAAACAAAATAAATCTATGGCCATGTCAAGGAAGTGCCCATATTAACAGTGACAATGTTTTATATATAGCTCTTGTCAAAGCATGTATTCACATTACCAATTACATTGTCAGATATAGTTTCATGTCAAAGGGTGTATCCAAGTTACCAACGACATTATCATACATATTTCATGTCAAAGGATGTATCCACAGTACCAATAACTTTGTTACGTATAGCAATGATCCCAAACTTATATCTATATGGGAAACATTTATTAACCTGTGACCACAAAACACAAAAAGAGGTCCCTGCTACGGAAAGACCATACTGGCCACACTGGGATGGAATCTGCATAAAATGCAGACTCATCATGAAAGGGGGTGGGGCGACTTTTCCAGCTGTTGCAAACAGACATAGAGATCCGTTTACCATCTTCTGTTGAACTGTTTAACCAAAGAGACTTTCAGACCAATTTACCACTCGGAGCAATTGAAACAAACCCTGAACCCTATATGCATATGCCTCCAGGAACTGCAAAACACACAGATAATACATACCAACACACCATCTGCTCCCCCTTATGTCAGGCGAAAGCGTAAAAACACAGAGCCAAATCACACCAATATGGCAGCCAATGAGAATATATATACTGAGTGCTACCTAAGCACTCTGTAACACTTTTGTGACTCCAGTGGCAAAGTGCTGAAAGGAGATTAGCATCACATTAAGGAAATAGGGAAACAATGATATTGTAAAGAATGGAAACCAGGACAACAACAACAACACAGACAGTCATACTGAGGGACAGCCTTACACAATGTAACCTAAGAAAAGCCAGGGCATCATGCCTAGTCCTGATTGGCTCAGCAAACCACCTAAATGGCCTGATCTATAAAACCAACCTGTGCATAAATTATTCCAAACTTTCCGTGGCTATTGCGTGCGAAATAAATAAGCCTTATAAATGGGAAAGAAGATTACACCTAATGATCGAGTGTGCAGAAGATCCTTTTAAGCTGCACTTCCTCACGTATATATCTACGTCATATCCTCGTCCATCATATGTCTCTTTCATATAGTAAGCCTTGCACGCCTAGCACAATTAACCATTTATATATAGTTACATCTACAGATCCCTGGCCATTTAATCATGTTTATCTAAAGAAAATATAACAATGGTCACCATAATGGACCGTCTTTATGTTGTCATGCTGCGTCCAATATACACAGTGAACAGAAAATAGTCTTTACTTTCATTTGAGCATAGATTGCATCCAATGACGGTACCACTGCCATCGGTTATTCATCATTGATGCAAGCGTGAAAGTGTCGTGCATTGATAACAAACTGTCAACTCAAGATTTTTCTTGGGAAAATCACAAAAAACAGTCCACTTCCTCTGGGTATGGCAGGAAAGAAAAGCAAGTAAATGAATCACATTTCAGTGAACATGTTCATGAGCTCTGTTTAACATACATGTTAACCTACCAGCATATAGACACACATCCACACATGTGTGAGTGTATTTGAGTGTATATCTGTGTGTGTCTATCTGTCATGTATTTTTTCCTTGCTGAATGTTTTCCTATTTATGAAACCCAACACTGACGTTTTACTATTTTGGGGTCACTCCATTTTTGAAGAGCACCTGTATTGAAAATTAAACAAGATATAAAGAATTCCCAAAACGCTGTCAAGACACACTACTGTTCATTCTTTTCTGTGAAAAATGTTTGAAATTTGAACAAATGTGTAAAGAGATAGTTCCACATTTGAGTAGGGGGATGACAGTTAACGTTTTCTGCAAATCTTATAATTCCTAAATAATTAGACGGCAAGGTTGAAATTATAATCAGAATTAGAATTTTTGGCTCATGTCCATTTCAAAAATATATACTTTCAGATGTTTCCATAATCACTTTTAGTCCATGCATTTTTGATACATAGTGTTTGTCCAAAAATTACTTTGACGTCTTTGCTGCATTTAATGTTGTTTTTACAATCCTGTGTCTCGAGAAAGTGTAAATTATGTGCGACAAAATTGACTCAGGAAGAATTCCAGAAGTTTTAGACACAAAGATACATTAATTCCATTGTCTCTGCTAATCAATATTTGCAATGCGCGAAGATCGGTCTAATGGTTGCAACAGTAAAGTTTGATATCGTTAATTGCTGTGTCGTCACCAAAAGCCCACTGTGGACTCTCAGCACGAACTTGAATGCCGCACACTGCAGATCCTTTGGGACACTTTCCACTGCTAACTCCAAACGACCCCCAGTGCATACCATTTCCCTTGTGCTCTTCCGAAAAGTGGGATGTTCGTGGTCCGCAGATGAAGATCAAGTTGTTTGCGGACGTGTCATCTCCCAGAGGTCCTAACCATGATGCAACCCTCATGACGAAGCCCCGGATGAACATGAACTTGCCTTTTCTGTAATGACAACTCTGTTTGCTAGTCCACTGCCCCCATGGAGACTCATAGGAAGTGATTTCGCCGCCATGCCCCGCCCCTTCTTCGAATGTGCAACCTAGACGTACGCCATTTAAAGCAGTGTCATCACCCAAGATCCCCTGGTTCCTTTGCACCTGTAAAGAAACACAAAGATTATCTCATGTTCTGTAAATAACAAAAACGGGAATTTCTAGTTTCTCTCACTACAATGGAATTTTCACAGGTATTGAATTGTGCTTTTTTACGGAAAGTGGGATTCAATTTCCCTGTACATATAAATTATGAGTACAAAACCTAGTAATCCCTTCTTTAATTATAATGTTTCAATTTTTTACTGATTTGAGGCCCAAGAGGGCAAAATGTGTAATTCCGTATGCAATTCGGGTTTCTCACTCGCAGATCCCCCTCAACCTGTATCGTCCAACGACCCTTTGGCTGTGTGACTGATAAAGGCGTGCAAGGAAATTGATTCGGGATAGGATAACCTCTACCATTTATCTATATTAATTCAATCTCCTCTTGAAATTTTATTTTGTACTCACCAGGTCATGCCAAAAAGAGAAATGCTGGTTATTTTCTAGATTTCGAATCGAATTTTAATCAATCCGACGCATCTACCTTTAATTGGAAAGATGATGCAAATGCTCCGTCCGGACAGAACTGAACATTGCGCCATTTGCCTACTGTGCCGCCGTTTTGTACGGTGAGGATACGGGTCACTGGGCGTGGATAACTGGAGAGAGTGCCTTCAACAAGAAAGGCCACAAGGACAATTGTCAACCATTCCATGCTGAAAATATACAAAGTGGCGATTCAGAAAAGTTATTGAATGACGAAGAATTAAAAAGACAAAGAAAAGATATGGTGATGTCAAACAATTGATGTGTAAGCAGGCCCAATCACATTAAAAACTTAATTGTGTATTCAGATACAAACTGACAAACGTCTGAGTAAAAAAGGAAATGATGATGCTTGGCAATTGTCTTGTGATTTTCATCGAATTCTGGTTAAGATAATTTCCGCAAATTGATTTTGTTTGTTTGTTTGTTTGTTTGTTTGTTTGTTTGTTTGTTTGTTTGTTTGTTTGTTTGTTTGTTTGTTTGTTTGTTTGTTTGTTTGTTTGTTTGTTTGTTTGTTTGTTTGTTTGTTTGTTTGTTTGTTTGTTTGTTTGTTTGTTTGTTTGTTTGTTTGTTTGTTTGTTTGTTTGTTTGTTTGTTTGTTTGTTTGTTTGTTTGTTTGTTTGTTTGTTTGTTTGTTTGTTTGTTTGTTTGTTTGTTTGTTTGTTTGTTTGTTTGTTTGCTTGCACTGGAAGCCCTCTGCTATTCCATAGGCAAGGTTTGACCCTGCATCCTCAATATAATCAAAATGACAATACCCATCAATCGTGATATTCACTTATCAACTTCCGAATATCCTCAAGTGTGCAAATATAACAATTCCAGATGAACATTAAGAATGGTATCAACTAGATGTGATACAATTATGGATCCACATCTATTGCTTTACAGGACCGTCCCCGATTTATACCATCCTCCGAGATCTCAAGGGGATATATTCACAAAGGATTTGATCTGATCCTGACTTTGATCCTAAAATTAAATTGGTGCAAATTTGACCCTGAACGCCACAATCCATGGCCTAATATATGAACCAAACTTTCCAGGAATAAACTATCTCTCTTCCGAGCTACAATACTATCTCTGTTTTCCACATTTTCATTTTAGTAAATTAATCTTAGTTTAATCCAGTACTTTATCTTTAAGGTGGAAAAATCTGGATCAAATTAAGATTCAGCCAAAATTCTGAAACGTTAATCATATGCTTCGTACAATAGCCATAAAAGAGATTGGTTCACACTAACATTGTTCATATGACCCAAGATTAAGGAATATGGGAGCAAAACAAGTTGATTCTAATTTTGATCCTAAATTTCTTATCAGATTAAAATTCCTCTGTAAATATGGCCAATGCTCTTTAGATGACAAAGATACAGTTTTAGGCTGTCAATTCATTCCATACTTTGATGGAATGGACCATTGTCGTTTTTATCTTTGTCTTGAAATTTACTTTATTTTATTTTGGTTTTTTTTTTTTTTTTATTTTTTTTATTTATTTTATTTTATTTTATTTGTTTGTTTGTTTTTTTTTTCTTTTGTTTTGACTTGTTTGTTAATTGTTCGCATTCTGTACCAAGCCAAGCCTATCTAGCAGCACCAGCATAACTTATGGGTTACGTTAAAAGCGCTGATTTTACACCACGTTATGTTGGCTCAAAATAGGATTTCTCTTCATATAGTGCATTAAAATGTTAATATATGCAACCATCATCTTATAATAGGTAAATATACTGGAAAATCAGGACTATCTTGGTTCATATATTAGGCCCCTTGAAGATTTCGGAAGGTGGTATAAATCGGACACGGTCCTGTAAAGCAATAGATGTGGATCCATGATTATAAGTGGTATTGAATAACACTTGGATACAATTTCACTCAAATGGTACTTATGAACATCTCAATGAAATAATATATACTTAAGTGTGGTAAATTGCACAAAAATGTACACTTAAGTGCAACCTAATACCACGGAAGTTTCCCTTTTAAAGATTCCTAACTAGGTTTGGCTTTCCATTAAAAGTGGGAGGTAGTAAAAAAATATGCCTTTCACAGACCCTCGGCGCAAGGTCAATAACTGATTACTCAATAAAAACACAGCGGATTGTCAACGAGGAGCTGAAATAATTAAGTATTTCTAAATTGTCTATGTATTAAAATTCATTTGTTTTGTTTTATAACTGTACAGAGCGACTTTAATAAGCACCGCTGTTCTTCTGTGTCAGCGATATGCACCAGACTGTATGGATTCTTTCCTATGTTCTACCTCTGGCAACAAACAATAAACATTCCCGCTTCATTCATGGATCTCCCGCGAAATTAATCAGTAAATTGCACCATCCAAAACATATTATTTGGCCGCGTTCCACGTAAGCACGTAATCCCTCATTTATTTGATATTCAGCTGTTTTGGGGCGTAGTCCGGGTAACCAGTACTGAATTATAGAGTTACCAACCGCAAATTGCAATAGTATTAACACCTATTTTTTTCTGATTGCCAGGACATATTGGCACATCATATTCAAAAGCTACGAAAATCTATCTAATGATACATATATTTTTAGCGGGTGGTTTACTACCAATCCCTTAATATTCAGAATTCACATTTGACGAAAGTACGAAAGTGGTACAGCCGCATTTTCTCCTACGGTGTTTTTAAAAGGTTAAACTATGTCACCGATACATCTCAGTAACACAGTCATAATTCAAAACTAATGTAGCCATCAAAAATATTTCAAGAAGGTTGGAACCCCTTCTCCTGTATAAAGGAGAAATAAATGTGGGGCATGCACCGAATGATGCTGGTTTACAAAAAAAGACAAAAAGAAAAAAAACTGGCAGGATGCACAGAAGCCTAAAAGATATCGATGCCTAACAATGTGTTGTTATAAAGTAACATCTTACATGCATTGTTTTCTCTCCAGGACAAAATAAGAGCTTAAAATAAAAGCTGTGTCACTTGACCAAGCACCAAGGATTGTCCCCCTTCAAGCAGGGGATATCTTAGGAACCAATGACAGCAAGTTAACCAGTATGAAACATAATTATCATATTAACCATGTAACTGTAAAAGTTTTGTGATCCTACCTTATCTGGTTCTTTTGATATTCCTTGCAATTTGTAATGGATTGTCCGTGGTGACCTTTGAAATCAGGTCAAGCTCAGTGTCCTTCAAACCTTAGCTAGACTCTTACAAGGGTGATTAACTGTAAAAGTCTTATGATCCTATATTACCCGGTTCTTAAGATCTCATGTACAAGACAATAATTAAAGAGAAAAATTGCCTCTGATGACCTTGAAATTAGGTCAAGGTCGATGTCCTTCAAACTTGAAGACTCTTAAAAGGGTGATTATCTGTAAATGTGTCATGATCCTAGCAATTCTGGTCCTCCTGATATTGCGTGCAAGCAATTCATACACAATTGACCTTCTTCACCTTAAATTGGGCCAAAGACATTGTCCTTCGAACTTGATGTAATCTTCAAAAAGGGTGATCAACTAAAAAGTTTCATGATCCCAATTTATCTTGTTCTTCTGAAATCGCACACAAGAAGAAGGGACACAAGAACGCACAGACGGATTTACGGATTTACACATAGACGCAGGCCATAGCAATGCCCCCGGGCCTATATGGACCGAGGGGTAAACATGGATTCCTCTGATCTAAGTGTACACTAGAGATCTTGAAAATCTTCATCACAAAGTTTTCGTTTCTGTTGGGACTGGATCGATCTTGGGTTTGTCAATTGACTTCTACACTTCACAGGTACAACTTGGCCAGGAACAACATTAATATCACTGTCTCTAGCTTAACAGGCTTTGAGAATACCATCACCACCTTTTTGTGTCAAGATTACTATAGCTTGGCCATCTGTAATTGGGTTCACTCATATTGCACAGCTATTTGAGGGTGAGGTATATGTACGAACACAAGTCTGATATTTTCCAAATTGCAAAGCAAACATATTGTATGTTCTAGTGATTCTACAGGATCATATACCTGAAACTATTATAGAGCAAATACTTCTTGGAAAACAACAGATGGGATCGAAGTTTTGTTAAGCCTGGCAGCAATAGGTTTAAGATGAACTCCATTGCAGATTTAATTCTGCAGAAACCAAAATACACCACAAATTCGGGTCATATGGAGGTAAAAAGCAGACTCAAAAAGTAATATACTGCACAAAGATGACCTAATGCAGAAGAGCATATAGAGGCTCCAGTCAGGTGATAAGAACTATATGCTTGACACTGAGAGTCTTGAGAAAGTCACCATACCCATGAGAAAACAGGAGATACTTTAGTCAACACAGAGACTAGTTACAAATGTGGATATCAGAAATAGGATTCAAAAACAACGCAAAGTGTCATAAAGCTAGTCTTGATTAAACCCATGTCGTCTGAATGCTGAGGAAACCACTGAAGAAAGACAGTTCAACGGTGCAGCAAAAGATCAGCTGAACCAGTTGACCCTCTTTTGAACACAGGTGCCAAGCAAAGCCTGCTTGCTCTTATGTAATGTGCAGCGCAAAATATCGATCCGAATGACCTGAATAAAGAGTAGACATTGTTATCAAGACAAAAGTGCTACGTGACACAGTCTCCACATGAGTGCTTGTAACATGGAGGGTAGAAACAGACCAACAGGGAGCCGGAAAAAGTGTTGATTATATCACATAATGAACCCTTTTCACACAACAGCGTTCACTAAGGGCCCAGAAAATAACTGAAAGGAACCCTTTTGCCTGCTCTGTTGCTGGGTTTCGCTGAATTCTAATCTGTAATCAGCTAGCAGGTAGAAATAGGCATCATTCAGTTCCAGTCAGTAGTATCCAGGAAATTTCAGAAAGAAATTTGACTCTACCAGTAGGCTGTGCTTTCTCTTTGATGTAGGCAGGAACTGGGGGACATCCTCCCTGGAGACCAGCCCTGGATTTTAGTCATTATAAGGAGAAAGTCTGCCTCAACCAGTGATTGTACTTTCTCCTTGCACAGTAGCCTATTTACAGAGGTGTCAATTGCTCCCTGGGGGCAAAATGGTATATTCAGTCATCAGCGGCAGTTCTTGTGGCTAGGGACATCCATCAATTAGGCCTCTCTCTCTGCTGGTAAGACCTTACTTGTCCCTAGCCACACGTGACGGCTAACCCATCATAAACATGGGTCACTTGTGGCTAGTAGGACCCCTGTTATCAGCTGGTTATGACTACTCACATAGCGCAGTTTACCATTATAGACATATACCAACACTAACCAGTCAATTGATGTGATCCCTACCTATAATAATTCATTCTACCGCTGATACTGCATACTGTTCCCACCACCCTACTTACTGCCGGCACCCCTGGGCCACAACAACATTCACCTGTTCACCATCATCGTAAGATCATTGAACACAAAAGGGCAAAGAAATACAACAGGCTAAAATATTATTTAAAACCAGTAATATCTGATTTCTCTTCAGAAAAACTACTTTTTATAGACAAACAATGATTGTACACACCCGTTAAGAGGGAAGACCCTAGCACATTTTAAACATGCTTGTTATCTCCATTCACCACTATTTATAGACAAACAATGATAGTTCACACCAGTTAAGAGGGTGCTACTCATTGAAGCTAATTTATTCGTGGAAATGACTGAATATACCATTTTGCCCCCAGGGAGCAATTGACACCTCTGAAAATAGGCTTCTGCACAAGGAGAAAGTACAATCACTGCCTGAGGCAGAATTTCTCCTGATAATGACTTAAAGCCAGGGCTGGTCTCCTGGGAGGCTGCACCCCCACCCCCCACCCCCCAGTTCCTGCCTACATCAAAGAGAAAGCACAGCCTACTGGTAGAGTCAAATTTTTTCCTGAAATTTACTGGATACTACTGACTGGAACTGAATGATGCCTATTTTTACCTGCTAGCTGATTACTGATAAGAATTCAGCCAAACCCAGCAACAGAGAGGCAACAGGGTTGTGCAGTGCAGCATGACCAACAGGCAGTGTGTTGTACAAACACTTGTTGTTGACACCTTCCCCTGAACAACAGAGAGTAATGTATTGTTCCAGCAGGATCTGTGCAGATGACCACAGAAATTGGAACAGTACGGACGTGTATTCCTAGAACTGTCCAAGTCGTCTGTCATATCTAGCATGATATCACTGTCGGCATAGTGTAAGTTGATGTACCTGACTCATTTCACAATACTTAATCAGTGTGTATGCCTGGCATGAACCCTGAAAAAATAAGTAGATTAAATTCCAAAAATGTATTGCTTTCTTCACCTGTAGTAGGTTTCTTGTAGCGTGAACTCTCGTCGTTATGACACATACTCCTCTGAAAAATTAACTGTTAAATGGGAATACTGCCCAACTAATTTAAATCTGTCATTTTGGCTTCCACCATCTGCTCTTTTACTGACATATCGGTAAGTGGAAAATACATGAGCAAGCAGTCAAACTTGGCTGTGCATGTGACAACTTATATAAGGGGCAAAGTACACCATGCACAAAAGGCAGGGGAACAATGTCCTGCACCAAGGGATATCTTGGTCAGTTCCAACCATCCTTGTTATAAGTCATTTATAACATGTCACAATGACCACTATGCCATCAGAATCAACTCGGTCTTCGACCTCGTTGATTATGTGGCATAATGGTCATGTGACATATTATAACTATCACTTTGTGTTTGTAAAGTGAAATCAAAGTTTCCAAACTCAAAACAAAGAGATGGGCAGATTATTGGGCAGAAAAGACATTTCGGCCGACAATAGGCCCACTTGTAATTTAGCGAGGGAAGAACCAGATAATATATGAACATGATGATGACATGCTAATTGTATCTTAAAAGTAATATGGTGTTTTAGGGCAATATTTTATCATTTAATTACTTTAAAACAATAGTTTTTGCTATTTAAGCGATAGGAGTTGATTCCGCCCTTAAAGTATATGTTCCATTGAATAGACTTTCGTAGATTTTGAAGATGATATGACCAGATGTCCATAGATTTAGAAAAACTAGGTTTGAAAACTATTGCAATTAGTGGTGAGCATACCCACAATTTGCCTGGACTAATGTGAAGACTCCTACTTCGATAAATGTTCCTCCACAAACTAAGAAAATACATTTTGTAAAATCTTGTATTTATTCCTCCCATTTTATGTGTTGTCGGAATGGTGCCCAAAATAATGTTATGGCAACTTCGGTATCTGCAAAAATTGTCCGAGAGCCGACACTTTTTCTTTTTCATTTTTCCATTATACCCAACTTGTAGAGATAAATTACCTTGACGAACGTGTTTTTTATTACTTTGTTTTCAAGAAAGGATCCCATCGTCATTTAAAATAGAATATGCCCACGGTAGAATTAACTGTCCATTGGTACAGCTACAGAGCTCGGTCGGATGAACAAACAACCCAACAAACAAAATGACACACAAATACTCAGAAATCTTTCATATACCATCTAATATTTTGATATATTAGAATGTCAGCTGTCAAAAATATATTTGCTTACTAGCTTTGTCTGATAAACTTTGACATTTAAGAATGCACGCTGTCAAAATCTATTGCTCACTGGTTTCGCTTGATAAACTTCAACATTTAACCGCCACAAATGCCGTGCGCCATTGACCTTTTTACACTATAAAGTCACATATTAAGTGCACATATAATCCCTATGCCAACCTAGTGCTTTCAGATACCAAACAAATTCCACACATAAATCGAGTGAAAAAAAGTACAGGAATGATAATTTGGGACATTAAATTTAAATGAAACCTGTGTCCAAATATCCATTAAAATATCAATGAGTTCTTGTTTGACATACACGGTTTGGTACTATCATTCGTTGTTGCGGCATTTTGAAGTAGACTCGACACGTCTGTATTATTTGGGACGTTTGGAAAACAATTCGATGTCCTGAATAGATAAAAGTTTAAAAGCACATTTTAATGTCAAGGTGATTTGCCCATTGTCAATGGGTTTAGCAACGGTGGATGAGCTAAGGATTATTTCTCGTTGTGGATATACAAGAAGTCGTCGAAACTAGAAAATGAAAAGATGTAAATAGATAGATAAATACAATATTTACACGAAATACCTGAAAAAATATGCAAATTACTGATCATATTCAGAATGTTTCACTTGTTTTTAATTTGTGGGAGTTGTGGTCTCCTGAAATGTCTGCATTTCAGTTCAAGCACACTGAATGCAAGTGTTCTACAAAACCTGCAGTTCACCGAAAATTGAACCACATAACGGCCCTATACGGCTCCATATACAAGGAAATGTTAGTCTTATTCTACTAGGGGTGTGTAACTTCATGTTTGTTAAGGAAGCCAATCAAATGCAAAATAAAGGATTACTATTTAGCAATGAATGTACACATGAAATAGGCTGTTAGTGAACCATTGATATGAATTTCGTATGAAACAGAACATGGTTGGTACTAGAGAAGGGAACCGGTTCACTTTTAGTGAAACAGTTCACAACAAGCCATGAACCGGTTCAAACCAGCAATTCAAGAACGCTGAAAAACATGAACTGATTTCCAGTCCTGGGATATCATATTCGCACTTCTAGGAGCCTATACAGGCGGAGCCAAGCTACCCTGGCCTTACTTTCGCAAAATTCAACAAATTTTGATTAATGTTGGAATAGATCGTGCATTAACAAGCAAAAACGAAACATGGCTCAAGCCTTATCACAAGCTAAGTTTGGAAAGTTATAAGAATTTTTCCAATATATTGACGATAAAAGTTCGCTCTACTGGTTTCGACTAATGAAATGTTCTACGTTTGGCAGCACATATCGTTACAATATCGGGAATTTCAATGGAATTAGATTAAAATTCCTGGCCAGGGTCGATTGCTTGGGGCTAAACGAAGATCGTGCCAGATGGGGGCTCGCAAATGAAATTTGCAGTTTCTGTAAACTCGAGAAGGAAGATCTTCCCCATTTTATGCTTAAATGTAGTAAAACAAATCATATAAGAACGAAGCATGTCTTTATGTTGGAAAACAGATTGACGGAGCGCAATTTGGAGTACGTATGGCATAAGTACATGAGTTCATCTCTGATAGGGAAACTGTGTCTTATACTCGGTGACCAAGCCTATTTATATGGGAACAATGTTGGGTTTTTGACTCTATTTGTAAACTATTTCTAACTGAAGCATGGTGTTACAGGCGAGAGTTAATCAATCTATACCGCCAGTTCGAACCGCAGTTCGAAGCGGTTCGTGATTTTGGGGGGCATAACACGGTTGAGCCGGCGTTCGGTCGAACCGCTGCCAGCTCTAGTTGGTACCAAATTATATTCTTGCTCTTTTGTAAAATTTCAAGGAAATGCGATATTTGGTATCAGTACTCACGCAATTCTGCATTTGAAAATATAACTTTCTGTTCCTGACTTCACGAACAGATTTCTCGCTCTGCTGCTTTAACTTTGGAAGGCGGGAAATGTTCGAAATCAATTAACTTTCCCACTAATATGATTTCGCATGTACAGACCTGTTTTTACTAATTTATTTACAACGTGAGTTGGACATTTACTGGATGGATGTTTGTGCGCGCCCAGACAATGACCAGAGGCCTATTTGCCGGTCAACTTCATTATTATTGTCACTAAAAGCAGCAGATAAGATAAAGCAGTTATCAAAAAACGACATCAATAATTATAATTAGGTATTTTTTAGGGAACAGAATATGGATCCAGGGGCGCAATGGCTTGGCTTCTAGGCCTGGACTTTTGGGATCGCCTGAGGCAATGTATTAGAACCCACCAACTATTGCACAAATGTAAAGTGGTAGGACTTTCGGGTCCCTAAGCTATCTTCATGGATGCCAAAGTTGAGACCTTGAGGCATTTTGCGCAAGCGGAAACGAAGTCAAATCGAATATCTTATACAATGAATTGCTGCCTACCTTGAGCTCCGCGGCGAAGTCTAAATTATGGCCAAGTTATTTTCAAAGGCCACACATTGTATACTGCTGGCCAAAAAACGCATCTATCCTCCCATTGGTTTAACATAGGCTCCTCTAAACATTAGTTTTTGTGGAAACTAAGAGTGTCACATGCACTGTTATTTAACATAAACAGGATAGCTAACAATTTGTATGGCTGAGCGGTCCCTCCAGAACAAAATGTCCTGCATTTGAAATGACAGCCACAAAGGTGCAAAGAGTGTCTGGTATTTCGGTCCCTATGGGCTCTATCAGGGGCCACTGCTAACACATAGATCAATGTAAATCCATAATGCCACGGCGTATGAGTTACTCGCAGCTCCCTGAGTTTGACAGAGGCAGGATCATTGGCATGTTGGACGCTGGTATTTTCGAGCGTGAGGTTGCCAGGAGAATGGGGGTACTTCAGATCAGCGGTACTGAGGTGGTAGGACCGTCTTCAGCAAACAAGAGTATGCAAGAGTAAAGCTGAATCTAGAAAATCAAGACTTTCAGACGGGAGGGGCAACCATTACCTGGTTTAGTAGGAGAGAAGACAGGTTCTTTTTGGTGGAGAGGTCCCTTTAGCAGTGGTAACTGCTCTGCAGCCTTGCAGCATCAAGGTATACAATCATGGACCCACTAGTAGGTCCATGATACAATCAACGAGAGACTGGTGTCAGGCAAAATGAGGTCATACTGCCCAAGCCTGCCATCTGCATCCCTCTTGGTCCTACACACAAGACAACACCGCTACAGTAGTGTCAGGAGAATGCCGGCTTGGCTAGAGCCGAGGCAGAGATCAGTGAAGTATGATGTGGTATGACGAGTTATAAGTTTTGCATCGATTTGCATGACCGGGAATTTAAATGTGCCTTCAGAGAGATTTGTGGATGAATGCAAGGTGGAACATGACTGCTATGGAGGAGACAGCATCATGATAGGGTGGGCTGTAGGGGGGGGGGGGGTGCCAAGCGACAGGAAGAACAGAACTCATCACGGTAAATGGGACTAACAGGCCAGCGCTATGTGGCTGAGATCCTGCCAACAGTCGCCAAATGGTCCCAGCAAAATCCTGGGCCACTGTTCCAGCAAGACAATGCATGACCACATATTGCACTGGTCAGCCTGCAGTATCTCCAGCAGCACTGTATATAAATGTAGCCATGGCCAGCCCGATCTCCTGACCTGACCCCAATAAATATTTATGGGATGTACTTGGCCGTCCAGTCAGAGTAAGAAGAACCCGATGCAACCCTGGACCAACTGGTACAGCCACTCACAGACCGGTGAATCAAATTCCTCAGGCCAAGATACCTAAGCTCACCAGCAGCATGTGAAAGGAGGTTCAGGCTTGCTTGAAGAAGCATAATGGTCACACCTGCTAGCGATTAGCGATACATGCAGCTTCTAACAAACAAAAAGGTTGTTCAGGACCACCACATCCTCCCAAAAGGAGTAATAAAAGCACCGGTACAATAAAATAAACAAACTCCACACACACATCCTTACACACATACCCAACGTTGGCGGGGGGGGGGGGGCTGTTTTTTGGGCCAGGAGTATATATCTGACACAGCCGTCTTCGGCTCTTCAGTACGTCAAGCAAATTAAGTCTAGTCAGATAAGAAAAGAACTTACAAATGTCAACCTGGGGACGGACGAAATGAACAGCGATCACAGAAGTCAATAATTTGTATTGTGAAGGAGGAAGTGAGATATAAATACCTTTACAAACTAGGGCATAGAAAGGACCTGTTTGTTTTTTGTTTTTGTTTTGTTATTGTTTTTGTTTTTCTTTTTTTTTTTTTTTTTTGGTTTGTTTTTTTTTTTTTTTTTTTTTTTTGTTTTTTTTTTTTTTTTTTTTTTTTTTTTTGTTTGTTTGTTTGGTTTTTTTTTTTTGCTTTGATTTGTTTTTGTTTTGTCTTGTTGTTTGGTTTTATTTTGTTGGGGTTTTTTTGTTTTTGTTTTTTTTTTGGGGGGGGTGCCGGTTTTTGTGTTTTTGTTTTTTGTTTAGTTGTATCTCAGCCAAATGCTTTCCGTAAGCGTGTCAGGCCGTCAGAAAAATTTCCTGATTAAAGGTATGGAAAAACAAGAAACTTAAATGGGAAATACCAATACTATACATACATGCATGCATACATGTATTGTGGACCTCTGTGTTTCGTTTTATTCAGTATTTAGACATATGCTCAAATATTTATTGATACGATCACATGTATTTCTTCATTTGATCAAATATTTGTACATTAAAACATATCATTAAATGCATTTAAACGTATGGTCACATATTTTGGTCAAAATAAAATTGATATAAAAATATTATCGAATCAACGTTTTATATCTGTGTTTATTCACATGATTAAATATTAGAATATATCACGAAATATTTATTCGTATGTTCAAATATTTGTTCATATTTTCAAATATTTGATCCTGTACTCTACTTTTTGGGATGTTCAAAATTTGGCCATTCTTTTTCATGACATTGGTATGAATAATACTTCGCAAGTAAAAGATAAAGGACGAAAACTGCATACCTGACAATTCAGCCATATTAAGATTTCCTCTTTTGAACACCTGTCACTGAAGAAATTGCAATATATCTAATCCAGTCTTATGACCTGTGCCAAACTTCCTGTACCACGAACAGTCAAAATATTAATGCATCACTGGGTTTTTTGCTCCTGGTTACGTAATGAACATAAATTACTCTCCCAAATTTCATATTCATGTAATCTATAGCTAGTATATATAATACTATAAGGAATTTACACTGGAATGCTCTTAATTGAGGAGAAATAATTGTACATGTAAATACCAGTAGAAGACAATTTTTCAATTTCAATAACCATTAACCCTTTCCCCACAAACCGGCGAAAACCGGCTGGTGGTCAAATGTCGTCTGCTTCAGTGGTTTCTACTAATTTCAACAGTTGTGAAAAACAATTTGACTGAGAAATGTACGTGAGACTTATCAAGATCGCATGCCCCAGGTCAACAGCTTTGCTTGGCATGGGTTGGGCACTTAGTGCCCAACCCATGCCAAGGAAAGCTGTTGACTCAGTCTTAATTCAAGGGGGAAGGGTTAAATCTAATACTCTATCAATGCCTTCTCTGCTCCAATAAGGTATAAAAATAGTTTTATTTTCAATCCTTATCCATGAATTATATATAGCATATATATTGAAAAATAATGTCTTTTGTAGGCATAGTGTTATAAGGGTTTGTGTTTTGGATTAAAGAGACCAATCACTTGTATTCAGCAGATGAAATACTAACAAGGCAGGATGTTAGAATTTGTCCTTTTATTCACTTGCACTCTACAGAGAGCTGATGCAGTGTAACCAACATGTTACAAGAAACACACACACACACACACACACACACACACACACAGATATATACAGCGGCGTGCTGCTTTACAGCATATTAACTGTTGGCTTGCGATCGAATGACCAATGAATAAAGACTGTATATGTTGGACTTTTGTCTTACAGGGACCGTCGCTGTGTTGGAAATAGATGGACTGTTGTGGCCCTCATTTTCTTTATTACTCGGACCCCATTTTCTTTATTACTCGGTTTTCATTTGTTTGTACCTAAATGACTATTTGTTGTCTAAATCACTTCTAAAGGTCACTATGGTTGCGATATTTGGGCTCCTTACTTTCTTAAAAACTTAAATGAAGATAACTTCATGTCTCTCTGCGACAAAGTACCTGCTGAGAAAGTGTTGCTAAATTTTAACAAGTATGTATTAGGAGTAAACAAGCGGACAACCACTGCGGCAGTCCGTGCCGAACTTGGTTGTTTTCCACTTTTTCTTACAATGCTCCCTCATGCTGCAAAATGTTGGTTTATACAGTGTCCCCAGGACAAACTGGATTTAGTCAACATGGCTTATTTAGATTCTCTTCAGATTAAAAACGGTTGGGCTGCTCATATTAAATTGTTGTGGTCGAGTACCAACTTCACTCACATCTGGGATAAACAATGCTCCCTGAATCCTAGCAAGACAATCAAAGATCTGAAGCTTTGCTTACAAGAAAAATTTGTCAAAGATTGGTCCACATAAGTGCATAGTATGGACCCCAACTCAAAGCTTCGCACTTATAGGCAATCTAAAACTGACTTTGGGGTTGAAAATTATCTGTTGAGTGTTGACAATTTCCTAATGGGAAAGGAATTTTGCAAATTACGAACTAGTGCCCACAATCTTCAGATCGAAGTTGGCAGGCATACTCATCCAAAGGTGCATGCTGAGAGGCGCCTGTGCAAGGTCTGATCCACTGGCTTGGTAGAGGATGAGAAGCATCTAGTCCTGGATTGCCCATTTTACCTCCTGGAGAGGGAGCAGCTCTACTTTAAGCTTTTTGACACACAGTTTCATTTACTTAGCCCGGAACAAAAACTCCTATTCATTATGTCGTACAACAATGGTGATACTGAGATTGTCCTGCCAAAAGTTGAATTTATTAACAAATGTTTGAATAAGAGGAAAACAAAGTTATCCTGACCAGCAGTTGCTGCCTATTATTCAGTACTTTTGTCTTTCGCATCCCTGCCTGTAGAGGGCAGTCGCATCGCTGTTACTGCCTGATCCACGAGCATGTTGGTGTCGCCGCTGGAGGGACAAGCCTGTACATACATACTCTCAAACTATAATATAATTAGTGTATTCTACGTTTAACTTTATATGTGTTTATGTGATAATGTCAGTTGATAGTTAGTCTTGCTGCTTATATGTTATGTGTTCTTGTAATTGCTATGTTGACTATGTATTGAATGAAGCAATAAAGTATTCGTATTCGTATTCGTATTCGTGTTCGGTCAGTTTTATTCATTAGTGCCAAATCTGTACGCCCAAAAGTATTTCGAAAAGAGATCCTTTTGTTTCATGTAGCCCACTGAGTGGTTTTTCTAACGTTACTATCCATGGCAAAAAGTAGCTTTTGCCATTTGTGCTTTAGTATACGAGTACCTGTTTACAGTTTGAAGGTGGCTTTTCTTTATACTATTATTACACTCACACAATTCAATCTTTTATTAAAAAGTTCAGTATACACGGTTTCATTCATCTTATATATATATATATATATATATATATATATATATATATATATATATATATATATATATGTATATATATATATATATATAAAGGAATTATTTTTAAGATTTTGTTTGTCATCATCAATTACCTGACAGAATGGCTGAGAGTTTTGCCTGACAGAATGCCCGACAGATTTGCTTAACAGAATGGCTGATGGGTTTGCCTGACAGAGTGGCTGACAATGTTGCCTGACACAATGGCTGACAGTATAACCTCACAGATTGGCCGACAGTTTTGTCTGTCAGACTTGCCATGGACTATATGTTCTCAACTTTATTTGAACCTAATTTTCCGAGTTATTTCCTTTTTCTTTTTATTTCTTTATGATGATATACTTACAGGTCCACACATGACCATGTTTTTATAACTTTCGACCAAAGCACCTTGGTTACATATTTTATAAGATAAAATCTGCATCTATGCTATTGATATTACATTTTCATTTATGCTTAAAATGTGGTAACTTTAAATATACATTTTTGCCATCCGCCTAGAATATCTGCACATAGCAACCTTTTAATCCAGCTTAACTGAGTGCTTGATTTTGTCACCTGATGCGGACAATATTTAAACCACCTTTTACACAAGAACCCATAAAGGTATTGCGCTTTGTTAAATCTTTCTAAAAAAAATGTATACAGCAAATTGTCTGTTTTCTTTAAAAAAAAAAAAGTCTTATTGTGCCCCTGTTTGAATTGAACTAGGAATCACTGTCTTGAAACAGATTCGTTGCCATAAAGTAAATGTGTTTAGTACAAAGTTTCCATATGATGAGGAAATACGCTGTGGTTATATGTTTAACTGATTGTTTATTTTCTGTAGTAATGCATTATAATTCAAATTTACTAATGTTGAAGTATCTGTATCAAAATCCCTGATAATCTAACAGGACCGTTTGTCCATTTAAATTTATGACAGGCGTTCAACTTATAATTTGTGGCTTTTCAACTACCTATATGCATAACCTCTGTATCATCTGCATAATGATTTATCTTATATTTCTTAATTGTCAATAGCTTTGATATAGCCACCCTGTCTTACAATTTTATCAAAAATGTCCATGGAAATCAGAAAAAGTTGTGGTGAAATTGGGGACCTTTGACGAGCCTCACCGGACATTCTAATGGTTCATAACTCCATCAATTTTGAAACGGGCCTACTTTTGTCGTTATATATTGTTCAATTCAGTGTTTGATGTTTGGCCCAAATTAAATAAAGATAAATCTTGTTATAATTCTTTATTCCCCAATGTATCTGTCCCATAAAAAATCAGTTTGATCCAAACTGAGTTCCCAATATAAGCAGACGTAATTCATAATTGCGTAAGCTCACTAAACATGGGAATCTCGCTACAAATCTCTTGCTTGCCACCCTTGCTGGTGGAGACACCTGGAGGATAAACTAGTCATTGACCTAGACTTGCACAAGTCCCTGGTGCATGTCCCTATTTTCCCATCCCGCGGTCCCACCCAGAAGTGCGATACATTTTCCCCTCCACAAAGTTAACTGACCACTGAGTCAGATGACCTCCAATTTGCTCCGTTCTCTTTTTTGGGGATATTATGCCAACTACACGGTGTTACTAAGTAGGTCTTACCGTTATTATTATTATTATTATTATTATTATTATTATTATTATTATTATTATTATTATTATTATTATTATCATTATTATTATTATTATTATTATTTCTTTTTAACTGGTCGACACTGCCGCCGTGCCGGTTTCAAGAGTAGCAGCTATCGAGTCCTGGTCAGTTCTAATCCCGTTATCATTGCGATAAGGCTGAGAGGAAAGGGGTCTTCGATGAATGCATGGCTAGTCACTGGCCACTCAAGCGAGACAAAGCTGACCGTCCCCTTCGGCTCACTGGACGCCCCCCGCCTGAGGCGGTGCACTGCAATTAATCCTTCATTACACAGTAGCTCAATTACCAGCTTCTGAAGAGGGGTGCGTTATGACTGCTCGCTTGTCTGTGTGATAAGAAACACAGTGCAGACCACCCAGCGCTAATCATCTGGAGTCAATGTTATCTGGTTATAGTCATGTTCCACGCCAATTAGCTAGGTTTAAGGGCCTACCTGTATTGTAACAGAACAAGGCTATGACGTGTGTTTATTTAAAATTTTATTTTGCAATGAATTTGATCTTAAATAAAATATGGGAGACAGTCCTTTGAGACTTGAGCAAGTCTTTCATTGACTAACTGTTGTCAGGAGCTCGTGGCAAGAAGTGATATCTCATTGAACTCTGCTACTGATGTCAACGGCTGCAGAAAGGTAAAGTAAAGTTACATCAGGTCAGGACAGGTAAGGGAAGGGAAGGTTTACAGATTAAGCTGATGCTAGTTTACATTCAAGCCCTGTGTTGATAAATATATACGATAAATACAAACAATACTGGCAAATAAAATGACACAATAATGAAATTATAGTAATGACAATGTCCAAAAGTGGGTATAGCTGTATTTGAAACAACAAATGAATTACAGAAATAACATGCTGTTAGATACATGTACTGACATCAATTATTCCGACAAAAAATTTCAATATCTTGATTTCAAGGACTCTGGCGAAGGCGCCAGGCAAACTGGGACAAAATGTCAAGACTGTTGGACCAGAATATGATAAGATATTGCAGCAGATCGAACTATTGGGCACGGGGATGTAGAGGAAGAATTGTGTGGCAGAAAAAGCATATCGACTGGCGACTTTCCTTATACCAATAGGAAAGGTCAGAATTAGCTCTGAGGTGTGTATCCGCCCCAATACACAACTGAATACACAGATATTTGGAGGGCTAGAGCTGTGTGTTCTTTTTAATTTGTATGTTAAAGCAACCTTAAATAAACTAGTCACTTTTGTAGCTGTGGTTATATGATTTTTGTCAGGTATTTAGTTATGCATCTAGATTTTGTGTCTGAAATTTTGTGTTTCTGTGTGCAGTAGTTTTCAAGTTATTAAGTTTAATTTACAATGTAAAGTAATGGGAATACACAACCCTAGCCCTCCACTGACTGCAGTGCCCTCTTTTAGGCAGTTCTTGAACCTTCTGTTCTTGCCCTTGCCGTTTTGTCACGAATGTAACGAGGTGTGAGACCATGTAAAGCTTTATACATAGGAACGCACTTGATGCAACAACTAAAGGGATTCCAGCGCAACTGATTGGAAAAGCGACCCACACGGGGCAAAGTAGGGAAAGGGTCAACAGGCATTACAAATTTGTTCTTGCATGTAACTTTGCATGAAAGCAGTTTTCCTGCTACAGCAGAACCTATGCTAAACTGCATATTTTCATCTTGTCCTGTGCTGCAATATTTGCACAACATTTGTATTTTCATGATTCTTTCAGTAAAGCTTTTAAATTTTAAAAAGTTTTAGGCTTGAAACTGGTCGGCAGCATTCTTAAGCGTCTAGCTCCAGGGATGTGTTCTTCAACAAATGTGATATAATGGCTTTGCTGGTATTTGCAAACAGCGTGCGCGTGCATTCAATCGAGGTAAGGCTGGCCAAAAATGCGATGACTGGTAGCACTGAAGGAAGGCATTCGATTAGACAGGTAAAGGATCCATTGGACGTGATCTCGTGGGATATTCTTTTCTTAACCACTAAATTCTACATAAAGTACCAAGCTTCATCTATCCATCTTCTCGTCTTTTCTCCGTTCATTTATATTTTACAATTTATGAAACATTTTTTCTGCTCCTGGAAGAGTGCCCTATGCGATATTATCATACATCCTAATACCACAATCTAATATTGTGTTTCAAAATCAGACCAGGTGAGGAATTATTCCTTTCCATTGCAATGTCTGTACTGTGTTTTGGTTATAATTGAAAGATAATATCCTAAAATGAAATAATAAATTTACAACATGGCAGATTAATGAGGCGAACTGAGAATCTTTCGACAGATTTCACACAAGCAGATGTTTGTTAAGTCCAGAATTTAAGACTGTGTCATCAGCCTTACTAGGCGCACTTCGGGTGCATTTTACGTGTACAATGTGCCAAGGGGAGCTCTTCATATGACCATTAGTTTTTGCTGAAGCTAATGTGGTTGGACTTGGCACGTAAGCACTTTAATGTGCTGCATTGAAGGGTCTTTTCCATAAGAATTGAATATGGAACCAATAAAATGATTTGCCTAAGGAACAGTATTGTAGCTCTTCCCTGCATATTTACTGTACTTACTTTCCAGTTTAACAGTTTTTCGTCGATGGGATGCCTTTTCTTTTGGTTGGGAGTTTGTTTTTAGCATATTTTATTCCATAAAGGAAACCAATTGGGGAGAAAGGCCGGGCCCTAATTAACCCCTCTTGTAGAAGGACAATAACACAGGACAGACGGAACATCACTAGGGCTAGTGCAATGCTGTGACTAAATGGTTTTCAGGAGTGGTATACAGTTATTATGAATAATAAATAGAGCCATGTACCAGGCTAACAGATTGAAGTGGGACATAGCACACGAAGCGGGACAGACAGCGGGGCTTTTACAGTATAGTATATAATATGCTGTATGGTAAACAAATCATATAAATCCATGGTTACAAAGTCAAATATAAAATATTTAAATGATGTGATGGCACTGGACTGAAAACGCTAAGTTGTTGTAACGTAGTCGTGGATAGCCAAAAATACTGGCTTGTTCTTCTCGAACGTGCAGCCTGAAGCACCATATGAAAATATTTCATGACTGAAGGGGGCACAAGTTGTTACAATTCTGTGGAGATCAGCTCTGAGAATGACATGAAAGGGACAAAACAAAAAGTAATGCCAAACGTTTTCAGCACCTTGCCCACATCGACACTCAGAAGTGTCAGAAACGCCTATCTCATATACATATGCATTCAGTTGGCTGCGGATCATACATTTTTGAACTGAGATAAAGAGTTTGAATTCCGTTCTTCGAAGGGCAATTGGTTCCAAAGTGTGGTAGTTGCAGGGAAGAACCAAATAGTTCTGTTCTCACTCTAGAGTGTGGTTGATCTGGGGTTGCCTCGTACCATATCTTCTATTGATGTTTGGGTCATCAGGAATAATATTGCTAGGATATTTATGGAAGTAGATTATTTTCAATTCTTTACATATATTAACTTACTCATTTCTCTACGCTTTTTCACTGTTACAAAAACCGGCTTCCTCATACTGTTTAGCATTTAGTGTGGTGTGCATGGCACCAGAAATGCCACGAGCAGCAACAACTGAATACCTTCCAACTATAATATATCAGCAGGAGTACAGCCATCCCAAACAACAGAACCTTATTCCATTAAAAGTCGAATAAATGATATATAGGTCATTTTACCGCTTTTCTATCAAGGGTATACTGTAGTGTTCTCAAAATACTGAATTGTTTAGTGGGTTTGATGACCATAGTGTTGATGTGTTCGTTCCACCTAAGGTCAGATCGGAACGCAAGCCCTAAATGTTTGTGCTGGCTAACATTTTTCAGCTTGTGGTCTGGAAACACTAAGGTAGAATGATTTACTTGGTTCCTTTTTCAACAAACTAGCATATCATTATTTTTCAGAGCATTAAAAGCCATCAACTAATCAGAAGACCAAGATTCAATAGAAGAAAGATCAGTGTTTGTCATGGCTGCCGTAAAATTTGGATTATCAACAGTGAGGAACAAGGAAGTGTCATCTGCAAACAGTTTTATATTTGACTGGACAATATCCACAATACTATTTAGGTGTATCAAAAATAAAAGAGGACCAAAGACACAGCCCTGTGGGACACCAGCATTTATGGTGCCCCCAATCAGATGCCTGGTCATTCAGTACGATGCAATGTTGGCGATTAAAAAAATTATTTTGAAACCGATTGAGCAAAGAACCTGATATGCCATTGCGTTCTAATTTGTGTAATAAATCCTTGTGCCAAACACGATCGAATGCTTTGCTTATATCAAGAAAAACAATTCGTACAGCATTCTGTGTATCGATTGCAAGGCAGAGCTCACGATACAGGCAAAGAAGCTGGTTGACTCTCGAGTTGCCAGGTATAAAACTGGACTGGTTAGCATACAAAATTAAATTATCCCTGAAGAAAATAAAGACATGCTTAAAATAACTTCCTCATGTACTTTACCGACACAACTTAAAAGAAAAATAGGACGATAAAGTTGGTTGGTGTAGTTTATGATATTCGTTACATGCTGTTTTCCCTGCTTGCTCAGACTCTGACCATGAATAGGGTGTTGCTTGGTCTACAACTGATAAGGGTTAGGTTGATACCAAGCGTTTTCCACTCAAATTGCATCCAAATGCCCAGACGTAAATTGTTGTCATGTGCGAACAGTTTTATTATAAAGTTCTCATTTACGAACACACATTCCCCACATCCGAAAAAGTAAATGAATTATTGAATATTATTTTGAACAAACTTAATTTGGCCTGAAATGTTCTGTTGTACATGACCACTTACCCTACACTTACTCAGTTCCCAAATTGCACAAATATCCTTATTAGTTCTGGTACATAGTAGGTTCTAAATTTTGCAACACTGAAGAATTGTCAGTTTTGTTGTCTAAAGGTTTAAAGAAAGTACAAAAAGTTTGGTTTCATTACTGTTATCAGATAGAAGCATCTTCCGATATTAACGGGGTGTGGATTTTATCTTATTCGAAGATCTTGTTGGTGCAGTTGAATGGAACTGATAATCATTTACCTTTTAAATATTTCTTCTCGGGACTTCTCCACTTTAAACACAATTATCACCCATTCCGATTTCAAAGAATGTATCAAGTCTCTCATGTCTAAAAACATGTCAGAAAAAAAAACTTTCAAAGAGTGATCATATCTAATGAAGATGCATATTTTTGTAATGGTATGAAAGATGGCCAGTTGCATTTGAATTTGATCAATTTGTTGAGTTCTTAAACTTTTTGATTGTTACCATGTATGCCAATTTTGGATGTTCAAGTGGGTATCAATTGTGCACCTTTTTCGATTAATTTATATTTATTCTGCACGTATTATGCATGTGAGTATAAGGTTCTTATAAAGCTGTCAATGTTTTAAGTTGACATTTATATATATATATATATATATATATATATATATATATATATATATATATATATATATATATATATATGCATCAATAATAAAACCTTTCTATGATATATTTCACAACTATACCCTGATGATTTGGAATTAAAAGAAAATACAGACAATGACATTGGATATTTTTTCTATATATAATGAAAATAGTGAGTTGAAGTTTAAATTATGTGACAAACGTGATGATTTTGATTTTAACATAGTAAATTAGCATCATATGGATAGTAATATTCCACTCGGGCCAGCTTATGGTGTCCATGTGTCAAGGTTAATTGCCTTTGTAAATATATGCACTGACTTTGACATCTTTGACTCCTATCTTTTACGGCTATTTCAAAAACTAGTGAAACAGGAACATTCAAAAATGAAATAAAAATGGTTGTTTCAGGCGTTTCTGGGTAAAAAGGAAAATTTATTATATAGATATCCAGTGGATTTGAGATGTTATATAAATGATTTTGTAAATACGTAAACCTAAAATGTATAATTGTAACAGAAAATTTTAAACAACGCATTTTTAAAGCAAGTTATTTCTTCAGGTTGAGAGTTGCTGGCATCATCTCAATTTAAACTACTAACTTTTGTTGATACCTGTCTCAAGTCAGGAGAGATATGTTTTCGTTCATACTACGTCTCGTATTCCTTGAATGGTACATGGGTATATCCTAAAGTTTTTGGTATGTCTACATTGACCCTCTGGATTTTGAGCTGGCTTGTTTGATGACTGAAGGGTTTTGAGCATGGATAGTTCTTGTTTGCTCGGATTTTTTGGTGCCGCCTCTCTAACATTGAAGTCTGTTATCCGCTTCTATTTTTCAACACTGTCATTATTTTTATGTTGTCAATATGACATCTTAATAATGTATTGCATGACAGATATTCAGGTCTTTCTGTTATATGTGGTGATGTTCATGATGGACTTGTCAAGATTTGGACAGTTTTCGACTAGGACTGATTTTCGACTGTGAGATATTGACACGTAATGGTCTCACTAATCTGCGGCGCAATGTTTTGACTTAAATTTTTCGCAGATAGAAAGCAGTTTGGATATAATTCAAGATAATTAAATAAATGAATAAATATTACAGCACAGAATTTATGCATGTACCATTGTGCAATTTCATGCAATCATGCCAATATCAATGATGGTGCATGCTAGGTTACTGATTATTTTATTTATTTATTGAGCTTCAATAGCAGAACATCAAGATAAAAGGGAAATAATGCATCACAACACATTAAAACAAAAATACTGCCGAATTGGAAGAGTCAAACAGGTTATTACACCTGTACAAGTTGACTCCCCATCTATGATTGGCGATAAAGATCAGTACAGCTACAACTGGATAATAATGGTGCTGATTGATTAAAAAGTTCAAAGACGATAAAACAAATGTCCGTGTTTAAAATACAAACATAAAGAGCTCGAGCAGACTATCTCATGTAAAATACTTTGTCAAGTTAAGATACTTAGTATATTTGTACTTTTAAAAAGTTTACAAAAATCGTAAGCAGTCCATCACAATAATCGGCTACCCGCATTTTGGACAGAAACACCTGCTCAGCCATGTACATGTATTTGACGATGTCAAAATACTCTTTTTGCAATTTTCTGTAGTAAGTATTCAGTCTACTTTTCAAAATATGGATCGTTTGAGAATCACGGATATGGGAGGGTAAGATGTTCCAAGCGTAAATAGAGCAATTTACATAGGATGAACGGAAAGTTCCTGTTTTCTATTTGGTTATTTTGAAACGTAGACTATTGTCGGAAGTACGTAAATTTCTCAAGTCTGTTTGAATGGGGAACATATTGGAGAAATCTACCTCGTAATAACCATTAACACATTTGTACAAGAACACAAGATCCAGTTGTTCACGCCTATAAGATAATGGGAGTAGATTACATTTGGCAAGGCATGACTCGTACGATCCAGAGAAGTGAGACCCTAAGATGTATCTGGTCGCTCTTCTTTGAATATTTTCCAGCGCCATTAGATTTTTCTTGCCAGTAACACTCCACACAACCGTGCCATATTCAAGATGTCTCCGCGCCAAAGTAATGTAGAGTCTTTTAGTTGCTTCAGGGGGAGCTTTGTACCTGCATGTTCTTTTTATTACACCAAGGGCACGGTTAGCTTTAATGCAACACTTGGCAACATGCTTTGACCAGTTGAGGGAAGTGTCTAATTCGAAGCCAAGGTCATTTTGGGAGGATACCCGATTTAGTGGGGTATCGTTCAGACTGTAGGTAAAAACAACAGGAGCGTGGGACCTGCTGAGAGTAAGGATGCTGCATTTGTTAGCGTTGAACTTCATACCCCGTAATTTACTTCAAGAGACTAGTTTCTCTATATGATTTTGCAGTACACGTGCATCAGCTTCCGAATGAATTTTCGAAAAGCATTTGGAATCGTCTGCAAAAAGGAACATGGTTGTGCCGTTTGAGAGAGTGAGGGGCATGTCGTTAATATATAGTAATAACAGGAAAGGTCCTAAAATAGAACCCTGTGGAACATCAGATACGACAGCATGCTATTCAGAGTGAGACCCTTCTACTAGGATACACTGCCTTCGACCCGTTATATAACTAGTAAACCAATGGTGGAGATGACCATTGATACCAAAGCTCTTTAATTTGTGCAGTAACAGGTGGTGGGGCACAGAGTCGAAGGCTTTGGTAAAATCGAGATACAATACATCAACCAGAGTCGCCTTATCTAGGTTTTCACCCAATTTGTCGACAAAGTCCACCATTTGCGTGGCACAAGACTTACCCTTAAGGAAGCCATGTTGAAACTGATGGAGTGCGTTCTTAAGCACAGGCAACATGTGGTTTAGAACGCATCGCTCCATCACTTTACTTACAATACATAGTGATGATAACGGTCGATAATTATCAACGTCTTCACGGTTGCCTTTCTTATGGACCGGAATTACGTTTGCATCTTTCCATTGAGATGGAATTTCACCTTGTTCCATAGATTTTGCAAAAATGGGTTTCAGTGAGGGGGCTAGTTCAGCTGCACATTCTTTCAAGATGCGACCTGAAATATTGTCAGGCCCAATGGCTTTGTTTGGGTCAAGGTTATGAAGTATTTTCTTTATTGCTTCGGTTGAGAATGTGCAGTGAGCTAGTCTCGGATCCAAAAATGTTGCGAATTCTGGGCAAGGCAGGGATTGACTATCATGATTAAAGACAGAATAAAAAAGCGACTAAAGACTGACGCTTTTGTTTCGGGATTAGAAAATTCCTGTCCAAACCCTTTGATTATATTAGGTAGGTTTTTGCACTTGGTTTTTGCTCTAAAAATGACCAAAACCGTTTGTAATTTTCATATACTTGCGTACTTAAAATGTCAATGTGTTCTGCATACTTGAGAGCAACCAAGGTTTTTATATCGTTTATAAGTTTACGGAGTTTGTCTTTTAGGTGTTGGGAATCCGAATTCTTTAATTTTCTACGCATAGTTTCTTTTTTGTTAGACAAGTGAATAATTTCACTGTCAATCCAAGGCAGGGTGGTACTGTGACGCACCTTGACTTTAGGTATACATTTGTCCACAGCAGTTAGCAAAAGGTCACACCAGTTTTGCCAATTAAGGTCTATATCAGTTTTAAGAAAAGCTGTTTCGAAAGGAACAAATGATAGATATTCACGTAGGCCATACCAGTCGGCTTTTTTGAAGTTATATACATAACGTGGGATCTTTGCTTTCTTGGTAGGTTTGATGTACATAAGAAAGTCTAGTTGCAAATGATCTGAATCCACAACACAACTGGAAGCTGAAACGTCACCAATAGATTCTGGAAAGTTAGAAAAAACTAGATCCAGCACGTTCCCTGAAACATGAGAAACACAATGGTTGTGTTGATGCAATGAATAATCGTGTGTCACATTATAAAAATCAAGCTCCTTTTTGGTTGTAGGTAAGATTGTATCAAACCAATTGATGGACGGAAAGTTAAAATCACCAAGGACGCATACATGGGGCATATCGCTTGAGAAACCATAAAGTGGATTGAGGACATTAGTCAGGTTGAAGGTAAAGTCGTGGTCTCCATTAGGAGAGCGGTAACATAACACAATGAAAACCTTCTTGGATTTGTTATTTCGTAATTCGCACACCAATATTTCACTTTCTAATGATATTTAATTCCTTTGTAAACAAAGTACTGAGTCTGGAATAGCTATCAGTATTATGAAGCAAAGTCAAATTTCCCGCAATATCTCCATGGCATTAATACAAGAAATTCATCATTTATACACACCTTGTAGTTTTCATGACTCACGACTTCTGACTCAGTACTCTTGACGCGAGAATCAGGACTATGGACCCAGAGTATGTTTATTTGACCAATCAAATGCATTATATTGCGCAATCCAAAAATATAAGATACGCCAGTCGGAGAGACTCTCAAATTAACAGTTTGTCGGTATCATGAGAGGCACCCCAGGTGACTAGTTGTAAACAGATGGCAGTTGTGGAATTAGATAACAATTGCTACCTGCAGTTTCTTATTTCAATTATGATTTTAGTAACCATAGAATTTCTTCTAGTTGGTGACGAAACATAATGTTAGATGGAACGGATTGCTCGGTAATTGCTTACTAGTATATATCTCTTACATTATTATCTCATGAAACCATGCAAGGTATGGACATAAATTTCTGTTTTATTTGAGGGGATACCGTATTTATTGTATCAGCCAAGTCAAACACTTTTGTGCAAAACTATTTATAATTATGTCTATTGATTAGCAAATGATGAGTTTGTCTTGTGTTGAGTCCATACATACTGACTTTGCCACCTGATTCCAAAATATCATTTACAAAAATTATAAACAATAATTGTTCAAAAATTAACCTGCGTGACACACCTGTGTTTGTTGGTACGGTTTTGGGTGTGACATCATCAAAATTTAACTTTTTTGGTAATTAAGTTATTTAAAAGGAATCTCAAAGGAATGTCTTTTAGTCCATGGTGGTTCAACTTATGTGATCAAGTGCGATGAGATAGCATGGCAAGTGCTTTGGAGAAGTCACGAAATATGCGTAACTGAAAATTCCCACTGTCCAGCTCTACAAAGTGGCAAGTTGAGCTAGAAGATCGATTAGAAATAAGTATTTACTGTTATGCCCTTTCCTGTCGCAGCCCATATTATAGGAAACGTTTAATATTACTGAGACACATTGAACAGTACTGTTAACCTTTGAATCCATGTGCTTTTAAAGCTGGAAATCTAATTATAGCAAGTAATATTATAGATCTTTAACCTGTAACTTTGGCCTAATATATATACATATATATATATATATATATATATATATATATATATATATATATATATATATATATATATATATATATATATATATATATATATATATATATATATATATATATATATATACAGTCAGGCCGCGTTTACCTGGCACCATCTGTTTTTGGTCATTTTGCCGGATTAGCAAGGCTGCCAGATTAACAAGTCACAGTATAATTACCAGGATATATAGCGAGTAAGAGACCAAATTTGCACCTAACAATGGGTAAATAAAAACATAATCACATACACGTATTACCAATCATATGAAATCTTAAAAACGAAACGTGCAAATTATAGGAAAAAACTTTATTCAGCGTATTCATATCCATATGTACAATTAATGTTACGTTCAAAATTACTGGAGCGAGCGGGCATAAATGTCCCTACCCTAATGTATATCTCACACACGTGTTGTGACATATTTTGCCTTTAATAGCTTATTTTGGTGCAAAGAAATCCGAAATCTTTTTTTGTTTACTGCGCTCACTTTTCATATCTTTTACCTGTTCCTTTCTGCGCCAAACTTTTGCTACGTCGTCACTACAAAATCCCTCATTGAATTCTGGCCATTGCAATGAAATTTAACCATTTAAGGCGGGAACAATTAAACATCTTATCAACTCGGAACTTGTTTGGAACACAACAGGTGATTGTTGATTTTGCGGTACGGCGCAATTAGGTATGTTATTGGAAGGTATATGCTCCATTGAATATCAAGTGACGGATTAAAGTGGCAAATTACATTGAAAAAAGCCCTTTTGTTCTGCAATTAACATGCCGGTGACGAAATTCAAGGGTGCCGGATTATCATGTAGTAAATCAATGGGGGAAATCCGTTCACAGCTCATTGCTGCCGAATTTCAAGGGTGCCGAATTATCAAGTGACGGTTAAAGGCGGCCTGACTGTACATATATATATATATATATATATATATATATATATATATATATATATATATATATATATATATATATATATATATATATATACTTGTTAAAATAGCAACATACGCTGGTTACTTTCTCCCATTTAAAACGTACAATTATAATATTCTTCGCATTGTGCCCCAAGATAATATCGATAACAATTTAAACCAACAAAATGAGATGTTCTGTGAGAAAGTTTTCGTGCACATGCATTTGTGCACTCTTACCTCCATTATTGAAGATCTGCACCAGAAGTACACAAATTCATGCAATGATTTAAAATTCCAAATGAAAAAATTCCAGTCTAAACTGTAGAAGGTCCAATGAATTTTTTCCTGCACCCCAGCAGACCAAGTTGTTCTACTGCATCTATTTGGGTTTTTCGGTCATTTTCTTAAGGGCGTTTTGCATTTTATATCGCAAAGTACAGTACAACTTCCAATTAAAACCATCTGTGTTGAGTTACCATTACTATATTAGTACCGCTAATTTACAGTCCAGTTTTTTGTTTATCTTTGATTTTATGATATCCCCGTTAAGAACACAGTAGTTCAGCCCCTCCCTCACGCAGTCATAATCGGGAGATTCACTACAATGCAAATTTCAGAATAAATCGAACGATAATGTAGAGTGTGGGACGCCAAAATAAAATATTTCCGTCAAAACGGAATGTTGCATTGTGACGTAGATATGATGACTTGTAGTGTGCACATACGTTATCCGTAATGCGGTGATGCCAGAGGTTGAGCGTTCAAATACCGTAGTGGACTGACAAAAACATATGGCATTCTTATATTAAGTGCAGTGGAATATCCCTCAAAATGACTGAAAAAGTAGTATTAATAGCGGAGTGGCCTCATTTGGACAGAACGTAAGGACAAACAAAAGGAACTATATACTTGGTCTTAATATAGAAATGGTCTCTGTATGGAGGTAGTGTCAATTGGAAATTCTACTGTGCTCCAATGTTTAATTTATCAAGATATGATACAGCGTGGCCTTCATCGTAGAGTTAAATCACATGGAATTCAAGCGCACAATTTATACCTGGGACAGTAAAAGGAAAGCCTGGAAAGAGAGGGTTATGACAGTGGACAATGTCTATGTGGTTCATTTTCTAGCATAATGCCTGTGTTTTGTTTTTTGTTTGTTTGGTTGTTTGTTTTGTTTTTGTTTTTGTTTTTGTTTTTTTTTGTTTTTTGTTTTGTTTGTTTGTTTCTTTGTTTTTGTTTTTGTGTTTTTTTTAATAATAAATATACAGAGATTAAATGTCCAACTCATCTGTCACATTGCAACGCATGACAAATGAACGTGGCGAGGTTTACCTATTTCGCTGATTTCAGATGCATTTCCCACAGCGGCAGCATCATAGTACTAGTGGGCTACAGCCTACCAGAACAGAACACCGTACCTTATTTTATTAAAACTACTTAGTTTATATTCCATTGCTTCTATGTATGTCTAATTTTTGAAACAGGAATACAGCCAAGAGGAAGAGAACTCTACCGCGTGATATGAACCCTGTCAAACTTCACATTTTGATAATAAACTCAATTTCCAGCACTTTATTCAATAAAAAAAATGTGTCGTTGCATCACTCCAAAGCTTACAGAATATCACTTTCTAGAAATTACTTCCCAGTATTTGGGTGAGGCTGGGAGTATTACGTGCAGAGTCTAGTTTGTCACACTTCATACCAAAAGACGTACATCATTAAAACTACTCTGTGCTCTCAAAAGACAGAAAATGGCCCCTGGATAGGTGTACAATTACGATCTTGCCAAGCAGTCTGACTATACTATAATTGTGTAGTATTCTTTTATATATGGGTTAAAAAAATCCTCACTAATTTTAAGCCCAGGTGTATAGTCACATACCTAACCTTATCACATGGATCTCCAACTACCAGGCTACCCACTCATCTGCTAGTTCGCATTTTGCATTTTCCATGTCAGGCTGCAGACCAAATCCTCTTCACACGTGGATCGCATGAGCAGTGCCTTCCTTGGACAGAAACCTAACAATTATTTTGACCAGGTGCTGCGACGATCATCTATCTATAAACAACTTTGTAGTTATTTTTGGAGCACCTTCTTGTAATTCAAAAGCACAATTGCTTTGAATTAACACATGGTCCTTGTGTATCCCAAAAATAATTTTACTTCATCATTTTTAATATATTTGTGCACGTTTGTACTATTTTGACTAATTTCGTTGAAGCTTTCGGTACATCCCAAGGTATCATCAGCGAAGTTGTCTGGCTCATTGCCTCAAATCTCCATTTCCTTGCTTTCATTGATTGTAACATTGACGTTGTCAGTACCACAAATGTTCATCAATGACTAAATGCTTTACCTGCTGCTAAACCATATGAGGAGATTGGTTTCGAGTCTATCAGTGAAAGCAGGAAAACAAATCTTGACCCTTTCCCCCCTTGAATTGAGACTGAGTCAACAGCTTTCCTTGGCATAGGTTGGGCACTAAGTGCCCAATCCATGCCAAGGAAAGCTGTTGACCTGGGGCACGTGATCTTGATAGGTCTCATCTGCAATTCTGAGTCAAACTGTTTTTCATTACTGTTGAAATTAGTTGAAAACATTGAAGCAGATGACATTTGACCACCAGCCGGTTTTGGCCGGTTGAAGGGGGAAAGGGTTAATCTTGCTGTAGACTGCTATATATTGTTCAGAGAAATACATTTGAAGAACGATAATAGATAAGCACTTCATGTCGTGCAACTATACAAGAATTTGGCAGCAGTAAGTTTATCGAAACGGTAGAAACAAAGGAAAATCATTATTTTTGGCCATTTCTATTCAGCGTCAGACCCAGACTGAGACGATATTTATTATACAATAACACAATGTATATAGAATTCGCAAGATGATACATATAAATGCAAACAAAGAACATGGCAATCTAAATATTGTCTGGAGAAAACCTGTTGAAGCATGAAAAACTGCCGCTATCATGAGGTACTAGTTATATTAGGTTGCATTTTTTTTGCACAAAAAAATAAGAACTGCTCAGTACATATCGTACCGTAAACCAGACAAATAGCTCTCTCGAACAAACAAATAAAATCATTTCGAAATAACCACCATTACGAGTTATTTCCACAAATGTAGCAATTTAAAATAGTGCACTCAAAATTTTACATAATCAGAGGAACCCTTATAACTATGGATACTAATTTTGTTCAGAATACCTTCATCTGTTTCATTTAAAAGTTTGACAATAAAATTTCTAATGCACTTTTTTTGTAAATTTAAGGTTCACTAGATTTGGAAATAGGAGATTTCTTTTCTGAGTACTGATACTGTGTTTAGAGTAAAATTGTAAGGTGCGACGCTTAAATATAGCTTCCAATTTGAGTAGTTTCAGTTTCATAAATAAGGGTTTTGTGCGAGAATTATATATGTTATTGGTGATTATACGAAGAGTCTCCCTTTGTAATTTGGAAATGGGGAGTGTTAAAAATCCCATGCAAGAGTAGAAAAATTGAAATACCATAAGATAAGTGACTTGTATAATATTTCCAGAACCGATAAACGTAATTTTAAAGTTTATTCAAGAGACCTATTGTTTACGCACCTTATACCACGGAAACTGAAAGAGGAAATTTTCTCTTTGGCAGTACCGTTGATTACGATATTAGGTATTTTATTCGCCAGTTTCTTTTGGAGTGTATGAAAAATCATAATTTTAGTTTTGTCAGCATTTAACCGATGTTTACAGATGCACAAGTCATGGATTCTACTTAATTCATCATTTATTGTTGTGGGCTGTTCATTACTTGTATTTGGAGTTAAGTTGAAATATTCTAAATGCAAGGTTGTATCATCAACATAACATAATTACGGGAAAAGACTAGTGGCGCTTGCCAAACCATTGACATAAAATAGAAACAAAAGGGTTCCAAGAATGGACTCCTGGGGAAAACCTGTGCACATATGAGATAAATTAGATTCAGTGGCATTGAAATCGGTATATCGGGTACGATTTTGAAACTGACTATTAAACCATTGAAGCTATCTTAAATTCCATAAGAACTAAATTTAAAAAGTAAGTTGTCATGGTCCAGGGCATGAAAAGCTTTTGATAAGTCTAAAAATAGGGTACTCAGAGTGTTACCTATGTCTATTTGATGCAGAATTTTATTAATGATTTCTGGGGCTGCATGGTTTGTGGAATACATTTTTCTAAATCCTTTTTGACTATTGTATCATAAATTATAAGTTTGAAAGTATTCATACAACGGATTAAAAACAATCGTTTCGAAAACAAATGGAAGATAAAAGAGAAATTGCCCTGTAGTTATCAATCAAATGGGGTCAACCTTGTCTATTGGTTTGACTTTCACTATTTTCAACTGATTGTGAAAAATACCTGTTTGAAAAGATCAGTCAATTATCATGGCTAGACTTTGGCTTATTAATTGTTCAACAAACTTGAGTAAATTAGGAGATATCTCGTCACGTCCACAACTAGTCTTTGTCTGAAGATTCTGGACTATCTTTTTACGTCCTACTCCAAGCAATTCATCTGAATAAACTGAAATATATGTCTGACATTATGTATAAGATAACTATAAAGATTAGGCTTGCTATGTGTGTCTATTGTACTAGCAAGATTTACCCCTATATTTGTTTTTGAAAAAGTGGCAATTTCCAATTTGTTGCTTGTATATTTGCCATTTATATCAAAATAATCGGGAAAAATCTTAATTATTAAACATATTCAAACACTGTTTATTGAATCCCGTTTTCTTTGTATTGGATTCATATCTTTCATATTGACAATGGTAATGCATATAATTTGCTTGCCTAATATCTCTGTTAACATGGTTAAGGATGCAGTTGTATGTGGATAAATTTATCTTAAGAGACTCGTATCTGGGTGAATTGATATCAATGCCTTGCATCAATTATCATGGTATTTTATTGATCTAACTATGCCTGCAGTGATCCATTTTGACTGAAGGTGGGGGGGTTTTTTGTTTTTTGTTTTTGTTTGTTTTGTTTTTTTTCCCTTGACCTCAGTAATGGCTAAATATTTTTGTTTTGCTGACTAAAACAATTTTGCCAGGGTATTGTAATTCAGATTAGGATCTGCATTTAATTCACTATGAATTCAGACTGAAAATTTTGATATGGCTGTATCATTATAAAGTTCTCAGATACACAAGGTTGAACCATGCATCGCCCAACTATAGTGCACATTGGGTTCAGCGATGGTTTTTTGCCTAGATTTTGAGCCAATAAGGTTCAACGGATTTGCCCAGATATCCTGCCAGTAAGACTCCACTTTGCTTATTTGCCCTGCAGCTAATTGGCTGCTAACTGTCTTTCTTTGCTTAATCAGGACCAACCTTCAGCAGCTAAAGGTACATCTTTCTCAATGAGGACCAAAACTGCTGAATGTTTATCTTTTAATCAAAACAAACCATTGGTGGATGAGCGGGTCTCTCTCTCTCTCTCACACACACACACACACTCTCTCTCTCTCTCTCTCTCAATAAGCCTAAATCAGTGAGGAGCAGCTCTCTCTCTCTCTCTCTCTCTCTCTCTCTCTCTCTCTCTCTCTCTCTCTCTCTCTCTCTCCTCTCTCTCTCTCTCTCTCTCTCTCTCTCTCTCTCTCTCTCTCTCTCTCTCTCTCTCTCTCTCTCTCTCTCTCTCTCTCTCTCTCTCTCTCTCTCTCTCTCTCAATAAGCCTAAATCAGTGAGGAGCAGCCAGACATACTCATTTGTGTGACCAAATTAAACTCTTTCAGTGCCACATTTTGGACTGAGTCAACAGCTTTCCTCAGTGTGCTTTGGGCATAGTGAGCAGGAAAGCTGTTGACCTGGACTATTAAACTCTACACAACTACAGGCATACTGGTACTTGAATGAAATCTCCTTTCACAAGGACCAGGAGTCTTACACCCTTAGAATTCTGAGCAGTTCCTTCTTGGTTGTTCATCAACCTGCTGAATTTACACCAAAATCCATTAGCTCAATTTTCCATTACCCATGTGCATTTTACCCGCTGAAGACCCTTTAACTCATTCCATACCAGTCCCTGATTATTTTATATATTTACCTAAATTAAGGATGACAATTGCATATTTGAATTCTTCATGAAAAGAGCTTTCATTCAAGTACCAACATGCCTAGCAATATGTACAATAGTACTTCCATATTTATGTTGATTAGACAAGGACAGCTTAGCTTATGGAGTGTATAGAGTTTGGACTGCGGAATAGGGTAAGGATGACCAGGAAGTGGTTCTGGACAGAAAGACTCTAGTACAATATTTCATGTTTTACAAAATTGGACTATAATTACACATAACTAAAAACGATGTGTGTTATCATTTCAATATAACTTTATTTACATATCAACTGATCAGCTTAGTCAGATAATGAGCATTCTATAACGGTCTGTGGTCACACAATGGCAGCATGTTGGCAGATATAAAACATACATAAACAGAGACACCAGCTCACATTTGCGTAGACCTGGAGTAGTTGTAAATCCCAGCTGTTATATCCCTTATACTGATAAAACCCTACAAGAAATATTTACCACGCTATCTCCGTTTTTCTCTCCCACCAAGCCTTTCATAGCTGTATTGGCCTATAACGTTATTTGACCCCACCAGTAGCACACTAATGTTTCCTTAGGTATCCCTTGCCCTTTTTTCTATTTGCTGCTGATGTACATTTGTTATAATGGATTAGCGTACCTAAGTGAGGTCTGGCAATAGACCTCAACTTAATGAATAAATTCACAACACAAACAAGAACGGAGGCATTTCGCCCCCCATGGTTTGGCAGATCATGTGACTTCTGTTGTGATCAAAATAAACTGATGAAAGCGCCAGCCAACCCTTAATCAAAATACATGTACAGAACGGATACTCAGCACTTGGAAGCAAGGACTGAGTACCACACAGACAATGAAAAATCCAAGGACATTACATGTACATACAAGGGTTCTGCTTCGACTGAACCGACATAATAGCTTTAATTAAATTTGAATGGAACTGAAGTTTTCACCTTACCAAACATTTATCCGGACCTGTTCAAAGCAACAAAGGAGGTTGTTTGCGACAAATAAAAATTATGGTAGTACTACACTAAAAACTGGTTGGTACAGTGTAGACCTGTTACATTACATTTAAAGGTGTAGAGTTTATGGTAAAAGATCAAAGTTTTTTGTAGTCTGAACACTGCACTGACTTACTGACCATGTGACACCATGCGGTGCTGTTCTGTTGGACCATGCAGCACAAACTGTCTTTGGGCATTTGCTTTTTAATTATCTTTATCCTGTCCAAGCACCGGGAAAATTGGTTGGGTCATTCAAAATAAAAAGGAAACCAGTATGTGGGTTTTTCCCCTTCCTTTTTGAAGAAAAAGGAATTCTGTTTATGCTTTTCTAAAAAGACTACTGCTGAATATGACAGAGATATAAAATGCCGAGTTGAATAACTGCTAATAAATACTGAATAAATTCTTTATTTTGTCACTAAGGGTATGTTGTCTTTTACAAGCATGTTTCCCAGATGCCCTACATATCAGAAAGGAATAGAAGAAGGAGACAATTAAACGACAAGGCCCTCCACAAGACATTATGGCATAAAGTGCAAACTGAAAATGAGTGGAGCCAATAAAGAACATGGGTCTCTTGTGTGGTTAATTTGCTAAAAAATGCGTCTGGGATCACAAGACAGGTATGTCAGTTTTTTGGTGGCTTACTCCATTTTGTTCATTTATTCTGTAATAATAATTATTGGTCCCCAGATTTCCAAGGAATTCTATTCTGATCATCTGCATTTTCTGATGCAAGAACCTCACACTTATAAAATAACTTATATTGCTATACACATACAGCTATGATGTATTTTTTGTCACTATCGTTTCAATATCCTATCCCCAAAATCTTTCAACCCAAGTTCCACACAGGAATGTCTTGTACATCAACACACGTATATGAATGCAAGATTTTTTTTCAGCTGCCTTCCATTGAAAATAAAATTTTCCTCCAGTTCTACACCCCTCTCTTAAAAATCAATGCCCCTCTTGTGTCTTTATCAATACCCCATCCCATCCACCCAAAGCTGTGGGTCTACCAACTATACATAACACCTGGACTGGGGTATAGCCAGGGTAAATGGGGTAAGTTGAGCACCATTATCCAATACACCATTTACACAAAACACAGGATAAAGCTCCACCTCTACAAAGATAGGAGCATTGACTTCCAACATATATGGTGGTATACTCTCTTTGGAAGCCGACAATTTTGTATCTCTGTATTGTAAATCTTATTGGGACTATCCCACGATACTATGATTACAATAAATTATGAATTTCTGCTTAATTATATAAATAATGATATACACTATTCACATATATACTATGGCTACTTGGCTGTACACACATATACATGGACGACAGACCTACCAGTAAAATTCAAATTGGCTATATAAGAGTATTTACAAAATTCATGTCCGTGGTACTATCAATACTCACTTCTGACCCAATCATCCCACGGAAAACAGTTGTGTCTTATATAATGGACTTGCAGGACCCTTTTCAATACAGCAACGGTCAAGCATTGAACAGCACTATCTTAAAACAAAATCAGAACTACTAAGAAGTCATCGCTTGAATGAATTGTAGAACTGATTGATCACTCAAATGACCCTTCATTTGAAACAAAATGAGTCCATTTAATGACATTGTAGTAAAACAAAACAAATCCGGACATTTGAACGATCACTTTACAGACCAAAGTACAAAGCAAATGAATCGGGACAACAGAATGATCACTTAAATGACCCCACAGTGGAAGAGAATAAATGACAATTGAATGACCCAATTGTGCGACAAAATCAATCATGACCGGTCTCCTACTGGCCAAGATGTGTGAATGGGACCTTCAAATCAGTGGTGCTACCTGGTGGCAGATATCCTTCCAGGTGTACCCCACTGAAGGGCTACCCTCAGGTCTTTGTAATGTATAATCCAAATAGCAAAAATCTTGTCAGTGACAAAGACGTAATTTTATGTAAATATCAACTGTGTTTCGCTTCCAATTTTCGAATTAAATGATCAAAGTTTTGTCATTTATGCTCTACAAAACTTTCCTTTATCATTATGCAAATAATGTTTCTTTCTTAGTATTTACACAAAAAATGAACTTCAAATTTTAGAGAACATGTGCTTTTCAAGATGTCCACAGCTGAATTCTCATTGCTCATTTGATCCTGTTGAAAATTGCCACAAGCTTCCGAAGCTGTGCTTATCAGCCAAGTTTTCTTAGCCCCATTTCTCTTCACAAGCCCATGTGGGGAGAGCTGCAAGCTATATTTCACTGTATGAACACAGCCTGCGCTGGCCACCTCTGTCTCTGTCTGGGTCTCACTTCCCATTATACCAATTACTATCACTGACCAAGACCACTGCTGTCTTTGTACTTTGTCTCTAAAACTTGGTAGCTTTCATACACAGGTATATGTGTACTTGGCAATGGCCAATTTGAGTGATCAATACATTGATTTAACACTTGCATCTAACTATCAAGGTTAATGCTAAATTCCAAATTGACGAAATGAACAAGTGAATAGTCATTCAGTGATTCTGGCTGGTAATCTCACCCGACTCAGCAGAGAGTCTCAGGAGACTGTCTGAAGTCCCCATCAGTGCTTCCCCCTGGTGGGCTTGAGAAATGGAGGTAAGACCTCTGTGCAATAAGGGCTCCAGACCAAGTGTTGAGAAGTACGAGGCAGGTTTTGTTCAACTTTAGCACAAATCACAAGGAACACCCCGTCACTCATCCATTATCATAATTTTCTTTTATTCACGTCATACCCGTAGGTCCTGTAAAACGTAGAAAACAGGATTCTACATGGCACCAATGTGATATGACTAGTACCAGTTGTACAACAGACCTACAACCAGAATAACACCATTGGGGTCTGTCACACAGGCAAGATCCATCCATTTATTGTTTTCACTTTTACATGTTAAAATATATCGGCTTTATCAAAAAGAACCACACACAGGGTTCTTGGACTGCTCGTCATGTCTGCTGCTGTCAAAAAACTATGCTATATATGTATCAATAAAATATAATTTTTCACTAGTGTGTGCAAGTTTTAAGGTCTGCAATTCATGATGTCTTGTATTTTTTCCTCTAGCATTTGCCTTCATTATCTGGATAGCCACCTTACAATATATCAACACATGCACTGCACCAAATTGCTTGGAACAATGTTCTGCATGATTGAATTTAGGTCCGGACGCTAAAATTAGGTCCATCGTGCTGAACACGCGGCCCAAAAACCCCTCAATTTCCATGCTGGTACTCAGCCTCAGCAGCAACGACCACATGGTCATAACAGATCTTTCATCCAAATAGGGAACATCCACTTATGTGTCCCAGATACCTGATTATACACGGCAGCTGAAAAGCAGCCCACATCCATCCAATGATGACATCTACCTAGATAATGTACTGATCTGGAGCCAAAATGCAGCCATAAAGTCGACACAATATGTAGCAGGCTCACGTGTCAATATGATGTCCTTCTGCCAAAAAATGCAGATGTCTTGAACTTTCTGCAGCCAAGTGCAGTCACATGGCAGACACCTGCAGCGGACAGTAATCAGTAAGCACCGGTTGGCCACATACAACACCCCTGTGATAATAGGCATATGTGTCTATGCTGACAAATGATCACAAGTACTTGACAATATCTGCAGTACAGTCACTTGGTCCACAGCTGGGGACTGGGGAGACATCTGGTGGTGATAGACAACAACAGTATGCTCCCAGTTCTTCTGGGCCAGACAGGTTTACACAGGGTCGTATGAGGCATATTGCACCAAGTTCCAAGCCAGGCCTTAAATTTGTTGTTTGTGTAGTCCTAATAAGTTGACTGGCTTAAGAGTCATTTTTATACTGTTGCTTCCGGGCTTACTTCCAACACAATGACTTTTAATCTGTTGATTTCTCTGCTTGCTTGTGCTAATTCTGCCAGAAACCTTCCTTCGCGGTCTTTTAACCTCTTGATCTCTTTTTGGCTTGCCTGAAAATACAAAGTGAGTGTCTTTAATATCTAAGAGGAAAAAAAATGCTTCCAAACATCAGATCAAAATGCTTCAACGTCATTACCATACTTTCTCCTGCATCCAGGTAAGTTTTACCAATACTTGAAAAATATTTTTCACGAGCACGTAGTCACCAACAGACTGGATATACCCTCCCTCCAACTTTGCACTCACATGGGTCCTGTGACCCTAAAAATAAGGTCAAGGTCACCAAAATGTAACCAAGTCAAGGAATTATGTCAAGGTAAAACTGAGGTAAATTTGTGGATTGACGTGGACAGAGATATTTTGCTTGTATGGATTCTGATCCGGCTGGACAGACAGACGAGCCAAAAAAACGGTTTACCCCTCCAAACTTTGTGGGGCAGGTATAAAAAACACTCAAACCACCCCATTATTTGGAATAAATTCCCAGCTATGTGTGCCTCTTAAGATGCCCATAGCAGGAGTGACCCCAAACCTCTACAGATGGCGCCGGCAGCTTTCCTTAACTCTTTCAGCACCAACTGCAACTTAAGTCAAACTGCTGAAAATGAACCACTCTGACTTATAATGAAAAAGCTAGATTCAAGTTTCTTGTAAAAAAAACTTTCATTTACGTATGCCTGTACTCACATAGAGTACAAGAGGGCAGGTCAACAGGCTGCCTCTGTGCACTTTGGGTACAATGCACCCAAAGCATGCCGAGAAAAGCTGTTGACTCAGTCAAAATGTAGCACTGAAAGAGTTAATGTGATGTGCATAAACTGTGCAAAAGTGTACCCAAGAAAACTGCACCCATCATCCTTATGAACAAAAACGACACAGACAACATTTATGACATTACATGTAGATGCTTTCTGGCAAGTTTTGTATGTGAAAATGTACACTGATCAAGTATTGCTGTTGAGTCCCCGAGTATCAAATTAAACACAAATCTTACCCATATACATATACTGTATAATCACAAATGTTTCTCAGCAGTCATTTTCCTGATTTGACACCAAAATATAATTTTCACAGTTTTTTTCCACATTTATACTGAATTGAGCTCAGTATCTGACAACTGTTAATAATTCCTGAGTCAAATATTCCTGAATGGACTTCCTTGAACAAAAAATTTGAGAATATTTGTCTCTTAGAAAATTTCAGATGAAGGGCATTGTGCACATAATATTGTTAGTCTTCCTTTTATCATAATTAATCCAAAGATGATCACATCAGGAGTGCTATAAAATGCTTACATCCTATAAGTAAGAAACAAAATTTCACTGCACTATATGTATGGCACTTGAAGTTTCTTTAGGAGGTTACTCTGTACTTACCACATTTTGTTTAAGTAGATCAAGTTTTTCACATTTCAGTTTGTTGATTTCTTGCCGCAAAACTTCATTCTGTTTCACCAAAGAGTCTGCTGAAAATGAAAGAAAATTTTTACTTGAGACCAACTGGATTAATTTTATGCATTGTATTTAAAACACTGTTATCTTTTGTGTCCTTTAAAACTCAATTTACACTTTTGTAGCAAATGTTAGTTTACCATTCACTCAATGTTAAGAGGCAATTAAAAAGACATCTGCTCTTGCCGCAAGCAATATTCTATGAAAAGAAAAATCAGACTTCTGTATTGCAAACTAAATGGTCATTATTGCATGCAGTAATGAAGCTAAACCTCCTTTAACAACATTTGTTCCCTGAATGGAGTAAAAAGAATGCATCTGTCAGTTTGTCAACACTATAATTACAGTGAAACCTCATTATAAATAACCACACTCAGATATCGGACATATTCATTGTAATGACACAAGTTTTGAATGACAAAAGTTTATTTCTTTGCAATTTGATTCATTTATCTGACATATTCAGTAATCTGACACATTTCTAAGGGAACAAACGGTAGCGCCATTATTATGAGTATTCACTGTATCAAATAATGGTGATGAGGTATCATGCTTCTTTGTCTCACAAACTTGTTTCATTTATCGATATTTAACTGACTAAATGACAAAACCTCTGAAGAAAGATACAATAAATAACCATTTGATTGTTGTTTCAAGCAGACTGTTCTGCACATGCACATGAAAGGTACATTACGCTTTAACTAACCAGTTGCCACCATAGCACAACATAAAAATCACAGGCACATGCTGCCACCTATGTGCTGAACCCAGTACTTAAGTTAGAAAGCCAACTGGACACTGTTAAAGTATACCTATGTCTGTGAATGTTAATTTTCACTTTTTGCATTTCAGGCAGATACCATAACTTTTAATTTTACAATTTTGGACATGATTCCAAAAGAGTTGCCTTCCCAGCTGGGGTATGTTATGCATGTACACCTGGCAGTAGAATTACAGTGCCGCCAGAAAGTTTTGCACCGTCCCCTCTGGTGGCCCCTCCGTGTGGTCCTCCTCAGGTACAACTTGTACAAGAGACTCCTGCAGAGAACACTGTCAGGAAGTTTGATGTTAGTTACTCAGTGTGCTTCTTGTACCTACCTGTGGCCCCCATTGGCTCTAAACTGGTTATGGGGTCAGATTTATAATGTTTATTACACTTTGAAAAGTGGTACCTGCAAGTGGCTCCACTGGTGACCCCCCAGAGTTTTGGAGCAAGACTTTCTGCTGGCACTGTAATTAGTGGGTATAAAATATAGAGTGCTTGTTCTGAAACTGCAAGGAACATCGCTAGCGTCTGTCTTACCTTCATGCTCAGGAATCCCATGATAACCCTGGTCCTCGCTGAAACTGTTTGATAATGAGATTCTTTTGTTGTTGTTTGGTGTCTCTGCCGATGACATGCTTTCCTGCAACAGGTGAAAATAAATCTATATATTTTGCCTTAGCACGAAGGTAACCAATCGGATGTCCCCATTTATACCACATGTCTGCCCTGTAAAACTTCATATTGGGCAGCTGAAACCGTACTATTGGACAGCACATGCATGTCACACAGTAAAGCGCTATGCATAAGTATAAAAACGTGACGTTACAGCATGCACCCCATGTGATGTTACGACGTGCACCATATGGATGACAGAACATCCCCCCACGCATTTCAGATCCATGTGATAGGCCTATTTGAGACAACTGGGCAGCAAGAAGTGCTGAGTTTGTGAGTGATAATTGCTGGATGAAGGTACATCATCACTTAACTTGCAGAATATAACAAATGTTGTATGGCAGGTCATCCAATATGAAGTTTTAAGGGATTCCAAAATATAATATTGGGCTCGGCTTTTGCCTCGCCCAATAGTACACTTTGTCTTCCCGTAAAACTTCATGTTGGATGACCTGCCATCAAATATTTGTGTAATATATGCAGCAGGTCAACCAAGATATTTACAGAAAGCGCTGCTTGGAGAGACCATTCCTAGGGCAAATTTTTGCATCTTCTAAAGCAGGTAGACACACAGAGGAGGGAAAATAATACTCACAGAAATGTTACATAGCTTGAAACGAACAATTAAAATAATTAAATTGTTGCTAGTTTTACACATTAGACCAGGAGCTGCTACACAGAGAGACATCTACAGGTACAGGCTCCGAAACATCTTGGTTTAAACATATTTTGTTTATCCGAAACACATTCTGAGTAGTTGCCCGCTGAAGACCCCTTTACCATATTTGGGCCAATGCAGCCTAGGTCCAAATTCTGCAGAGGAACATGAGCAATATGTACAATAGTACTTTCATACTTATATACACATAGATAGCTTATGCACAGTATAGACTTTGAACTACGGAATAGGGTAACCATGACTACAAAATGGTTTTAAACAAAAAGACTCAAGTATAATTTACATTAACTTTTTTGAAAAATTATTTACAGCTTCAATATCGTGAAAGATTTAAAAAAAATAATACACAACAAGCACATATTTACAACACAGCACTAGGTGCACAGTGTCTTTGCAACTGACCTAACCACACACTGAAGATCGATCAACTCATATTAGCACTTACAGTACTAATCATAGCTATTGCCGTTTTCTCATTACCGTTAAACATATAATGGTTGAAAGATTCAAATTCCTTGGTCGATACCTTTCATTTAAATCACAGCAAGCCTAGTCTAAAGCAAAAAGTAGTCTTAGTCAACTGGTTTCCTCGGGGACACTTTGCATGCATTGCATGCAAAGTGTCCTGAGGAAAGCTGTTGACTCAGTCTTAAATCAGTGCTTTAAGGGTTAAACATTACTTATAGCATACAGACATTATTTGCAATGAGCAATGTTTCCTAGGATGTTTGATATTTATACTTTCTCAATAAGAGGTGGTCTTATAGCTAAAACCAACAAAATCTTGCCAATCTCCCAAGTCAAATTTTTTCTTTAAAAAATCTATTATAAATCAAATGGCCAATCTCTTCAGATAATGGTCCACAATTTTCTTCCACCTTTGTCCATGACATCTGCTGAGCAATTACCTGTGTGTGTATCTGTGGTGGTTACAGAGAGCATTGTGGTACTGAACCAGTTAATGTCATTTTAAAACGGGGAAAAAGTTGCATGCCAAAACCCCAGCTTCAGCTCTCTAAACATTAACCCCAGAAATAAACGTAGATGTATGCTCACCATGCCAGTGTCGGAGTCTTCATGCACAAATCTCTCCACATCTCGACTTTCATCAAGGCTGTTGAAACTGCTTGCTGAACTTGACCTTGACATATGTAACCTGCACAGAGGCAGCCAATCACATTCAAGCAGACACTCAATATTTGAATTTGCATAACCAATAACATTTAAATGTAGCACAGTCTTAGGTCTCTGATCAAACTGCCGTGCTATCATATATCTTAACCAATCAGGAAGTTGATAGAGCCAGATGCACCCCTGGTGGCAATCAAACAAACTGGGTTGACTATAATGCATCAACATACACAACAACATATGCCACAAAATGTAAACCAATTTCATCAGTAAAACAAAGTCAGCAAAGTGCATTTTCCCCGAGATGCATATTACTATCTGCAAAAATTGTACCAGGATAAACAGTTTGCAGGATTTGTTAGAAAAGTAAAAAGCTGAGATAGTTTACTGTTCCTAAATGGACTCGTGGCACTTGGGAAATTTTCAGAATGTGAGCATCAAGTTTGAACGCACATTGTGAATATTATAACACTATTTTTGTTCATTTACCAGTAAAAAATATCTTCACTACTTATGCATTTTCGGAGTCATACATGTACTAAATGGGGCGGATACTTAACCCTTTCTCCTGCATTAGGACTGAAGAAAGACCCTTTCCTTGGGGCACTGCCCCACCTCCCCCCAAGGACTGCTGTCCCCTAATGCCCCACTACACTGATAAGGCTTCTTTACAAGTCTCACTCAAACTATTTTCCATTTATATTACACTAATCAAAAATCATTGCAGTACAGGATGCTTTAACTCTAAGTGGCTTCCATCATTTAATAGGGAAAGGGGTTAAAAGAGGGGGGGCACAGTATGGAAATGATGATGCAAGTGTACAAGGGGGTAAAGACATGGCATGCCAAGCTGTACAGCAATCCAATGTTCACTACTGATCAGTCTGCTCAGCCTCAGTTTGTGTACAAGCATTGCTACCCTGGCTGTCCAACAGTTTATACCTGACTTCCCCGGTTCATTAGATGCTGAATTGTATATGTCTGTCACTTTATTCATGCATTTTAGCAACATTTATCCCACAAAGTCAAACATCCTGTCATGGCTCAATTCTGTACGTATCAAAAATGAGAGTTTTTAAAGAATTGACAAGTTCAGTGCCTGATCAAATCACTGTGTATCATTTATTTGTGCAATTTATAATTAATTACATATTTCTTTCAAAACACACGATGCCTGGCCCCTAAATCCATATTACATTTAAAAATTATTAGTCCCATAAATGTTTCTGTCTTAGGCCTCACACTTCTCTTCCAATGTACAAATAGGCTTTACATATCTGTGTATATGTGTTTTATTTTTGACAGCATTCTTTTCAAATTTAATTTCCTTCCACTTTTTTTAACTTTTTAACTTTGAAGAAAAATGTCTACCTTGGTTTGGCTAGTGTGGACTCGGGACTTGACGACTGTGGGCTTGGAGGAGGGCTACATGTCTTGTATGAGGACGAGTGGGTCACACTGCCCGTACTCTGAGTCTCTGCCAATGCGCTGTGGTGGTAACTGCAAAGAAATTCAGGCCATGCAAACCTAAATAAAATTCATGCAGCCATCAGCTGGAGTTGTGAGTAACACTTTTCAATGCATTTTGGTGATGATTTACCAGGTCGTGTCAATGGAAATAATACTATTTCATCATGGACCAGGATAATAACTTCAACCTATGACCAAAGTGTCTGATCTTTCGAGCTCCACTCATTGGTTGGTCACAAGTTTGCCTTGCAACCCTACAACAAAATTATTTAATCATTTTTTCAGATTAACTCCTATCCTTGAAAGCAAAGTAATTTATACATTAATATATATAAATATCACTTATACATAAACAAACAAAAAAATAGAAAGTAATATAGTTTTACAAACATTAGGAGGTCAGCATATTTAGACAAATTTTCTACATTTCTGCCAAATTATAAATCATACCTTATCTGCCCCCCCCCCCCCCCCCCCGTAACTTTTGGAATTGTTTTTACTTTTAAGAAATGTGCAACAAGTTTTACGTTAATTAATGCCACTGTGGCTTGCCACAGCCAGACAAAGTTATTGATGTCTCCACATTCTAAATGGGCAGCAATTTCTGCTGAAAAGTGTTACCAGTGAATGCAAATGTAGACAACGTAGAAACACAGACACAGGCTACGCCATAACCACCGACGGAACAAAGTGTGACAGACAACAAACTGAACAAGAAACTACAGTAAAACAGACAGGTTTTTGTGCAGGAAAAAGAACTGTACAAAGCATATATTTCAATTAAATAATGAAGAAGCATTTTCTATCTCCACTACAGAAGAAGGCAGCATTTTATACTTTTGAGTTTTGACATAATGCTTCGTCTCCCTAAAGCCCAGGACACTTATGCAAAAAATGCTAGGATTAAAATGCCAAACTTTTGGACAAATTATCGAACCAGTACATATTATTCAATTACCATACATTCTGAATGCAATAGATAAAGGAAAAACATGGGGAATAAACAATGAAGTTGATTTTTGTCCCACTGTAGTGTGTATGTAAAGAGATGTACATGTATGTAAGTTACGTATAGCCGTACTTTTTGTCTGTACTGTCGGGACTGCTTTTATCTGCAGTTGCTGAACTCCGCCGTAAAGATTTGGGTTTGGAGGGCTTCGACTGTAAATAACAAAGAAAACATCTGTAGAAACCTGGCAAAATCTGTGAAAATTTAACATAATAAAAGCAATACAAGAACCACTGTAAAGCGATAATGTTGAACATACTGTTAATCGCCATATTTATAAATATCCACTATAAAGCAAAACTCATGCTGCTACCTGTATTTCACATTGAGTAGCATTGCCACTGTTAACCCTTCACCCTTTCCCCCTCAAACCGGCCAAAACCGGCTGGTGGTCAAATGTCGTCTGCTTCAGTGTATTCTACTAATTTCAACAGTTATGAAAAACAATTTGACTGAGAAATGTACATGAGACTTATCAAGATCACATGCCCCAGGTCAACAGCTTTCCTTGGCATGGGTTGGGCCCAACCCATGCCAAGGAAAGCTGTTGACTCAGTCTTAATTCAAGGGGGAAAGGGTTAAAGTGTTGATTTAAGACTGAGTCAACAGCTTTCCTTGGGACACTTTGTGTGCATTCTGTCCCGAGGAAAGCTGTTGATTAAGACTCCTTTTTGCTTTAGACTAGGCTTGCTGGTATTTGAATGAAAGGTATCTTCATGAGGAATTTGACTCTTTTAACCATTATATGTTTAATGGTAATGAGAAAGCAGCTATAGCAGTGATTAGCACTTTAAGGGTTAAGACCCCTCTCTCAGAACACTGTGCTACCTTTTCCATGTCCCACCTGTTTTGAGAGACCACATTTTCACCCACCCTAGAGGTGGTCTCTCAAGACAGGGACCACTGTAATCAATTACCAAAGACAAATTCAGTTTGGGCTACAGAAGGACATACAAGTAAATACAAAATTCTTTTGCAGAAATACCAAAATTTACTCACAGCTAAAAAGTTGTTTACATATAGGGCCCAATAAATAAAACACCTGGTCTACAATAAGTGCTCCACTGATATAGGTCTTAACTCTACTGTATCAACCGATCTCCAGACATATTCAGCAAATATAACAAGAAAATTAAATATTCAAATTGTTCTTAAAAGGCTCTCATTAAAGCCCCAAAGTGCCTTCTGAACTGGGATATGAGGACTAAGTTGCCAGGTGACCAGGCCACCCAGCCTATCAACATGAAAATGTTCCAATCGATATAAAAGCTGGTGAGCTGGATGTTCAATTTTAATATTTTTTCCTGAAATAAAAAACCATGATTCAATCGAGTTTTAAAGCAGGTGCATGTAAACAAACCTTGGACATGACAGGAGTTCCTTCATTCTCTCCTACTGTGGGCAGTGTGTATGGCATGCCATTTGTGGATTTTTTCGACGAAACAGACACCAGGTTGGTTTCGAAAGACTGACTTGTTCGAACTTTACCACTGATGGCTCGCTTGAACGTGTCAAACAAACTACTGCTTTCAACTTTGGTATCTGGTGACAGTAAGAATCCAAAGAGTTCGGCGTTGTTGGTTTGTAGATCCTGATACAGCGTCTCTAACAAAGCTGACCTTGTCCTTTCCTGTGGTAAACAAATTTTACATAGATAAAAAGTTCCCTTAAATATTCACAGATTTTTTATTATATTGATTCTAAAATGCAAACTGCAGCTTCCTACTGTTTTAGGCAAGATTTATGCAACATGTGTAATGAGATACATACTCTCCCAGAGCTATGAGACAGCTCATAGTGGATATAATTTGCACTGTCTTTTCATCTTGTTTTTGTACTTTATTCTCATTTCATATTTTGCCAGCATATGAAGTACTGTAAATTGCTTTTATTTTGCTGTATTTTTATTTTCGCTCATTTCACTGATGGCACAAGACCACAAAATAAAAATACAGTAAAATAGCATTTTAACATAGATTTAATAGGAATTATGTCAAAGATAGTGAAATTAAAAATTCACTGAAATGTGTGAAATGCAAAAACCGTGAAAATTTATACACGTGAAAATAAGTATATTTAAAGTACATGTTAAATCTACATTGACTGGGTAGAAACCTCAAAACTTGATACTCTTTTTATCGTACACGAAGGATTTATCTTCAATAAGTCGACATCACATTATATCTTGCTGTAATTAAGCCGCGTGCCTTCACACTGAGTAAAGATGAACAGGATTATTTTACCTCCAGTTTGGCAAATCTCTCCGCTTTGTAGCAGGCATGCTCAGCATTCACCAGCTTGGTCAGAAGGAATTCACAGAATTCAGGACCCTACAGAGACAAATGGCATACATATGTACTTCCAGCACACTCCATTATAAACTAACTGTAAGGAAACCAGTTGCTTCTTACATCAAATTGTGCTAATTTAATATTTATCTCCATTTTGATAATACACCATGAACTGTTTCTTTTTTACAAACATTTACAACAAATGGGAACATTTACACAATTTTTTCTCTGCGCACAATGTATTTAATTAAAAACAATGCACAAAACAAAAAAACACACACAAAAAAAGAAAAATAATCATGATTTCAGGAAAATCATTTTTCTCCACAACAAAAGTGAACATTTTTGTCCTGAAGCAAGGGATGGCAGACACGACTGAAGACGCCATAGTACACTGATGCTTTCAAATCAAGGCGGTACGTGGCAAATGAGTAATGAGCTCTCTTCGTATCATGACAAGTCGACAGTGTAATTCCATTCGTGTACTGCTTAAAGGACTAAGACCACCTGCCCAGATCAACGCATCAAATGAAACTATGCCACCAGCTAAAATTTATACATCAATCTTTGTTCCATTGAAAGTAATGGAGTGCAAATGTCACATGACCTTCAAGGCAGCAGTGCCCTCTAGTGGCTAAAGATCACATCATCATTGGACGTGGCATAAATTAGAATCCATCAGACCCAATAAAGAACCAGCATGAAATAGGTGTCCTTGAGGCGAACTTAATATTTTTTTGCAGAGAACATGGACACGGACAACATATCTGTGATGCAAACCCTTCCAGGAGAAAAGGATATCTACGTGTATTTCTGCCGGAATTACAGTTTGTAACTGACCTTTTTGAACACAGCTGGGTTGGGTAATGTGGGCCCAAAAAATGGCACATCGTCTCTGGCAGCCACCGACACCTGACAAGCAATAATAAAAATGTGCATGTACTTAGAAAATACAGTCTGTGCTAACCCTCTTCATTCAGTAACCTAAATATTTCTGGCTCCATAAAGTACTCATTCACAAGGCATATAAGGGGGCCATGACAGATACACTATTCTCTATGGACACTTAGGACCTGTCACATTTTCAACCAATGAATGAAGCAGGTTTTGCTTATCCCCCAGATGTCCCCACCTGCAGTGCCACCTACAGGTGACATACCCCATTACATGATGTGACTTGACATATGTGTTTTTTATTACACACACACACATATATATATATATATATATATATATATATATATATATATATTAGGATATCTATGTGGTCTTAATGGGGATTTAAATTAAAGGACAAACAACTCATTTGTCTAAACAGGATACTCTTGGACAGTGTTTTTGGACAAAACGCTTGTATGTGTCCACTGGCAGCCAGATATTATGGGTCAAATATACTTGTCTGGAGTCCCAAGTTACATGTGTACATGTACATGTACATTGCAATTTAGTAGCCACAAAGAAAAATCAATACCAGTACAGTATGTAGATTCCCTTTTCACTTCAGATGGCTAACACCTCTCCCTTATAACATTTAATGAAAATATTTTTGCAGCTCTGTACAGTAGAATCTTCAATTAAGACCATCTCTATAAAGAGACCATTTTTATATTAAGACCACCAATTTAGACCTGTCTTTGTTTATCCTTTATTAATTTATATCCCCATGGAGACCACTCCCATATTAAGACCATATTTTCAGTCCCTCAGATGGTCTTAATAGGGAGATTTTGTTGCATGTGTTTATGTTCAGTCTTCCATATTAAGACCACCGCCTGTTAAGACCTATTTTCCCAGTCACTTGGGTGCTCTTGATAGAGATTCTGCTGATCATACAAAAAATGTGATTTAATACTAAAAACCAATTTTTGTCATAAAATTTTCCCCCACGTCAGTTACTTTAGAAACCACAGAACTTTACACTGCATATTGAACCTTTTCTTCATACTTCTAAGAGGCATCAAAATATCTGACCTCAAGTGTATCGGTGATTCCCACAAACCAGACATAAATCATTTCACTATGGTAATGTACTTCTTTTCATATCAATCTGGGTAGAACCAAATGAGAATTCTGGCCTTCTTTGAACATTCACATGAGCAAAAAAAAAAAAAAAAGTTCTCATCTGTAGCTTTGAGCAATTCATTACTATGTACAGCATGTAAAAGCAATACAAGCAAATACCAACCTTGTAGCTACACACATCACATGTGTTTGGTTCAGCGACAGGTTGAACAACAATGTAAGCATGGAGAAAATGGGATGCGATCATGTCTGGCATGAACGGTGTGTTTTCCTCTTGGAAGATAATAGCAACGATGTCGTTGCCGATGTGACGTTTTCGTTGTAGCTGCTGTGGGTCGGCATCCGTGTACGGTAGTAATGTGGACACGTGAAACATAATCTCCCGGTCTTTAAATTTGGAGTATATAGATTCCTCCCCTGTCTGTCCGTGCTGCGTGTCGAGTCCCCCTCGAAAGCCCTTGAACTCTTTTAACTTGACTCGTTCTCCCAGCATATCCAAGAACTCCTTCATGGCGGGTCCATGTGTCTTGTTACTAAATAAATCCTCTTCTTTGGCCTGTATATCAGTTAAGAAATATCGATTTATTCCACAAGCAGCCCCCAATTTTCATGTTAGTGTACAGTGCAATCAATTATATAAGATCTCCTAAAGGGAAGACCAAATTTTGGTTTCTCGAGACAGGTGGTTCCTCAGAGGAAGTATAAATAACATGAAAAGTACTACGCAAGGTATGTTGAAAAGGTGGTCTTTCAAGGCAGGTGGCCTTCCATTGGAGAGGCCTCTAAAGACAGGGAACACTGTGCATATATTCCCAGGGGTTTCTAGCCATAACACCTGTCGGTGCAAAAATATCTGTCAACACCAGATTGACAAATGTTCATGATCACAATCCAAATGAAACTCATTACATTTACTTATATTTTCCCTTTTTGGACTCACTAAGAGTAAACATAAGACACTTAAAGTTTCACAAAAATGAATGCATGGCTAAAGCAGCACTTAGTGTATTGGATTGTTTGACAGCGTATGGCAGCAAATTGAAGTGGGTGGGTAAGACCTGTGACGATTTCTGTAATTGCAATTTTGTAGCAACTAGAAATGTAATTTTGATGCATTGAATCAAGAGGAACTGGAGCAAATGTAAATATTTTCATACTGCACAGTAAATATGAGACAGGATGAGCCGTGCACATATACGTAGAAACTGGCTTTCAAATGAAACTTGGCAGAACACATCCCTATGTGTAACAAAGGGTTGGAAATGGAGGGTTTTTTTTAGGTCAATTCCGCTGCAATAAACTATCTGTTAAGTTGTTGGTAACACCTTGCATTCGTACCTTCCCATACCACTTGCCTGCTAAACAGACCTACCTCCTGTTTTCTCAAATCCACTCTTTGATATCAAGATCATTGTTTTAACACTGAAAAAATGACGCAATTTGTAATTGGTCTACTTTGGTTACCATGGCAACAGATTACAGTACAACAGGACACACTTACTACCAATGGTCAAGATGATAATATTCACTTTTAATGACTGGTTCTTTGGTTCACAAGGGTAAATGTATTTTTATTACCCTCATTATAAATAAAACTTTGTTGTCCTGTGGCCGAGAAAACGTAATAGAGATCAGTTGGAGCCTAGTCTGCTGGGGCGTAAACATTTGAGTACAGAGCTCCAATAGATCTGTAATGTATCAATCTGGGCAAGTAGTTGAACTTCAGTGAGCAGTCAGCCTGCCGAAATGTGGTCATTTCACTTACATTAAATGCATCTTTTTTTTTCTTTTTAAACATATTTACTCACCTGGCCAAACTTCTGGTAAATGATGCCAAACTTGAAGGTATTTGTCAGCACGTGTTCATCATATTGGACAATTAATTCTGAACCCTATGAAGAAAACAAACATCAAATCATGAAAAAAAAAAAAAAAAAGAGCTGGCATACTTTACAGAGAACATAAAATCATTCTGTAATCTAGGTGCTTTCTTATAACTGTTTCCTTAAGTAGATTGCCTTTAGTTTTTCTTGGCACTGAAGAGTTAAAAGATTACTCGGAAAAAAAAATACCCCCCCCCGATTTTTGGCACAATGTTGGCTGAATATTTGATATTTACCAGTATTTCCATATTTGGTAAAAACATACATTGATCTTGGGCACACACGCCCCCTCCCGACCCCCGACCCCCCAACCACTACCACCACCACCATCACCTACAATGATTAGAGACTGTAGATATTTTTGAATGGTTTCTGATGGCAAAGTGACCAAGTAGTTTTGTCGCTCTTTATAAATTGCCCAACAAGTATCAAAATTCTTCAGACGTTACTTTAAAATGAAACACTGTCAACCTACATTTACTGTCCTTAAAAAGAATATTAAACAATTGTCAAAATCAATGCCTCCCATGTCTGTTACGTGAGTAACAACACTACCAAGACTGTTTAATGATTATGAGCACTATCAGTTAATCCCTCAGCACACCCACGCCATTCATGGGAATATCACAAGCCCTTAACAGCAGCTACTACATACATGTATACCGTATTCATCCTAATAGTAGTACACTGTGCCCATGCAACAATTTGCCAGATCTTGCAGCATTTTCGTGGGACTACTGGGAGGATCATCTTTGCTAAATTACAGGAAAAATCTTAATTTTGAATCTAGATCACTTGGATTGAAAGTGGGGGGGGGGGATTGCTTCTATTAGGGAATGTGCTACTATTAGGATGAACGCGGTATGTATGGGATAATTTCTTTCAAAACAATGTCAATACTGAGAGGCTATAATGGTAAGCATTATATTTCCAGGAAGAAAAGTAAAACAGTTTCTCCTTGCTAGTATGAATATGGTCTCACGATATATCGTAATAACCTCAGTTACTCTGGCAGTGAGTCTAGCGTAATAACCTCAGTTACTCTGGCAGTGAGTCTATCTCCTGCAGGTAATAACCTCAGTTACTCTGGCAGTGAGTCTATCTCCTGCAGGTAATAACCTCAGTTACTCTGGCAGAGAGTCTATCTCCTGCAGGAGCAGAACTGGAATGAAGGTTTCTACGGATTTTTATACAAAGTGTCATCTTCCGCTTGCTTCCATGTTTACAATTTGCTCTAAAATGCCCCAGGTTGACATAAAGCTAGTCATCTAATAAATTCCATCGTTTCCTGCTCCAAGTGAGCCATAGACCTGTCCACTTTTCCCTGTTGTTTGTTGCCAGTCTGTGTTTGTAATCACCCGGGTGGGAGGGGAAGGCCACGCAGCTATAATTAAACTCGCAGGAGAGCTCTCCTAGAAGCCTCCTAAGACGTTTAGTGGGGCAATATGACCCCCCATACAAAACACTCCTCAACTTTCACTCAATCTACTGCATCTATATGCAGATTTTAACCCATTCAGAGTCAACAGCCTTCCTGAGGACACAGAGGAAAAGCTGTTGACCTGGGCCAGTATTTTTTTCCCTTTGAAATACAGGTAAGCTGTCACTTGAGTAAGTGGCTTTTTTATGAGGAATTTGCAATTCTGGAATTATTAAAACAATTCACGTGAGTACGACTTTCATTGTGCTCAACACAGGAGAGAGTTACTCATAAAGATGAAATTTGCATTGACCGAGTCCTTTTGTCCCATTCAAGAGGGACACTGCCAGGCTGGGGAGCATTGATTGTTGCCTACTGGGCTATCTCGAGCCCACTCAACTCTCCAATTTCCTCAACCCTTCCAATGCCAAGTTTTGTCCAAGTCAACAGATTTCCTCGGCCATTTTTGGTGCATTGCTCCCAAAGCGAGCCGAGAAAAGTGTTGACCTGGACAATACTTATCGTCGACACAACAGCAGGCAATGCTGGTACTTGAATAAAAGACCAGTTTACAAAGATTAATCTAGTATCATAATGTCAATCTGACTACACTGACATTTTGTCAAAATTGGTAACCAGGGAGTTAATATTACCCATCCATAGATAACGGATGTTCAAATATCCGTGCCATGTGTCTGCTGTGTTTGTCTACTTCAGGTGTTTCACCATTAGTAAAAACATGCAGAAAGCATTATTAAAGGTTATAGCTAATACCTTCATATTCAAGTCCTCCCCCATAGCCATTGCTCCTTTCCTTAATTCCCCTCCCGGAAAACACTGGCGAGTTGATTATTTATTTAATTTCCTCAAGCAAAGGTCCCTGGCAGACTCTACACGGATTGATGGCAAAGTGATAATCACAGGCAGAGATGCAATGACAACCCACCTTCGGAAATAAAACCGGATAAAACTTCTCTGTAGTGACTTCCTCACACAGCAACTGAAATGCAAGACACAATTGTCATCCATCATATGTAAAGAAATCTCTCTTTTAATAGCACCGCACACTGAAAAGATGTACTCCTTACTTGGGAGTGGTCTTAATTGGGATATAATTAAGGTTAAACAAAAACACAATTGCAAAATTAATGGTCTTAAACAAGTGGTCTTTTTACAAAGGTGGTCTCAATCGGTGATTCTAATGTCCATGCAGGGAACACATGTGGCCAGGAATTTAATATTGCATGCCATCACCTCAAGAATTTTGACTGAAAAATACAATCATGGGATTGAGACTACTGCCCTATCATCTATGCAAACCTTTTTTTTATTTGGTAGTGATGTGTTTTGCATTTGAAGTCCTATATAGGGTGTTAGGTGAAACTGATTGCAGACAATTATAGACACCTCTTCAGATGTACACATAATCTTTTATTAATATGTAACCTGTCCAATGGAAATGCCCCCTGGTTTGACACCCACTGACTCTCAGCTACACATAATAAGCATCATAACTGATACAGCTTTATGTTTGGCCAATATTGGATCGAAGCTTTTAGCAATGGAAGGTTAAAAACCCCATTCTGCTACGTCCAATCAAAATTCTGCATGTCAGCAATTTCCTGAAAACCTGTAGATGTCAAGCCAGATACAATCACCTAAAGTGTACTGGCTTAATTCCTGGCTTGACCTTATCCGAATAATCTGATTTTTTTGACAGCGCAGCCATCTCCTTTAAGTACAAGGCATTCACCTCCACACAATTTTGATAAGAACATACAATTTTTTTTAGCATCAGATAGACAGAAATTGCTGTCTTTTTTTCTGCAAGCTGGCAGCTAGTCACAAAACATGGACAAGGAACATAAACATGCTCTTCCTGGCTCTCTCCATGGAGTGGCTGACTACACAAACCTGGCTTTGCCGTATTTAAAGGGGTGGGTGGTACAGGGAGTTTGATAGGAATTGAACTAAATAAAGCTTGTTCACGCTTGTCGTAAAACAATGAGTTGAAACAAGTCTTACATTGAAATTGAAGATTCAGGAATTGGAATGTCTAATTTATAAACAAAGTTCTCTAATAAGCTGTCAGCAAATCTTGCTGCATATGACATTGAAACAAACCTAGAGATCAATTATTCAACCCCTACACCCCCACCCCTACATATGGAGGGGCAATGAAAAAGTGAGGAATGAAACAAGTTTTAAAGGTACCACAAATTTATCTGGGAACTTAATTATGTATTTGGCATAAAATCGGTGAAATAATTTCTGCAAACAAACATATTCAGCCAAATTGTGTCGTGTTCTTCTGTAAACTCACCTTGGCCATGCGCGCAGGACTCCGTGAGTCTTCTAGACAACTGGACGGAACAATTTCGTGACTTGTGCCAGACTTGGTTCTGTTGAAAAAACACCCACAATGTATTTTCAATACAGTACAACACCATCTGTATATGATTTGCACACATGTACAGATATTTCAAATTCAGACCATTTCACATCATTTGAATTGCTGAAAATTGCATTTCATTCTTTTCATCTCTGCATGTTTGTTAGATTCAATTTTTACGACATCTTAAGAGTGAGGACCCTAGGCTGCAGATAAACTAAATCACACCAAACACAATAAAAGCTGTTCTACTGAAATTATACAAGGCACAGTACTGTGATGATGATGATTTTGATGCAGATATTATCATTTTACTCCCCCCCCCAACTCTGAGCACACCTGTGAAAATGACAATGTCACATTTATCTACTTTGAATTATGTCATTATAGTAATACTTCCAAATCGTACACTTTAGTTGTCTTTTTAATCTACCTGCTATATTGTTCCATTCTTGAACGTGTTTGTACAGATGAAGACCCTCGGAAAAAACCCACATGTGTATGGGTCAAACCAAACAGCGCAAAGCCAAAAAATGACACACATAGACAAGATGCATTGGACTGCCCTGTCACCATGCATCTTTGAGAACACATACACACCGGACAGCTCCATGTAAAGGGAAAACATAACTCTTATTTTAAGATTATTTGGCCAGATGTTGGGCCTTTGCTTACAAAGTTTTGCTGAAAAAGGAACGAATCTTAATTTCTATCAGCTGCTTTCCTTGCAATGTACACCATCATCAATAAAAGTTTACTTTGAGTGATGATTCCACCTGGAAAGAAGAGACACACGCCTGGTGCTTCTTGGTAAGAAAAAGAATTTGTATATTAACAGTACATCTGTGCAGGGCTGCAAAAATTAAAATTTTGCGTAACCCATAAATGGGTTACGCTAAAAAGTTTTGCTTAACCTTATTGTTGTTGCGTAACCCATTTTTTATGTTCCATATATAGTTATGCCCAAATTCACACAACTGAAAAATGGGTTGCGCCACTGTGGAACTGCATAACTTTGGCACAACCCAAACGATAGGTTATGCAATTTGGGCAGGCCTGCTATGACGTGGAACTCTGTGTGCAAGGAGAGACCTATCAGGCTCAAATTACAAGTTCAAGATGCAGGGGGTTAAAGGCATTCTGTATGATGATGAGACTTGTCATACATATATATATATACATATGTGTGTGTGTGTGTGTGTGTGTGTGTGTGTATTATACACATGTATTTATTAATACAATCACAACATATAGCCCTTAGAGAAAATTTTTTTAAAAAAGCAATCATCCACCCAAATGCACATCATCTTTGAAGCCACTTTACCACAAACCGAGGACTAATTTCACCATTACAGAGTTTTCACGAAAATCTAATTAATTAGCAAGATTCTCCATCAGAGAACTGGTAATTTAAAGAGTTCACATAGTGTAAAGCTAAAAGTCCCCAAAGCCAGCCCAGGTATCACGACCACCAAGTACTAGGAAATAGCTTGCCACCTTGATAAATACAGCGTTCTTTTATCAAGATAGTGACATTTCCAGGAGAGCCCCAAGGGGCTGCTCTTTGTAATGATAAGATAGTGGTCTGAAAGACACAGTGTGTCAAGCACTTTCCTTGGATAATAATTTCCAAACCGCCATTTTCATGTCATTATAAACATGAGACAATATGTTAACCCTGTAAGTGCCAAGTGCAACTGAACTACGTAATACCAACTGCTCTGAATTACGACAAAGGTACTAGATTCATGTTCCCCATGAAAAGACCTTCCATTCAAGTACCAGAATACCTGAAGTTACAATAGAATACAACAGTCCAGGTCAATAGCTTTCCTTGGCAAACTTTGGGTGTGATGAGTCCAGGGCAAAGGGTGAGTGTCTGCTGTTTGCGTAGTTTAAACAGTCGACACGTGGAAATGATGCAAAAGCTCAATGTGTTATTTTTTTCATCAATTTTAAAAATGTGCTTTTGCTTTGTTTGCCTTATTATGGTATATTTGTTTGCCTTATTATGGTATATTTGTTTGCCTTATTATGGTATATTTGTTTGCCTTATTATGGTATATTTGTTTGCCTTATTATGGTATATTTGAATGCCATACATTAAAAACTTCATTATTTACACTGAATGGAAATAAAAAGATTATCACATGATCGCAGCAGTATCACCCCTGTATCAGCCCCTGAGCACTCGTATTGTCACGACACAAAACCAAAGGTCTGGTGATGATACAAGTGTGAGGGATTTATACAGGGCTGATACAGCTATGACCATGTGATAATATATATACATATATATATATATATATATATATATATTTATGCACGAACATGTACATGTATGTGTGTATGTGAAATTTTCCGAAATTTGAAAAATCCATGGGGGAGACTTGTATTTTAACAAAGAATATAACAGAAAATACTAAATTTCAGGGGGGGGGGGGAAGACATTCTGCCAAATTTGGAAAATTTTGCATGTAAATTAAAAAAAAAAAATTGGGTGAAAAAGTGGGAGACTGCCACCTTATGGGGGAGACAGGTATGTATGTTGGTGTCACACCTCCCAGTCTGTGCACCCTTCATCTGGCCCACGACGTTCTGATGTTCAAAGCTGCCAATAGCCAGACCAAGCCCTCTCCAGAATTTTACTGACACCAGATAATGGAGCCGGTTGGAGGACACATCACAAGTGGAGAAAAGTGGATCAAGGACACTTACAAAACATCCAGTGTTTTATGATACAGTAGGAGGGTATCATTATGAACATGCAGGAGAGCTACATGGCTTTCCAGATTCCATGTGCACAAAATTAGGTACGATGATACATGGATAACACTTTTTTGTTTTCATATTGGACAGCCATATGATCTTCAGCTAAATTATTTATAGGCTTAAAAATGTCCCTCTCCTCAAGCTATCCAGAGAACTCAATTTCACTCAAACTGTGCATAGAATTTTCAAGTTTTGAGCAAAACTGCATTGTTGGGAAAAAGTAGGTCATAGACACTATATACATCTATAAGTTTTAGACTTCAATAGGGGCATGTTATTTACATATTAAAAGCAAGCAAAAGAAGAAATAGAAATACAAAAATCCTTAAAACATTATCATAAGAAAAGGACAGACCCAGGATCAATCAATCACTTAAGACCCCTCAGGCACCAATATATTGAATCCTGGTGACCTTGAAAATTGGTCACGGTTGTTGAATATCGAACTCATCCAGGCTTTCCACCAGATGTTTCCTATGTAAAACTTTCATGGTGGTAGCTCAAGTAGTTCAAAAGTTATTGTGTCCACAAGGGTGACGGACGAATTTATGGACAAACCTGATGATGACAATACTAATTAGCCGACCAGACCTGGCGAAGGCGTATGAAACCAACCAATAGTCCACATACGGATTACTTTAATTCTGCATCTTTCAAGCTCCATAATATTCACAATATTGCATAACATACAGTGCCGGCAGAAATTGTTGCTCCAAAACTCTGGGGGGTCACCAGTGGAGCCACTTGCAGGTACCACTTTTCAAAGTGTAATAAACATAATTCTGACACCATAACCAGTTTAGAGCCAATGGGGGCCACAGGTAGGTACACTGAGTAACTAACATCAAACTTCCTAACAGTGTTCTCTGCAGTAGTCCCTTGTACAAGTTGTACCTGAGGAGGACCACACTGAGGGGCTACCAGAGGAGACGGTGCCAAACTTTCTGGCGGCACTGTACATGTATTTTATTAGCAGAGTGACAGGTGTCAAGCGTACTCAGGTCTTTATGCTTGGTTCTGTACATTGATATGAACAGGACTTACCGGAGAATTATCCTGGTATGGTCTTGTGATGATATTGTTTCACTCTTGACTGACATAACAATGGGACCTACATTCTCATCTATTGCGTAGAAGTTAAAATGTTCCTGGACAAAAACACACAAAAAATACATACATACATCAAATGGCCAGCTTCTATCCATTTATGCTTTTTTTTGATGCAAGACATGTATTAAACTGAAGTATTTAAATTACAATGTTCCTCACTTCACATACATGTAGAATTTTAAACCTGTAGAAATAAATTGACATATTGAAATACTATGGCCAGCTATTTGTGTAAACTTATGTCCTGTTTCCAGAAAACCGCATCAAGATGAGGGCAAAACATCATATAGGATTTACACTTGCCACTAGGTGGCAGCACTGCTGACACAAGCATCATATTGTGTTAATTAAAATCAAAACTACATGACAATTTCTGTTTTTGGTATTAAATTTTAATCTCTTGTAATGTACAGTTACCGATGCACCTACTTTTCCATAGAAATGTCGTCTATAACACTTGGCTGTTTCGTCCATCTCCATCTTGAATTTACTGTTGGACTCTGGAATCTGTGGTGTCCCATCAACACCAACCGAAACATCATGGTCCATCCCATCCAGCCAGTAACCTCCAGACTTTGGAAGCACAATCATTGGGTAAGGTCCAGGCTGCTTCAGTATCTAAAAGGATACATTAAGATTCTTCACTTGTTAATTTGTTTTTCGAAATGAACTTGTAGGCAATGTATCACTGTGCACACACATACATAAGCATAGTTGTCAACTCTCCCATTTTCACCGGCAGTCTCTTAAGATATCTTTGACTCCTTAGTCTGTTAGGCTTTGGCAATGAAAATAATGAGGTTATTATGCCACATAATTAATCATACTGGCTAGGTAACAAATTCAACTAATTTGTTCCAATAACATGCTTTTTTCAAATGGCCTGAGATCTGAATTGGAAGCCCACCCAACCTTCCCCCACTGTAATGTATAGGGACTAAGTATGACCTTTGACATAACAAGCTATTTCATTCACCTCTGATTCTTTGAATTGTGTGTTGGTGCAAAAACAAAATGTACCTGGTCAGATACGTCAATCAAGAAAATCGTAAATTATTCAGACCAAAAAATTTCTAAAATGCTACATGTTCAATCCAATGTATAATGAAAAACGCCATGCAACGCTTTATAATTAACCAATAATCTTCTCAATAAAAGTGAATGAAACAGCCATGTTATGTTATTGAAACCCCAACCCTAAAATAAGCCAGATTTCCAATGTTGACAAAAATGAAGGACAGCATTTGCTTGTTGTGTTTGGGTGTACACTTTATGCCCAAAGCACATTATGTCTGTAGTCATATACTCAGACATGGTCAGATATGACAACATTAATAGGGCAGATATTGAGCATACCTAGTCAGATATGACAACAGTAAGTGGGTAGATATTGACTCACACAGTCAGATGTGCCAACTTTTTAAATGGACATAGTCAGATATGTCAACATTAAATGGACAGTTACTGACTTACACAGTCAGATATGCCAACATTAAATGGACAGTTACTGATTCACACAGTCAGATATGTCCACATTAAATGGACAGTTACTAACTCAAACATAGTCAGATATGGTCATATTAAATGGACAGTTACTGATTCACGCAATCAGATATGCCAACATTGTTTTAAGGCTTCAAAAGATATTAGCAGATTCCGAGGTCATTTTAAATTTTGTCCGACCACCCTATTGAGAAGTTTTCAATATTTATAGAATTTTGTCATCATATGTATGGATGTTTTAGTCACCAATATTATATGTGCAACTAAATTATCAACACTTTTGAGACTTCCACAATTTTTGGCAGCTTTTTACACAAAAATTCAAAGCAATCAAACAAACCCAGTGCAGACATCCAATTAAGACATGAGGCATGGACATGATAATAAAAAATGACTAGACAAGGATCGGTCAGTGGGCATCATCGCCATGTCAGTTTTATCCTGCGCTCAGCTTAAAAGACTGGAATTTGAATGTGTGAAGTGACAATACACCAGGACTGGTTTTATTCCAACTAGAAAAGGATTATACGCATAAGAACCACACCAGGGTGTCATTAATGGGCAGGTGTGATGGAGATATGTTTTAACTCATTGCGCACCAACTGCCAATCTTATACCTCTAGGTATGCTGCTGCTAATGAACAGTAATTACACATTCAAGTTTCCTAAAGCTTTGCCAGTCAAACCAGCCACCAGCCCACAGTGGTTCAAAGGGTCATCTCCTTCATTCATTTTATCATACACTGTTCTTTCTCGAATTATTCCCTTCAAAAATTGAGGGAAGACTCACAAGGATACACATGTATCATGGCTCAACAGCTTTCCTATGTGCCCAAGACATGCTGAGGACAGCTGTTGACCCAGACCAATAATAAGAGCTTTTTTTCTATTTTTTTTTTTAACGATTTGTCATATGTAACTGCTTCTAAATTGATTGATGATTCAATATCCACCCAGCAAGGCCTTGATCAACCTATGATTATAGTAATGAACGAGTTAATGTGTAATAACGCTGAACAACATGCACAGAATTATCCAATGACGTGATCAATCATGATTACATCCTGTATTTTAATACAGCATCAGCAGCCAGGTATTGTTTGCAAGGGTGCTTAAACAAGACAGGCAGAAGAAAAGAAGCGCATTATCTTTTGTCGATTATTGCAGCATAACAGCATTCCTGAACCTTGAAACATCCTGCAATGACACTGCCTCACTGGCACATAAACTCGGCTTGCCAGAAAAAAAAAAACAGGAAAAAAAACATGCTACCATAATATTGCTCTCCACAGATCTAGCTTGTGAATAGCATGACAAACAGCCAATCAGCTTCTCTCTCCCTACTACTTATCTTTGTATATGTAAGCGATATATTTCACAAATTTGTCCATCATTACACCAAAAATTGATGTCTGCAAGAAATTTTCCACGTCAATCCTCCCTATACTCGCACTTGGAGGGACAAAAGGCTGACCCTCTGGATTGCTGATCTTTAACAGCCAAGGTACCCGCCACTGGAAGTAGTTGGCTGGAGAAATTAACCCTTTTCCCCTGAATAAAGGCTGAGTCAACAGCTTTCCTTGGCATGGGTTGGGTGCTAAGTACCCAACCCATGGCAAGGAAAGCTGTTGACTTCGGGCACCTGGTCTTGAGGGGTCCTAACTACAATTGTCAATCAAACTGTTTTATATCATTGTTGATATTAGCTGAAAACACTTGAGCAGACAATATTCGACCAGGAGCTGGTTTTGGCTGGTTTAAGGGGGAAAGGGTTTTGTGGCAAATGGGGCATATTTCTTGCTTTGATGCCAAATTTATATGCGGGGCATGACAGGTATTGTCTCCAAAGCAGACCAAGTTCTGTTTTATCTCTGCTACCCTTGGTCTGACACTGTCCCTAGACTGAGATACCAATCAGCAAGTTGATCATTACCACCATGGCCAGTAAGCAGCCTCTGGTCCCTGGTGTACTGCAGCCTGCTACTATGGCAACCATACTCAACCAATTAGAATCAGAGTTCCATGTACTTTTCTGACACTAAAACAGTGCCCTTGTTAACACTTAAAGTGCTGATTTCAGATTGAGTCAACAGCTTTCCTCGGGACACATGCGCACAACACGTGCAAAGTGTCCCGAGGAAAGCTGTTGACTGAGACTACTTTTTGCTTCAGACTAGGCTTGCTGGTATTTGAATGAAAGGTCTCTTCATGAGGAATTTGAATCTTTTCACCATTATATGTTTAACAGTAATGAGAAAACGACTATGGCCGTGATAAGCACTTCAAGGGTTAAAGAAGGGCAGACCCCAGTGGAGCAGACATGGTATGGAGCTTGGGTCTGTTTTGGAGGCAATGACAGAGATGCAGCCCAACGGAATATGAAACTTCCCTGGTGTCCAACTGCTGCAGGTAAGGACACCTGCGGGATAAACAAACCTGTTTCACTCAACGGTTCAAATGAACGGGTGTCAGAGGCACATGATACTGGTCCAGTTCTGCGTATGAGGGCCTTTAAAAGCTCACACTCTTTGCTTTTAACTATTTACCACCCTGCCGCCACCCAACCCCATAAAGATATCTACGCAATTTTACAACAGGATTCTCTAACCCCAGGTACAAGTAACTGATCTATTCTCTTAAACCTGAGCAGCATAACACTGTCACGTGCTCAGTGAACAGAGATAAGACCGTCTAACTTATGTCAACTAGATGCTGGTCACCCTTTGGTGCCCGAGGGCTGCTGCACACAATGGATGTTAACGGCAGACTCACTGGCTGCTAGCAAGACCTGCCCGCCAATCCCAAAATGTGTTGAAAAAATTGCTCAGACATTTTACTAGTGTAAGGCATACCATGTGGTTAAACACAGGCACCTAGAAATCTAATCCTTGTCAGATTCCTTTGTGCCAAATTTGAGCAAATTTTTCTGACTCACTGCAATAACAGCCAAATACGTGATGAGGCAGACATTTCTGTGTGACAGACTGAGACATATTTCAACCTCCCCCCCCCCAACAGCTTTTTTCTTTGGCATGGGTTGGGTACTAACTGCCCAACCCATGCCAAGGAAAGCTGTTGACCTGGGGCATGTGATCTTGACAGTTCTCATCTACAATTCTCAAACTGTTTTTCATTGCTGTTGAAATTGAAAATACTAAGCTGAGGACACTTGACCAGAAGCCGGTTTTGGTTGGTTTAAGGAGGAAATGGTTAATACCTTATTCTCCCTATTTAGCACCCTGGGTGCTGTGGAATTTTAATTGAGGTGTACTTCAATTGTAGATGTAAATTTGAAACATTTTAGCTATATTAACAGGTAAATTACCATAGAATATACAAAATTTTCTAATATTTTAAACCTTTTTGCCAGAAAAATGGAGAGGGGGCGCTTAATGGGGTGGGGGCACTTAAAAGGGAGAATACCGTATAAGTAAGAAATCATGATTATTTTAGGTACAAATTTATAAAGCTATATTTCCTAACGTGGGATCAAGGTTCTTTCATTTTCCAGAAATGCGGTTTTCAAAGTATTTGTATTTAAGCAACGGGGAAGAGTGAGTTGTACATGTACGGCGGACATTGACCTCTGGTTTCTTGGGAACAAGAGAGAGGGCACATACACAGGAACGTTATCGAGGTATCAGAACACTCTAGCTGATAAACACAAGATCTTGTAGCAGTTTCCCCACACATTCATATTCATCTACGATATTAAAGATTGTTCCCTGACCCCACTGACCCACTCCCACACTTAAACTGAAACATTTTTGCTGAGAGCTAAGATTGGCTCGCTGGCCCGCCTGTCAATATTGACCATTTTGCTTGCTTCTCACACAAAAGCCCTGGTCTTTTTGCAAGCATGACCCAAAAGACCTCATTAAATTAATGGTAGAGCATTGTCTTCGAGTTTCCACACATCACACAATATTTTGTTGTGGCATTATAAATAACCCCATATACAAGGCATACGGCATAATTGTCTGCCGTGTGAATCCAACCAGGATGAATTGGCAAAAAGTTGGCTGTATTTGTAAGCACAGGCCTGTTCTATCCTTGGATAAGATATCTAAGCCGACAAAATGGGGGGAGGGGGGTATTAGAAAAAACAGAAGACAAAAATATTTACTTCTGAGGGGATTCAGCAAGTGTTTGTCACGTCTATCCTTATTACACGAATTTATATGTGTGTGTAGCCATTCCATACTGCCCTGATGTGTGGCTAGAGGGTCATTTGATCCATATAACAAATCGGCTCGTACTGTCAGTCACAGGAGATCGAGCGCTATGTAAAGAGGAGAACAATAAGTCAAAGGAAAAAAAAAAAAAACGGAAAAAACATACAGAATGCTGTGGTAGTGAATGACATGGCAAATATGTCAGAACTAGTTCCCTATGCTCGCTGTGGCTCAGTTTTATGATACCAAATCACCCTTGACTAAAAATATCCAATTTACCCCTTCCTTACAAGATTGATTTCTCTGTAGCTCAAACACTCAGCATGAACCTTAACCTGGTGAGAATAAGACTGAGTTAACAGCTAGCTGGACAACCGGACACAAACCAGCGCAGACTGTTTACGTGAGGCATATCTGATAGGTTTTCCCCACAATTCTTGTCAAAATATTTTCTATTAACTCTTTCAATCCCACATTTTGGATTCAGTCTACAGCTTTCCTCAGCAGGCTTTGGACACCTTGTACCCAAAGTGTGCCCAGAAAAGCTGCTGTCTAAATACTGGCATGCGAGGACTTACATGTGAATGAAAAGGTGTTTTCATAAGGAACATGGATCTGCATGTAGCACTCTCATATTAAGGCCACATAAAAAAATATCCAGGTTTATCATCTTGGTGTGCATGTGCCTCATTAGTTTAACTGTTTGTCAATGATTTGAGGGTCCCACTGGGAATTAATTCTAAATATAAAATTCAGACTCCTTGTTCTGATTTCAAAAAGCCATCACTGGCATGCTGGCTGGGAGTCCTTGTTCACCTAATCTATTGGAAATTAAACTTGCACATGAAATATAGAGCTCTTGTTCTGAGTTTCAAGGAGATGTCATGAGCATGCTGGCTGGGAGTCCATGGAGGACTTAACCAGGAGGAATGCGGAAAATACTTATATAATTAATTAATTCATTCATTCATTCATTCATTCATTCATTCATTCATTCATTCATTCATTCATTCATACACTCATTCATTCATTTATTTATTTATTTTACTTACTTATTTATCATTTCTTAATGCCAAAAATTCAACTGCTACAAGAGGTCAACCAAAACTTGATATTTCTTCTTCTGTGAGTGTACAGTTTGTCTTAGCATTTGGAGAAACACAAGACAAAATACTGATCATACCCTCCTTTACACAGGAACAATGATATTCATGACATGTAACCCTGGTCAATACAATTTCCACGAGGACTTGTGTAGATAAGATTGATGCTTGCTCCACTTAACAAATGCAGTCCCCATGCAACAATAATACATGTACCTACACACATTACCAAACTCTCAGTTTTCAGTCTCCACCAGCTAATATGGAGCTAGTGATATTTGTGGTCTGGCGAACATAATATCATGTCAACTGCAGACCACCTTAAGTGAGTTTATGCCACTCGCCTCAGACCGAGCAAAAATTTTGAATGATGGAAGAAAAACAGCTTTGTCATAACTGGAGTAGGGCCTTATACATGTAATACACTCTGGGTCTCCATGATTTACTTAGCCTGCGTCTGATCCAACAGCTTCCGTGATGGAACAGCAAAGTTCATTTGCATAATCGCCTTCAGACAGTTTATGCCAACCGAGACAGACTTAAACAACACAGGACGATGCTAGAAGAGATCAAGTACATTTATTTTGTGATTTCAGCTGCCAAAGGTGCTAAGTACAAATGGCCCTTGTGTGTCCATTGACAAATTAATGTGCAGATGGTTCAGACCCAGCTGGCTAATGAACAAATGCTCTCCCTGTCATCACCACATCATGTTGCCGTTTTTGAGTGAACGGCAGATGAGGCTGACTTGAAAGCGCAGTCGTCTTTCTTTTGAGAGACCACCCTTAGGGCAGGTCTGAAAGTGGTCACAAAAAGTACATGGTCCCTAATTGGAGGCAAAATGACACGGAAAAGACTTAGGGACAGGGCAAATGCGGTCTTAATATTCAGGTGGTTTCTCAATGGAGTGGTCTTTTGAAAGAGGGAATACTGTTAATGTAAGATGCAGGGCGGAGCCCACCAGGCAGCAATACACGACCAGCAAAATAACACCTCAGCATGCAACCATCACAAACAACTCCCCTCAATGTAAACAGTCATCATGATACGATACCATTATGCCCTTTAACTATGGCTCAAAATCCACTTGGCGAAGAATATATTTTCAATGATTGCATATATATATATATATATATATATATATATATATATATATATATATACACACATATATATATACATACACACACACATGTATATATATATACACATATACACACACACACACACACACACACACATATATAAGACCTCAAACAAGTGTCAAATATGTTAATGCGTAAAAATACATGTACTTAACTAATCATGTCACCCACCAGACAATGACCAATTATAGAGAAATCTCATTATAATGACACCATATAATGTATTATAGGGGAATCTCATTATAAATGACACCATATAATGTATTATAGGGGAATCTCATTATAATGACACCATATAATGTATTATAGGGGAATCTCATTATAATGACACCATATAATGTATTATAGGGGAATCTCATTATAAATGACACCATATAATGTATTATAGGGGAATCTCATTATAATGACACCATATAATGTATTATAGGGGAATCTCATTATAATGACACCATATAATGTATTATAGGGGAATCTCATTATAATGACACCATATAATGTATTATAGGGGAATCTCATTATAATGACACCATACAATGTATTATAGGGGAATCTCATTATAATGACACCATACAATGTATTATAGGGTAGTCTCATTATAATGACACCATACAATGTATTATAGGGGAATCTCATTATAATGACACCATATAATGTATTATAGGGGAATCTCATTATAATGACACCATATAATGTATTATAGGGGAATCTCATTATAAATGACACCATACAATGTATTACAGGAGAACCTCATTATAATGACACCATACACTGTATGGTCCCCACAAAAACTATCAGATACCTGAATATGTCAGATAAATGAAGCAAATGTTGAAGGAGCTTGACTTGAAGTCAATCAAAACTTGTAACGTTAGGTGAATGCATGTATGTCGGATTTGAGGATCATACAATTTAAATGTATAATGAGGTTCCACTGTGCATTTGATGCTTAAAATGCAAAGCATGATACGCTGTTATAAAATGAACCTTTTACCTCAGTGAGTGGGTTGGGCTCTGATCGTGGCCTTGGCCTTGAGCTTGCCTGAAAAACACCAAAGCAGAACGTCATTTAATTTGGCATAATGCGTGTGAAATTCTACCTAGTATTTCCATTCATCATAGTTTTCGCTCTTTGCAGTTACTACAGACAATTTCACTCCAAGGTGTGGTATGAAATTTCAAGTTTAACTCTTTCAGTGCCAAATTTTGGCACTGAGAGAGTCAAACTGTTGACGTGGGGTATCCTCTCTGGAACTATAGACATACTGCTACTTGAATGAAAGGTCCTTTTACGAGGAATACGAATCTGGGATCCTAATGATAATTCCAACCAGTTTGACTTAAGAAGATTGACTTTAGTCGTGATTGGCACTGAAAGAGTTAAAGTGCAGTGCTGAAGGTCTGACCTACGCTCACAAACACTGTGCATTCTGGGTAAATAGAATTTAAATCTACACAATGTACATCGTGTCTGAGTGCGTTTTTGCTATGCTGGACAGAAACCCATTGGTTCATGATCAGAGGTAATTAAAATATACGATATTTGCCTTTTTATTCTATGACATTTTCACTTGAAATAAGTAGCATTCTAGCCCTTTACCATGTCACAATAAGACTGAGTCAATAGGCTCCTCAGCGTAGGTTCTGCGCAATGCCCAAACCCACATCAAGGACATCTATCAACTCGGGCTGTCTCATTATCATGGGCCTTGTCCATTATTTTCAGCAAAAACGTTTTCTGTTTACATGACATTTAAGTTTCAGCAATCAAAACTTTCAACACTTGACAGAGCACGGGGCACATGTAGCCCAAGTCTGATCCTTTTTGGTAAATTTCTGTGAAATTGTGAATTTGACTTGGGGCAATTTTAATAATCATAACTGTACTTTGCAGATGCTGCACACATGCACACACACACAAAATGATTGCAACTGGAAGTATATATGTGGTGTACGGTTATCTATATTAAGTTACCATGGTAGCATTTACCCAAACAGATTGTTGCCCTAGCAACCACTTTTTGACAAAAAATGATTCTTCAGTTTTGTCAGAAATATACCAGTTTTCCCAATTACAATGCTGTAGGAGTGCTATTATTTCATTGACTAAACTTCTAGTTAACAATTTTTTCTCAAATTTCAACATTTAATCTTTCCTGTTGGAATGACTATGATTCAATTTTCTATGGTAGCTATGGCAACCAAAGTGTGTGTCTGTATTTACATGGACTACGATGGTGATGTACATTGACTGAGGTCTGCATTAACATGGAACTCTACGGCAATACTGAAGCAGATCACAAAGTACAATTTGCCTAGAGTCATGGGAAAGTGTGAATATAGCCATTTTCTACAAGTACCTGTGTACAAGCCATTTTCTACAAGTACCTGTGTACAATCTTAACTTTCCCACCCATTAAGAAACAAGAATTAAGCACTTTCAGTAACTGAAACCCTACAAGTCTCATAATTATGTTTTTATTTATTTTGGTCCTTATTACATACATGCAAGTGTATATTTTCGGTGCATTCAATCATAATAATCTGCATTGAAAAAATATATCAAGCTGAATTCAAACAAATTTCAAAGAATCAAGCAAAACATGTTCAAAATAATTCATTTGCAAACCAGTAATGCCATTGCTGAAAGTAAAACGTATTAGAAAGCTATTCATATCATAAAAGTGGCCCAATTAAATATGACTGAACTATAATGATGACAAATCTGATCGACAATATCACAGAAAACAAATAGGTTGGGTTAACCAAAGGTGTCACATGAATAAATTCTGACACTGTCACATGACCAGTCTCACCACCAATCAGATTCAGGAAAAGATGTCACATGACAGAGACAATGAATGCTGGTTGGGTTAACTATATCATACATATACGTCAAAAATCTAACAAAGTCACATGACTAAAACTATAAATATTGGGAGTGAGGACAACAGCCAGAGGGTACTCAAAGGAAAGTATATGAAATGGGTTGGCTAAAATTATCACATGACCAAAACTAAACACCAATCAGAGTTGAGAAAATTTGGTCATATGATCACCTGTGGAATATAAGCGGGCATGTTACAGCGTTGGTCCTCCAAGCGTCGACTTTGAAATTTAACGAGAGCTTCAATAAAGTCTGGATTCTGTAAGGTGAGAATGGTTGTGTAAAATGTTATTCTTTGCCACATGTACACTTCAGCAGAAACATGTTCATTTGAAAACATAGCAACAAATGTTTCAAAGTAATTACAATTAAGAAAAATACTCTCGAATCTGGCTGAATTAGCAGCAAAAACTGTTCAATCCAAACTTGGCAACAATCTGCAAAAACAGCACCGTTTGGTAATTTCTAATATGAAGACCCAGTTTTACCATGTCAGTAATCCCCTCTCCCTATTTCCCACCCAAATTGTATGTTCTGCGAGTTCAGCTAAAGGTTTCCCAAATTTCTGTATGGACTTAAGGATGGTGAACATACTTCAGCACTGAAAATTTGGATTATGGCTCTTATCTGATGTGGATGATCATCTTTTTGCCCCTGAATGCTGTACGGGGGGAAGAAACAATCGTTTCGAATGCTTTCGACAGTATTTCATCGTAACTCAGCATGGCACTGGTACCATTTTCTACGAAAGCAATTTGGGACATTCAATATTTTGTGTTTTAAATATCCCTTGAAGAATTTGAAATTTTCCAGATCAGGGTTTTAAGTATCCTACAGTTTGAAAACAGTTTGATTTAAGGGTCAAGTCCCCTCACACTACATGAGTTGAAGACTCTAATAGCATGTATGTGTCCAAAATGAAAATTGCCACAGCTAATGCAACCAAAAATGTGACTGAAAGCAAGCAGAAATCTACAGGCAGCTGTGTGTAAAACATAATAAAGTGTACTTTGTGTTTGTGTACTCTTTTCAGGTTATATAATTGAGATATACACACTGCAGGTTTTATCTCAGGTTCAATTACTTAAGCCTTTGTGGGAATAAGACATCTACCACTGCATACTATTGTATGTGCTTTAATGGTTTACTATTTTTGGAATTTCTCTTCATTTGAGAGATTAACAATTTTTTATGGAGAGACCTGCTATGCTTGCAGATGAGGACTGTAATATAAGAGACGGAGCCAGCTGCAACAATTACATTTTCTCTCTGAAAAAGTGGAACACCTTCATGTGTTGGTATGGTCTCACCTTTCCATTTATGGTGCTGCAAATGCTGATATTCCAAGGATAATGGGGTTATTGCAATTTCTGACAAGCGTTTCTGTTGACACAATTGGTAATAATACCTGGAATTATCTTGCAAAGTCAGTGAACTTCACCAACAAAGAGCCCAGTCGCTTGCTGCACTCTCTGGAATTGGTCATTTACGTGTTCAATAGTCGACAAAGGTTTGTTCTTATCTTTTGCATCAGCACGTATTTCCACAATGCTACAATGTAGCAAGTACTTTGCTGTAGCCAATGTTCCCACCCTACGTCAGGTCAATCAGAGCAGTTCCTTTCAGCAACTTCCAGGTGGCTTCACCACCCAGCATACATACTCATCCACTCATCCAACTGATGTTCCCCACCAATTAGTTGGCCCATGAAGATGCAGGCCGATTTACGTCCTAATGACCACTCATGTAGCAGCTGACCTTATTAGCTCCGTATCTATACATCAAACCCTTATCCCAATAGCCTATTACCATACCCCTTCCTGTTTAGTTCCCTTAATTGGCCCGATTCGTCTATCCCTTAGTTATCTCATTTTTTCCTTTCTGTCAAGCTGAGACAAGGTAAGGTCACATTTCATGGAGGTACTCCTATGAAATTTATCTTTTATGCAGATGGAATCCTTAATGACACTGTCTTGTGGAAATGTCACCTGTGAATGAAACACATTTATCACAGATCAGGTCGGGGATTTTGCTTTCACAAAGCCACGATTTCGTTTTTGCTAAATTTGACAGATATCAAAGCAATACAGTGAAACCTCTCTAAAAAAAGTACCCTGGTGAAAGACCAAGCTGTGGTCTCTCAAGACAGGTACACTTTTTATAGAAGGTGCGAATGGCATGGAAAATACTCAACAAAGTATCCTCAAAAGGGTGGTCTTTAAAGACAGGTAGTTTCTCATTAGAGTGGTCTTCTTAGGGTTGTAGAGAGTTACGCAACAGCCTACATGCTGTATTAAGTTACCCAGCGATAACAGGCTATATGATGTAGACAGTTACCCAGTAACTATAACAGCCTATTAATGTAGAAAGTTACCCAGCGATAATAACAGCTTACATGCTGTAGAAAGTTACCCAGCGATAACAGGCTATATGATGTAGACAGCTACCCAGTAACTATAACAGCCTATTAATGTAGAAAGTTACCCAGCCATAATAACAGCTTACATGCTGTAGAAAGTTACCCAGCGATAACAGGCTATATGATGTAGACAGTTACCCAGTAACTATAACAGCCTATTAATGTAGAAAGTTACCCAGCCATAATAACAGCTTACATGCTGTAGAAAGTTACCCAGCGATAACAGGCTATATGATGTAGACAGTTACCCAGTAACTATAACAGCCTATTAATGTAGAAAGTTACCCAGCCATAATAACAGCTTACATGCTGTAGAAAGTTACCCAGCGATAACAGGCTATATGATGTAGACAGTTACCCAGTAACTATAACAGCCTATTAATGTAGAAAGTTACCCAGCCATAATAACAGCTTACATGCTGTAGAAAGTTACCCAGCGATAACAGGCTATATGATGTAGACAGTTACCCAGTAAATATAACAGCCTATTAATGTAGAAAGTTACCCAGCGATAATAACAGCTTACATGCTGTAGAAAGTTACCCAGCAATAACAGGCTATATGATGTAGACAGTTACCCAGTAACTATAACAGCCTATTAATGTAGAAAGTTACCCAGCGATAATAACAGCTTACATGCTGTAGAAAGTTACCCAGCGATAACAGGCTATATGATGTAGACAGTTACCCAGTAAATATAACAGCCTATTAATGTAGAAAGTTACCCAGCGATAATAACAGCTTACATGCTGTAGAAAGTTACCCAGCGATAACAGGCTATATGATGTAGACAGTTACCCAGTAACTATAACAGCCTATTAATGTAGAAAGTTACCCAGCGATAATAACAGCTTACATGCTGTAGAAAGTTACCCAGCGATAACAGGCTATATGATGTAGACAGTTACCCAGTAACTATAACAGCCTATTAATGTAGAAAGTTACCCAGCCATAATAACAGCTTACATGCTGTAGAAAGTTACCCAGCGATAACAGGCTATATGATGTAGACAGTTACCCAGTAACTATAACAGCCTGTATGTTGTGGAAAGTTACCCGGTAACAGGACAGCCATTTTGCCTCATAATTTCGAAGGCCTTCATTACAAGGCACCACAAAGTGTGCACCTGCTTTTCACTGGGGGTACTCCTGTTACCTGGCCACTGATGGTACAGCTACACGACAAGAGCTGTATTGGTGAAAGTGCTTCATGCTCAGTTACTAGGCCATACAAACTTGTACGATTTCTGTGTTAATTATGTCAATTAACATGCTGAGCAAATTACAATTCGTCTTGCGAGTCAATCTTTTCACATTGCCAACTGAAACCTGTCAACAAATTGTGGCTTGCACCAGGAAAAGTAAGTGGAATGAAATCTGTGACAATAATGCAGGAAGTGAAAGTAAAACCCTCCTCAATGAATACAGGAAGTCAAAGTGAATTTCATATGGGACAAGAATTTCACAACAAGAGATCCATGGGCCTTATGCTATGCTGACATGTAATTGGATGACTATGACAAAAAAATTCATTTCCTGAAATGTAATCCCTCTGTGGCCTTGACAGCGTAGTTCAACATCATCCTCCATGTGCAGTATTTAACTACCACGTGATACACATTTCTGCTACATTTAGAATCATTGGCCTTAGTTTTTTTTTCTCGATAAATGGAATTTTTCACGGAGCTTAATACTCCTCACTGACAGCCTGAGTACCCCAGCTTTGCAAAACACATGGGTCCTGTGACCTTCAAAATAAGGTCAAGGTCACCAAAATGTAATCAGATCAAGGTACAATTGATGGAAATTTGAGTTTGACGTGACCTGTGAGCCATGAGATATTTCACTTACAAGGACTTTCCCATACAGGGACAGCTGGACAAACTAAAAATACTACATACCCCAAAACTTCACTTATGGGGTTACATATGTACTTTTATAACAAATAATCTTGATGGAAAGGACTTCTCCAAATTTAGATCAATAACAAGAAAATTATTTACAAATGCAGAAAAAAGTTATATAATTATTATAATTTTTTTTTCGAAAGCTGTATACAAAAGTGAAAGACACGTGCTTCTATGTGGCAATGACTGGACTTTACAAAGATGACATCGCAGACACAGTGACAGTACAGTGCCTTACCTGGAAAAATGCCGGCATGTCACATCGCTGGTCATTGATACGATTAGCCTGCATCCTCTCCAGCATTTCAAACAGGTCATGAGGAGTCTGAAAGTGAAAGTGAAACCAACATTAAATCATCAGTCTCATCCAGACTTGGATACATCACACAGGCTGCCATTCCTCAAGATACTCAAAAACCCATAGCGTTTAAAAATCTTTATGCAAGGAAGGATATAAACTATGGAATATGGCATGAAATCTGCCCATGACAGAACATGGGATGACCCAATGTTTGGTGCAGTCACAGAGTAATTATGGAGGATGCTCAGAGCGTGGGGGGAAAAAAGCATGAAACAATTAATTTCCTTACGCATGGCTGGGTAAGATTTGTTACTTAATATCCTATTTGGTGCAATAGTTTACCCAGGATATATTGACAAATTCTGCATGTTGATGAGAGCTGAAAAGCATGTTTAATGACATCAACCTTCACTTTGTTACATGTATATCCTGTTCCCGTGACCAATCAAATAAAAGCAATTTAGGTGCCCTTTCTCAATCACATTTCCCAGGACATAAATCAGAGCTAGCCTAACAAAGAGCCCACAGTCAGTGAAATGTTCCCAAGACACCTTGCTGTAGCCTCAGTTCTTTATGAATCTACTTATGAAGCACCTACCAGACCGATTTTCTTATGGCAGAATCAGAGAGGTATGAAAATAGGGATGGGATGATTCCAGTGTGTGCTGTACTGACACCTTGGTATCAGGATACATGTCTACACCTGACATTATGCCATCAGCTTCATGGTAATACATGTATTCTATGCTTATTTTCTTGGAGAAATTGCCCACTAATGCAGATCGGATGCCCAGCAAAACCTCCCTAGCCACACCCCTCCATAAGCTCAGCACCTCAACAAGCTGAAGCCCTTTCCTTGGTCCAAATTTTGTTTCTGAACATTCAACGGACCTCTCTAAGCTAAACCCTAGGGCATTCAGCTTAGGGGGCTTTCACTACATAACTAGGACACTGTAGATGAATGCATTCCGGGACATGCTTGTCCTGCCCCCTGGTGTCACGTCCTTCATCTATTTTTATGACTTTAATATACTTATGTGCAAAAAGAGAAGAGTCCACCCTAACATTTTCAACCTATGGAGTGAAAAACCAGGACATAGGATTGGCAGATCACGAAGGATGCTGTGGTTGGTGAATAGCTCAGGATAATTGATTTATACACATGTTGGTCACAGCGACTGCAAGCAGGAATCTAATTACCCCATCTTAGTCTGATGAGGATTCCTGCAATCAAATTTTTTGCTAAAATTATACCTTTTCATAATTTTGACAAAAAAACTTGTTTCCTACAAGGTCACACCTGCTTAAACATATAGGTCCAGATTCTGTTAAACATGAATGCTTCATTATGACAGAAGGATATCTTAGCACAGATGCCTTTTACAGTTGTGTGTTAAAAATCAGTCGATATGTCAAATCTTTGTTCGTGTTACAGTATATGCTGGAAATTTCATCTTGTGCATTATTGAAAACAGCAACATGTATATATGTTACACATTAATTGATATTATGTATCTTACTGCACACATCAGTATCAATATTGTGTATCTTAATGCACACATCAGTACTAATATTGCATATCTTACTGTAAACATCAGTATTAATATTGTGTATTTTACTGCACACATCAGTATCAATATTGTGTATCTTAATGCACACATCAGTATTAGTACTATCAGTGCATACCTTATTGTATACATCAGTATTGATTTACCCTATTACATACATCAGTATTGCTAATATGTGTCTTATTCTTATTGTACACATCAGCACTGATACTGTGTATCTCACTGCATACATTTACATCAGTATTGATATTATGTAACACATATGTACTCACACTATGTATCTTAAGGCACACATTAGTACTGATACTGTGTATGTTGTGGATCCACCATCCCAGCCCACACACTTACAAGTTACATGTGAACCCATTCAACACTTGTGTTGTCAGCTCAAATTAAGTGAGAAGAGAATATTCAAATTGATAAAACAAAATAGATGATGATGATGATGATAATGATAATAATAATAATGATAATAATAATAATGATAATAATAATAATGATAATAATAATAATAATAATAATAATAATAATAATAATAATAATAATAATAATAATAATAATAATAATAATAATAATAATAATAATAAACCATTCTATGGGTCATTGACTTCCTGTCTACTCAGCTCAAATTAAGTGAGAATTGAAGATTGAATTTCTTACAATCAATCAATCAATCAATCAATCAATCAATCAATCAATCAACATGCTGTAAGACAGCTGCAAAGACAGCTGCAGCATTTGGCCAAATGAAAGGGTAACTGAGAGCAACATTGCAGTGCTGCCATGCTGCAGCAAGGCATGGAAATAGGAACACAAATTACAGGTACAAGGACCTTTATCAGATACACATTTTGCATTCAAAGTTCCTACATGTACATTGCTTTCATTTGACAAAAGCTACCTTTCCAGGCAGTGAGTCCCTCACGTCTAAAGCCAGGCTATTTTGAGATTGCTAATTTGGGTCTTTCATCTTCTAGCAACCACATGAAGCACAATTGCTGTATCTGATAGCTGTGATAACAGAACATGGCTAATAAAGGTGATGCATGTTTCTGACACCAGCCACAAAATTGGCCGGAAAAAGAAATTAATAGTTAACATGGCTTCCACAATTCTTTTATGTACATTCCATAGGAGGCGGCTTTATCTTTTTGACAAAAATGAATTTGCCACCGTATCAGGACCGCAGGTCATATACAGTACTTATAGATTATTATCCAATATGTTGACGGAGAAGAAACCCTTTGAAGTTTTACTCATTTTACAAGTTTTAAAGACATGCCATGATTTGACGAAATATTTTTGACCAAGACAGTTAGATCCTTTGTCAAAACAGGACATTTAAAGGTGGATGTCCCACAATACACACAGCAGCAGGCCACATAAAAATACTGGTGTGCTTAACAGTGTTAATTGTCTAAGTTTCCATGGCAACCTTAACCCTTGGATTCCAAAAAGGTGAGAGGGGGAGCATTTTGTTTTCCCTTTGAAGTTTTTCAACGTTCCCTCATCATTACCAAAATCATTATGCAAAATAGCTTCAGCAGCACAGTGGGCACTTCAGGACTCCTCCACAAGTTTAACTCAATTATACACAAAATGCTTTCCTTTTCATCTGAGAGATGCAATACGGAGTGTTGCCGTATGGCTGCAAAAAAAGGGTGGAGAAAAATTAAGTCACAATGGGATTGATCTGAATTTTGCTTGGGTATCCAATTAAGCTAATTGGAAATTATGCATTGTTCTTTGTAATTCAATGAAATTCAATGAAGTTTCTGGCGCTGGCTATTCTTTTTTCGCGCAATGCATTAGCATCATCCGGTCTGTCTTCAGGAAAATTATAGTCAGAATAACTATCATTATAACTTTTTTTTTAATAAAGACTGTAACAAATGTATATACAGGGTACATACAATGTAGCAATGCATGTATTTCTAGGGTCTACAGACACATGTGACTATGTCCCTATCATTATGGTCATGCCCTATACTTTGCTCTATTTTGTGAGCACTGAACATCCAGGCCTCAAAATGTGACCATCACCATCAAAACCACAATTAATGTAAAATGCATATGCATGAACAGAAAAAAACTACCCTTTACACCAACCAAAAGTAGCCAGTTAATTAATTCCATTCAACCGTTACACATTTTCCAACATGTAGATGAGCTAAAATTAATGGGGATATTTATTTTTAACCTGTTAACTGTACAGCATGTAAAATCATCTCCCAATCTGGGCTCCTTTTGTGCTTTTATGCACTTGAGCAGTTAGACTCTCACAGACCACTTTAGTCCAAATACCAAACCTATTGTGCATATGTAAAATCAGCACAAGGCAAGCTGGGCACAGCTTGTCAACCTATACACACCATTAAACATGGTGGGTTATAGCAACTCATGCCACAGGTACTATTCTGCATGGTGGCAACACCTGCATCTGGTGTCACATGATATTTTCAACCAGTGAATCAAGCAAGTTTAATTCAATTTCAATGCGTCTCCACCTGCAACAGCTGGATTCCGAGGGGAAATTGCCTGTGGCGCCACCTCCAGGTGCATGCTCTATTTAGATTTGGAGTGGGTTAAGACAGAAGGTCCTTGAGACTGGCCAAAACTGTCTGGTGGTCATGGCAGGGTTTTTCTTTCTTTTTCTTTCTTTCACTTACTTTCACCATAAATTTGAGGTCAAATGTTGCATAGCAATACTATAACAGAATGTAGCTTCTGTGTAGAATGACAAAGTTTATTAGACATCTGAGGAGAAAGCATTTTGCTGAAAACACTGATCACCAAAGGTGATTACTTTGGCAAAATGTTTCCTCAGAGAATGTCTAATTAACTTTATCATTCTACACAGAAGCTACGTTCTATTTTCATTCCCATGTAACCTGTAATTTGTTGTGTAGAGTCACCAAAATACTGGAAAAGGTATAGGCCTACCGTCACAACTCAACTTGGTCCAGTGCATGGCATAGACAGTAGCACGTATGAATACATAACCCTACTTTATAGTTATTTGGTCCTTAGCGAGGAGGTAAACAGACTAGTAAATTTAATGTTGCGACTTGTGGCAGCAATATTCTAATAATTTCCCACACATTAATATTAATCTTAAATAAAATAGTGAAATATAGATTACAGATTGTCATGTCACAATGCTTAACAAACAATAAAAAAAAAAAAACTAGTCCGCTGAGTATGGATCAAAGATGAGACATATGAGTGATGCAATGAAGTAGTATCTACACACACCTAGTAAAATAATGTTTACCAGACCTAGACACAAGGGGTCTGTGAAATACACAAGCACAAGGTTATTGTAGCTAGACTGGGAATAAAGTGGCCTACCATAGAGTAGACAGCAAAGTTGACTGCACTGGCTCATGTGTCCACACACCAAATTTGGTAGCCATTTAAGTGTATCAGGGAAATATGGCCTGGACAAGCTCAAATTTATAGGAGGGTCAAAGGTAAAGGTCAAGGTCACTGTGGCCCAATAGGAAAGGTCAGAATTACCTCTGAACAGTGTTTCCGCCCCAATACACAACCGAATACACAAAAATTTGGAGGGCTAGAGCTGTGTGTTCCCATCGGTTTGTATCTTAAAGTAACCTTAAATAATCTGGTCACTTTAGTAGCTGTGATTATATGACTTTTGTAAGGTATTAAGTTACGCGTCTAGATTTACTGTGCGAAATTTGGTGTCTCTATGTGCAGTTGTTTTCAAGTCATTAAGTTGCAAATTACAATGTAAAGTAATGGGAATACACAACCCTAAGCCCTCCAGTGACTGCAGTGCCCTGTTTTAGGCAGGGCTAGAAACCTCTGTTCTTGTCCTTGTCTATTCTGGTATGCAACACACCTCTATCCTATGAAGTAAGTGTGGGTGTTTTGCTACAGGAAATACATGGTCCAGACATGCTTTGTCCATTGGACAGATCGACGGACAGAAGGACAAGGTGCACACTTATAATCCAAGTAGAAGTCTAAAAAAAGAGTACATTTTGAGTTTTTAAAGGGGGTGACACCTTTAAGACAGCAGGCCATGGGTCACCAGCTCTCCTCAACCAAGGTTCTGTGCTTTAGTGCTCAAATGAGCTGTATTGATTCCATGGGAAATGGTTACCAGGTTTGGCTATAGTGAGGACATACCACTGCAGTATCCTTGGCATTAACCTATCAAGTTTGGAATTCTTATTCACCTGGGACTTCCTGGAAAAAATTAACCTGGTTCCCTTTTCATCATTCCAAGTAAGTTTTCCATGGAAATTGTCTCTTTGAAGACCTGTCCATTTTGAGAGAATCTTAAGCTCTGCCTGTGAGCAACGGCACTAATATTGTGAAGTGCTAGTCTAAAGAATGTCTCCTCAAGCACAGTGTGCTGTGAGGATGCTGCTAACCACCTGTTGTTGCAGAAAGGTTTATTTAGGCTTCATAACCTCTGCTCTCCGTCTCCTAAATATATACACACACAGTGTGAGACTGATTAACTCTTTCAGTGCCAATTACATCTAAAGTTGATTTACTTAACTCAGACTAGACTGATTTATCATAAGGATCTCAGAATCTTATTCCTCATACGAAGACCTTTCATTCAAGTACCAGCATGCCTGTAGTTCCAGAGAAAATATCCAAATTCAAGAGCTATTCTCAGCGCACAATGCACCCAATAGAAACTGAGAAAAGCTGTTGACTCTGTCACAAATTTGGCACGGAAAGAGTTAAAATTGTACCTATATGTACTGTTATCAAAATCTTCCACAATGTTATTTTCCTCCTTTCCTGTAGCTCCACTGAGAGACAGTCCGTCAGTCAGTCAGTCAGTTAGTCTGTCCATTTACTTGGGGGAGGCATTTTATACATTTACATCTATATCAGTGTTAGGAATAATAAGAGGTAATTGCCACTTGTCATGCAAGGCACTGAAATGTACAGCCAGCCAATCTGCCAGCTTATCTGTCATCTTAGGCACACATGTACATCAGACATTTGGATAGACCCAGCATCAAAACTACCTGTTGGCTAACATGTAAAGGTCACTTGCCCGAGACATCTGTTGCTGTATACATATAGAGCCAGAGTTTGAAAACACAAAAATGACACATTTGCTCACACTGACAAAGTTAGACATTGTACAGTTGCAAAGTAACAGGAGACGAACAGCAGCGTTACCCTGGTTACAAAAATACTTAAGACAGCAGTGTTACCCTGGTTACAAAAATACTTAAGACAGCAGTGTTACCCTGGTTACAAAAATACTTAAGACAGTAGTGTTACCCTGGTTACAAAAATGTGTAAGACAGCAGCGTTACCCAGGTTACAAAAATATGCAAGACAGCTGTGTTACCCTGGTTACAAAAATATGCAAGACAGCAGCGTTACCCTGGTTATAAAAATATTGACGACAAAGACCAACAATTCCTGACCTTGGCCTTCAGTTTTCTGGGTCACCTACAGGCAACAAGGCCAGCCAGGAAGGAAGGAAGAAAGCAAGCAAGCAAGCAAGTGAAGGAAGGAAGGAAGGAAGGAAGGAAGGAAGGAAGGAAGGAAGGAAGGAAGGAAGGAAGGAAGGAAGGAAGGAAGGAAGGAAAGGAGGAATGAATTATGGGAGAAAGGAGACAGAAAGAATGAAAGGAAATCTGTCTGTCTGTCTGTCTATCTAGCTCTCTGTGTATCTATCTATTTGTGCATTTTTTGAAAATTAAAAAAAAATGTTTCTCTTCCATGCTTGCTAGAACACACTCTCACATGTTTTACAGTGGACTCTGTCTAATTGAATGGTTTGCTTCTGATAAAGCTTGGTCACCATAAGTAATTTTTTTTTTCACAAATGTGTAGGTTACTGAACCAGAACACATGGTTCACAGGTTCAATGCATTATAACTGGTTTCCACGGAAAACTGTCAGTCCCTTAATTAGCGCGATTGAGACTTTTTTCAACTATAAACAAGACTATTCAACTACGGGGTGATGTCAAAGGATTTTATGCATATAAACATACTTTGATGTAAATCTACTATACCATATAGGACACTGTAAGGAATGTTTAAAAGCAAAGGTTCAAAAAGCTTACCTCTCGGACTTTGTCATCTTTCTGTGGAGGTGGCGCTGGGGTAGTGGGCACATGGGCCTCACAATACAGCTGACTGTCCATCCCCTGCTTCCTGGAAGCACAAAGATCAAACAAATATTTTAAATCTTTCAGTGCCAATCACATCTAAAGTCGATCTACTCAAGTCTGACTAGTCTGAATAACCATTAGGATCTCAGATTCATATTCCAAGTAGCAGAATGCCTACAGTTCCAGAGAACAGCTGTTGACCCAGTTCAAAATTTGGCACTTAAAGAGTTAACCACATGGAAGCTAGCTCCAATGTATGGGGCACTGCACAGTGTAGATGGCACCACTGGTCATTATACTGGTCCCTGATTGGTACTCTTGCAAGTGGAGACTACTGGGGGATAAACAAATCAGGCGCCTCAATTGCTGTCACCAGGAAGTGTTGAGTCAGGAAAATTAAGCCCTGGAACACCCCTCAACAGCTTGCAAGTTTCTCCTTTTAAATGACCAGAAACAGGTCAGCACGGTGATATGCACATAGGTCACTTAATTGTCAACAGCTGTCCTCAGTGCACTCCGGCTATAAATAATGTGCTGATGAAAGCTGTTGACTCAGTCCTGAGATTACTCAAACTTTGTTGGCAACCAGAACCTGTTATCCAACTGGTAAAGAAAGAAGTGAAACTTCTTGGCTGTGATGCTTGGCAGGGTTCAACACCACATACTGCACTGATGTTTTAACCCTTAAAGTGTTGATATGACTGAGTCAACAGCTTTCCTCGGGACACTTTACACACATCGTATGCAAAGTATCCTGAAGAAAGCTGTTGACTAAGACAATTTTTGCTTTAGACTAGGCTTGCTGGTATTTGAATGAAAGGTATCTTCATGAGGAATTTGAATCATTTTACCATTAGATGTTTAATCGTAATGAGAAAGCAGTTATAGCCACGATTAGCACTTTAAGGGTTAATATAGTTGTCCTTCTCTTAATAATAAGGCCATCCCAAATTCACCAGGACTGTGGTCTTATAAAAGAAGCGGTCTTGCTTGAGAGAGAAAACATGAAAATGTCATTACTCCTGCACAGCAAGGCTGGAAGATGTGTCCTCTGTTCAGAGGGGCCTTACAAGAGATCAAACCGCTGTACTACAATGTACGGTGGGCTTTTGAATGTTCGTGATTGCCCTCCTCCTCTCTCGCCTTCATCATCACATGTCAAAGTCAGATTTCATTTCCTGTCATATAAATAGCACATGTGGATTCATCACTGAGAAATAAAAACAACATCATAAGTTCAGGTCTGCATGTATATTAATTCTGTATACATATTTATTTACATCATTTTTTCCCCTGTCAAACTGTCCCTTTTATTCAGGGAATCATGCCGTACATTTTCGATCCTGTAATAAAGCTGTACTGCCACACACACACCAGGCAGCTTCCATCTGAAAATGAGATCCACAAAGGAAATTATTTTATCCCTGTGATATGTCATTGCACATGACATATGAATCATTCTCTTTGATGGGAGGCATAAAACAGGGTGGGGGCAGGCTATATACTGACAACAGGATAAAGCTAATTCTTCAGATTTCCTGGCCTTCAAAACACTGGCGGCCATAATGTCACCGTTTGCTTTACCACTAAGCACAGACTCAAAAAGTCCAAACTACGGTAGAAGTGCGGCTCAGATGGCATCACCATAGCAGTCATACAGGTGCACCCTCTTAAACCTGGCCTAACAAGGATTTTCTTGTTACCTTTGTTCTTAGCAATAAACACGGGAGTACCAGCTGTTTTGCGTGAATGCCATTTGGCCAGCTAGGTGTAGTCTCTCTCCGCAGTCTCTGATGCTCAAGTTAACAGACAAATTAAATCAAGCGTCTCATTCAGGTGGTCATATAAAACATCTCATGAAGGTACGTCTCTGTATGTAGGAGGCGCCACAGTAGAAATCACTTTAACTCTTCAGGGCCCGATGCTGATGTATTGGCATGTAGCTTTTTCCCATCCCAAACTACACTTATGACAAACCTCTGATGTTGTAAATGCTATACCATTAGTCAATAGTTCTCCACAGCACACTCAGTACGTTGCAGCTACACTGTCCACAGCACACTCAGTACACTGCAGCTACACTGTCCACAGCACACTCAGTACATTGCAGCTACACTGTCCACAGCACACTCAGTACATTGCAGCTACACTGTCCACAGCACACTCAGTACACTGCAGCTACACTGTCCACAGCACACTCAGTACATTGCAGCTACACTGTCCACAGCACACTCAGTACATTACAGCTACACTGTCCACAGCATACTCAGTACATTGCAGCTACACTGTGTCAAGGAAAGTTGCTCAGTCTCCTGATGGCTACAGTTTTAAAACAGTCCAGTTATTGTATGCCAAGATTTGTAAACCGTATACGAGGCACGATCCATATGAATCCAGTTGAAAAGGCAGCTAAACTACAGTGCTGTCAGAAAGTTTTGCACATCTCCTTTGATGGCCCCTCCGCGTGGTCCTCCTCAGGTACAACTTGTACAAGGGACTCCTGCAGAGAACACTGTTAGGAAGTTTAATGTTAGTTACTCAGTGTGTTTCTTCTGCTGACCTGTGGCCCTCATTGGCCCTAAAATGGTTATGGTGTCACAATTATAATGTTTATTACACTTTGAAAAGTGGTACCTGCAAGTGGCTCCACTGGTGACCCCCCCAGAGTTTTGAAGCAAGACTTTCTGCCGGCACTGTAGCGTATCAGCTGTCTGGGACCCACGACTAGCACAAGTTTCATTTATAAGGGCAGCAACAAGACTTTGAAGCAATGACTTCTAGCCCCTAAATCATCCATTTACAGGTGTGATGATGTGCGAAAGTTCAGCTGATTGAAGTATGTCGTCATGCATGCATGCTAGACAGATGACGCGGTGCTGCGTTATCATACTTGGAACACTGCAGTGTTCGAGGCCAAATGGCAGCTTACATTAAATGTATGTACGACAAAACATATGGACAACAACACCATAAAACAACACACTGATTCACATTTACATGAATACCCAAACACACAATTGCAACTGCTGGCGACATGAGATGAACTCGCGTGTCACAACATGTTCATTTTGACCAAGAGCGCATATACCATAACTCGAGATTTATTCTTGGTCACAAAACTACAGTAACTTCTCCTGTAGTGTTTTCTACATATTTCACCAAACTTACTCTCATATCACAACAAACAAACTGGGATATAAATTTCTGCGGGAATTTTTGCTCAGAAATAAAAACTCCAACCACAGTCAACACTGGCAGAGCTGGTTCATTGCATTCCTTTGTTTAGACTTCTGGCTATCTGATTGGCTGACAGCAATGCCAATCCAATTCAAAACAATATACAGTGGTCCCCCTCTTATAGGGACACCCCAAACAGAAACCAAAAGTGGCCTTATAAGAGGGGTGGCCTCTCTAGAGGGGGAGAACATAATGGAAATGTCAGACTTTGTGCATAAGAATGATGGCCTTTTCAGAGGGTGGCCTCTGGTGATAGGGTTCTATAACAGGGGACACTGTGTCAGTTTTTCGCGATCACTTCAATATAATTTCTACTCCATATAGTAATTATCTTACTCAATAGGAAGTCATACGCAGAATATGTATGGCTGGTGACAGGGAAAGGAACATCCACCAAAAATCACAGTCACTGTAGACAACTGCTGTATCTTTTGAGAGAGAGAGAGAGAGAGAGAGAGAGAGAGAGAGAGAGAGAGAGAGAGAGAGAGAGAGAGAGAGAGAGAGAGAGAGAGAGAGAGAGAGAGAGAGAGAGAGAGAGAGAGAGAGAGAGAGAGAGAGAGAGAGAGAGAGAGAGAGAGAGAGAGAGAGAGAGAGAGAGAGAGAGAGAGAGAGAGAGAGAGAGAGGAGCAAACTTGAATTACATCACTCACTTGCACACTATCCTTCTCCATATCCCTGTACAGTGTTAGATATGGGACAAACTTGTACGTGTTCACAAGGGGCCAGTGTTATAAAAGAAGCCTATAATCTGTAAGAGGGGTTTATATAGGGTTTGGCCCTTCTCCCCAATTATTTTCATTGAATAAAATATGTTTAAACCAAGCCTATAATTCTGCATGTTGTAATCGTTTTACATGTAAAATGTGGCAGGTTTTCCATTATAAATCAAAATAAGTGAATTAGCCAAACTGTTGTAATCAAAATGTAGCGCATGTTTAGTCACATTCTGGACAGTGTATCCTTGTTAGTTGAACTGTTTATCAGTGATATGACGGTTCCATGTAAAATAAAATATACATGTAAGATAAACAAATAAATGCCCCCCCCCCAAAAAAAAAACAAACAAACAAAAACAAAACAAAAAAAATGAATAAATAGAATGCAGCACAGCCTTGTTCCAAGTTCTCATTAAAGGAATGTCATTAGCATATGTACAGTGCTCTCATTCATTTTTTATTAACGCTAAAATTAATGAAGACTCATTAAAAACAGAGAACAGTTAAGTCACTTTTGGCTAGTTTAGGGTGGTGGTATTAAATTACTTCAGATATGGTCTATGGTTTTAACACTGCATACAATTATTCAGAACATCTTAATCACACAACAGCAGGCAACTAAGATAAGCATATTGCCAAATTTGAGCAAAATACATGGAGGCATTCTGTACATATAGTGGTAACGAGAATGTGCACATCCAGACGAACATGTGGACGGATGGACAACTTGAAAACACAAAGGGTCGCCGCATGGGGCGGACCCTTAAAAAACCTACATAAATCAAGTTTGAAAGCATAGAGGAGCAGAAAACATCCACGGCCCAACTGAACTTGATCTTAGTGAAACAAAGGAAGCCAATAAAGCAACCAAATGGATATTTTGGACAGAACTTTAACAGAAATCAATGGCGGATACAATGTTAGTGGTGGCTGTGTTCCTCGTGGATGAAATACCTGGGTGTAACGGCAACCTCGAGTGATCACTTGCTGGGGATGCTTCCGATATTTCAACATGAAACACGAAACCACAGAATTCATTAGTTAAAAGCTATTGAATGTTCCAGCCCTCTGACATTCAAGTTCTAGCTGAGGTTAGCTGAGTCAGAGCTTCCTGCAGAAGTTCGAGTCTTTCTCACTTTGTGCCTAATTTCGAAGGCATGTTTATCAGCCTGTGGACATTTGCCTGAAATAGACTGATATGATTCCATATTAACTTCACCACAACTGTGAGGACCATCACAACTCCTGCAGCTCCCCTGAGAAGTGAGGTCAAGACAGTCCATTTCAGATACAGACCACCAATTGCTAAAAATTCTATTTTACGTGAATATTCAATTTCAAAGAAGAAAAAAAAAAGGGTGGGGGTGGGGGGGGGGCTACACATTTCATCTTGTACAAGACTAGACTCTCAAACATGCTTTCAGGCTACCATCTGCAGTCCTGCATTTCGGAGATTACCAGCTTGTTGAAATTAATTGCGGCCACAATTTGTACTGCAGCTCCTCCAGACTTATGTTCCACTGGAAATGATCAACGTAATCTGCCTTCAGACGGTTGGGTCATTTCCTTTAAAGCCAAGGGCTGACCTCGGGGAAACATCGGAGCTCCGAACTTCTTTCATGTTTTCAGCCAAAGGAAAAACTGTGGCAAAGGACTGTATACAAATACTAAATATATCGTGGTCCCCGTCTTTTGTAATACTTTGCTTAGTGCTTTTCACCTAATGTTTACCTCCAACAAAAGACCACCTGTCTTGGGAAACCACAATTTGGCCATCCCCATGGATGGTGTTTCAGACTCTCAAAGAAAGAAAATGAAATTTTGTCCCTCAAAGCTTGCGTCATTAAGTGCTGGGTACACTACATGTATACAGACCTTTACTGTAATACACAATGCACAGTGTACAATACACAAAAATACATCTCATAATACCCACTGTGCAATATATATCGTAATATCTTACCTACAATACATATACAGTGGAACCTGTTTTGAGAGACCACTGTAATGAAAGACTACCTGCCTTTTAAAACCATATTTTTAAAAACCATATTTTTAAAGTGCCTTTTGCTATCTTTCCCATGTTATTGCACCTCCATTAAGAGACCACCTGCCTTAAGTGACCACTTTTTAGCCTGCCCTAGGGGTGGTCTCTCAAAACAGGTCTCACTGTAATACCCAGGGTACAATATAATACTCACACTTTACAATACACATAATACCCAATGTACTACATATAATATCCCCCCCCCCACACACACACACACCACCACCACCCGGTACGTGTGATCCGTATCAGTGTGGCCAATGGCTCTTCAGCCATTCTCAGTATTTACTCGGATAAACAATAAATTATAATCTCTGAGGCAAGTTATTTCACTTGAAACATCATCAGATCTTGCTCATCTCTGTCCTTATATTGCCCATGGATCGATGACACTGGCATAAAGATTAACTCTGCCCTATTCATAGCCACAACAAACTGAATCATCTGACTGGGACTTGTATCAGACGTAGCAGGATGTCACAGAATGACCTCAGTCAACACCAGCCTGGCCTAGGCTGCACTCGAAATTAGCAGCCAATCTTCATCAACGACAACTGCTCACTCTTGTCTTTTCTAAAAGGGAAAAGACCAAGTCGTTGATGAAGATGGCTATTCACTCTGCCAAACAAATACATGTGCATGTATAATCTGCTGCAGTGCAAAATCTAAACGAGTCCACATCTGCCATGGACATTCCTGCAGTCTGGCAAATTACAGTTTCTTCAAAACAACTCATCTGGACACTAAAATCTATCAGACAGACGAATGTGGACACTAAAATCCACCAGACAAGATGAATTGACACACAAGCATACATATCCCTTACATATACACTTTGCCAAAGTCAAACCACTATAGAGGAAACAAGTCTGCAGTCAGATCAGCCACATGTATCACTACTCTCCTATCCAGGTATTGACAGGCTTATGTCCCCCCCCCTCCCCTCCTCCCCCCCCCCAAAAAAAAAAAGATTCATCCAGAACAGCCCACAATTCTTGATGTATCTGTCATGGAATACATGTGTATGCATTGATCACTCTCTGGCAGGAACTCAACAATCTCGACTTGGGCAAGACAACTGGCATTAAGTTCTTTCTCCTGATACAAGAAACCACAAAAGTACTGCATTAAAACCATTTGTGTGTCTTTGCTGTAGCTTGTCACATTTTTTAAGGAAATTGGATTTTCGTGTTCTCCTGCAACACTCTTGATGACTGTGAGTGGGATATGCTGCTATGTAAATTTTAACCCCAGGTTGACTGAAGTGATCCCATTTTATGTGGTCTTAAACATTTTTCTCTCCAACTGTCCCAGCACAAATTGCTTCAACAGTGACATTGCAAACAGACTTAGCAAGTGTTTGTCCATTTACTGAAATACATCTGTAAGAGTATCACCTGAATTTTGTTTGGAAGTAACAGGAATAATTTTACTTTTCATAGACAAGAGCAAAATGGTTGTGGGAAGAAAAGGGTCACAGAGTCGTACTTGTGACACATGCCCATCTCCTGCCATTTGACGAAGACTTTCACTCCATGGGAAATACCAGGTAAAGATGACAATTATGTTTGGCTTATTTGCATGCAGAAATCACCAGTGTTTGACCCGAAGATGATTAAATGCCAATAAGATCGTGTGACAGGGAAACGGCGCATCCCACATCACTAAAGACTTTGATCCTCACTGAATTAATGATGACAGAGGACTGGATGTATCAAAGTGAAGCCAATCTTGGTTGGCTGCATACTGTCATTAGTACGCTAATAACTTCTCCCTTCATCTCCTACTTGTCCAACAATTTTCCATGTTTATTCCCTGATCTAGACAATCAACTGTCATTTAGCTATATTTTCTTCACTCTAATAACAATACCTGAGCCCAGATGAAGTCCAGGCGCTGCAAGAAACTGGCTGCGGAGCTCATCCAAACACGAGCTGAGTTTCCTTCGTGCCCATAAATCTCAAGTTTGCAGCCATTTTTGTGGTCGTAAAGACTAATATATGTACAACAAAACCCCTGTGATATCAACTGCTTATCACAAAATACCTTTGCAGTAACTGAATATCACCACTCACCAAGCTCTGGTACAGAATGAAAGACAAAACATGTGAATACCTGTAGATTCTTGGAGAAAAACACCATTTGTCCATATTCTTCACTGAAAGATGAGTTTTCATCCAAAAATTGAGCAAATCTTGTAGCACGTATTCTTCAAACCTTGTACATAAATTTCCTTTTTCATTGCCAAATAATATGAGAGAACTGCAAAATGTACGACCTTTGACCAGTTTGGTTGTCCTGTCACCATCACTGCTTTCAGAAACAGCAAACTAAGATAAAGACGTGCTTCATCAAGGAGCAGTCAGTATGACAGGAATTCAGAAGCCACAAAGGAACTTCATCAATGTAAATTCCAATCGTAGGTAATTGGGTTGCCAGTGATGGTGTCCCAACACATGTACTTTGGTCCTTCCATCATCACCAGGCCTCCACGTCTGGGTCTCGTTTGAACAGTACACATAGAACTGCCACTAGAAAATATGCAGAGACCCAAGCAAGACCTGAAGCCGTGGACCAAATTTATATTCAGCCCTGCACATCCTCTGAATAATACGCATCTGTGTCTCGGGTGTTTTTGCTGATAACTCGGTGCATGATTTATTTCTGGCATTTTCACCGAAATGTGAATTTTTCCCTTTTCCTCATACCATGCAGTAAGATGCATTTGACTCTGGTATTTCTGTATTTCCAGCACATTTCATTTTACTAGTCAGAGCTAGAAGTGTACCACTCACCACTGTAATATGTCAAATTTTGTAATTTATGCCTGGAACTCTCCAATCAGGCAAATGGAGTACGGTGGAAAATCAAGCTAACTCAACATGAAATTGTGACACATACAATCCACCTAAATGGTACAGAGGCTCTAGCCAACAAATTTCCTTCTGTCTGGTATATGATGGTCTTAAGTGAGTATCATTAAGAATTCCTGTCACTCATGCCCTTCACTTAATATGTTCAACTCAACGATAAGCTCTAATTCTTTTACCCAGAAATACTACATGTAGAAACACGATAACGCCAGCAAATCATATTTTGATTCAAAATGACAAACATGTTAATATGCCCTGGCATTAAAGTCATTGCTTGATTTCTGTGGAGATCACGGTATTTTTTTAGATTGTTGATGGGTCCCGAGTCACCCATGTGTTCTTTTCTCATTGGCCCACTTTCACGCTTCTATTAGGAAGAAAGGGCTTTGTTTTTCTTGGACAAGTTGCCTAACCTTTAAATTAGTTAGGATTTCTGTTAAATAGGCAGACTACCTGAACTTTTTACACTGAACAATATTTTAGGTAATGGCATTAAAACAATCAACAGCTAGAGGACTGTGACAGTCCTGTGCTCAGCTGACCTTCCATGCCGAGACTGAAGTGGTCCTCAGCAACCTTTGAAATAATGCCAAGGTTACTTTACTTCTAAAAGACTAGCATTCTTATTTGCAATATCAAAATCTTCACTCATTCAGTGTTGGAGTTATCGTTTTTAGATGAAAAGTGACTGGATGCTCTATCAACTATAGTAACTCATAATAACCATTGACAGTGTACCCGCCATTATCAAGATACACAAGCCAAGATGTCTCTTCAACCTTTCAAGGTCAAAATCAACACCACCACAAGAAGTCCTATAGATCTACATGTAGGTAATTTCTTATTAGTGTTTAATAGTAAGCACAGGTCCAGGATCCACCATTACCAAGACATAAGCCAATGTGTCACAGTTGCTGATACTGCTATAGTAACAATGCTAAAATGTACATTTATCCTTTCCAATAATTCCTTATTCACATAATTCATTACTGAAAATCAGGAAAGACCAACAGCACCATGTAATGAATAAACACAGTGCAGATTGAGTCCACATGCACTACCACAAAGCTTGAAGAGAATCCAACATGCAGTTTAGAAAAAATGTCAAATAGTTATAAAACACAAAAATTCCAAACTACTTTAAGTTACACCCCCCCACCTGTCAAACACATTGAAGTCTAGGGGTCTCCAGATGCATGCCTGTGCAATTTTAAAGCAATGGGCCAGACACTTTTGGACAATATTTTTTTTACATTTTACCTTTAAAAAACTGAACACAAAATCCCCCCCCAAAAAAAAAAAAAAAAAAATTGAAAAGTTACTGGAGCTTGACCATTTGAATAAACTAAATCGAGACCTACCCTGAGTATATGCCCACACCATTTGAAGTGAGTAGTGAGTCTAAAACACACTTTTGGAGAAGAAGTCAAAAATGTGAACTACCATTGCAATCCCCATTGAAATGCATAGTAATCAACAGGAAAATATGCATCAATTAGCATGTATTCAAACTGAAAAATTCCGGGTTTGGCATAATCTGTACCCAGTTGTCAGCTTTATTTGGCTTTTTTTTTTTTTTTTTTGCATAACATTTCAGCACAATCTGAGTGGTAGTTCTTCTGAAGTTGAAACTAGCTTTTCTATACAAAAATCTGATCCACTTCTTGAACAAATTAAGGTCTAGGGATCCTCAAATATGTCCCTGTACAATTTTAAATCAAATGGCCAAGCAGTTTTGGAGATGATTTTTCAATATTTTGTCCAAAAAATGAACAAAAGAAATAGTTAAACTCGAAAAGAAGACTTTCTTCAAATCAAATCTGTCTGTGTTGCTGCAAAGGGAAGTTGTTGCCTTGTAAATTAAAACTGAAATTGGAAAAGTTACACGGCAGAAATATAAAATTTAAGAAAAAAACTGTAGCAAAAATAAGGTTCTTGTCATAGAAAAAAAGCCGCATGTAAAAAAGAAATGCGAGACAGAAAGAAAGAATTCTTAATAAAACAGAACGTCAAGTGTAAGCAAACAGACAAGATTTAGTTATGTAATGAGAAACACTAGCTAGATCCAATACACTTATTACTGCAACTTTGATACATTTACGGCTGTTGACCTTACATCATGGACTGTTGGTCACCACATGGTACCAGTCAAGTCTTATGTCTATGTGTTGGCACACACACACACAAATACAAAATCCGTTGGAACAAGACCATTTTGAACAAACTTCGTACAGACCACCCCCACATTTGAAGAGGATCTGCAAACAATTTTGGCCAAAAAGGCCAAAAATGTGACTTTCCATTGGAGTCCTCATTGGCTTGTATAGCAGTCAGGAAAGTGTGCATTAACTGCAAGTACCCAAATTAAATCCGTCAGTGCCAAATTTTGGACTGAGTCAATAGCTTTTCTTGGCATGCATTGGGCACAATGCACGAAAGAAAAGCTGTTGACCAAGGATATTCTCTCTAGAACTCTAGGCACACTGTTTTTGTAAAAGAAAAAAATCACAGCACCAGCTGGTGAACAAACTAAGGTCTAGGGTTCCCTAGAAGTGTCCCTATGTAATTTTTAAGCAGTTGGCCAAGCAGTTTAAGAGATGATTACTTAAAGATTCTGCTTGATTGGAAAAAAAAAAAATCATAAATCAAAATAATCACTGGAGCATGAACAACTAAACAAAGTTGGTAGAGACCCACCCAAGGTACATCCCCTCTAACTGAAATTCAAAACAGTTGACCTTTGACATTACAAGACCTCCCTGCTCTTGGCCAATCACACGGTGGCCTCACACAAATGGCTCGTCCATAAAATGGATTATGGTTGGCTCCCCTCCCCCTGTATTGGAGAAATGTTCCTTCTTGACTTCTGACGATTCTCAAAGTGACATTTAATTAGCACAATCACAGATAGCCACTGACTAACTTTACTCTCATTCTCTTCAAAACTGATATTCACAACTTCAAAGATGAGACTAATGACAGTGACAATTAGACCCACACCAATGGGGCACAGAAGCTCTTCCATATTGTCCAGACTTGCCAACTTTCATTTTACATGCCACTTTTTCTGAACTTGCAAAAAAAAAAAAAAACGCAAAGCATTTCAAAACTGGAATTGACAAAGACAAAAGTCGGAAAGTGAGGATGGCCTCGTCCCAGCTCCTCCACTCTCATGTGTTAATCCCAAGGAACATCCTGATGCTTATGGATCTGCACGTCTGAAACTTTAAAATGACAATCGGAAATCAAATACATGTAAATGTCATCTGCTTATTTTTTGTCGGTCAGTATAATATGCCATCATATAGGAAATTTTCTCCATGCACTCTGGCCATGTTGCATGTACAGTGTACGGAAAAAGGCTGATGAGCCAGTCTCCTGGTGGTTAAATGGCTCCTCTGCCAGGATCTTTTTCTTTCATGTAATTTGTAGAAAGAACTCTCTGTAAGCAAATTGCATCAAAACAAAATCAGGTATTATGGTGTTACAGGCAGGCATACCGTGTTACAGGAAGGCATGCTGTGTTACAGGAAGGCATACCATGTTACAGGCAAGCATTCCGTGTTACAGGAAGGCATGCCATGTTACAGGAAGACATACCGTATTATAGGAAGGCATACCCTGTTACAGGCAGGCATACCGTGTTACAGGCAGGCATACGGTGTTACAGGAAGGCATACCATTTTATCCCTTCTAAGCACACGGGGCACTTGGGAAATTAAGTTGAAGTGAGCTCCAATTGTGAACTTAAATTTAGACCATTTTGGCCATAACAACACATAAATTATAAGACTTGTATATACACACAATTTTTCAATATTTCAGAACTGTTTTGTATCCCAAAATGGGGTAGGGATGCTTAAAAGGGGTATGTCATGAAGCCACAGAATTAAAGTACCTAAACTCTTCAATAATTTTTTTTTCACATTACACTTTTTTCTTCCAATTGCAAATGTGTCACATTTCTATGGAGGTCCACTGAGGTTGGAGTTAAACACCCAATTACATATATAAAAAGTGGCCCCACAAAAATGAGGTTCTGCCTGGCACGACCCATCAGTGGGCTGAAATTATTGATTCAGTACAGCCCAGCTATAATCCCTGTCTGATTAAGTTCCCCAAATATTAGCTTCCTCATTAAGGTGGGTTGGAGGCAGCGATAAACATATGTGACAGAGGCACTAAGTGAGCGTTTGGCCTTGTGTACAGAGGACCACCAAATGTGATTGAGTGGCATGCTTGTGACACCACTCTGCAGCCTGTTTCCATCCAAATTAGCATAACGTTATTACCATAACATGCCCTAAGTGTATGTCTGTCTAGGGTGGCACACATCACAAACAGCCAAGTAGTATAAGCAATTGCTTTTAGACCCTATCTTTCATAAGCCATCTTTCCGTGCTTTTAAATGTCATCTGCTCATATTTTCTCCCACTAGATCTCAAGAAAATGACAGAAAAATTAAGGCTAATTTGGGGATGAAGCTTGCAAATGGCTTCTGAAGGCAACTTAAGCACAAGCAGTAAGTTTACTTTACTTGTTCTCATGAAACAAAGAACGATGTCAGCGGTTACAGTTGTTGCCTCAGCGAAATCAGAAAGCTGAAGGGTAACCTAAGGACACTCAGCAATGGCTCAACACTCACAAGAGGCCTGACAGAATAAATTGTGTGACACCACACTAATTGAACAAGTAGCAAGACCAGGGACATGTCAGCTCAACATGTCCTTTTCCACGCCATGTAACTGACATCAAAACTCTAAACCACTGTTTTCCTTTCAAAAGCCAGTGCTTCTAGCCATAGCACGGTGCTTAAAACATCCCTGGTAAGCCCACTGATAAATCACCAGTATACACAAAGAGTTTCACCGTCAAAGAAACCCAGTTTTGATAAAATACTCGAGTATCTAATTGAACTACTTACGGCTTTCTTAACGGTTGTCTGGACCATTGATAACGATTCCGCATCAGTCTTGTGGTGTTCAAATCCTTCTCTTCGAAGGATTGTCTACTGTCAACTTTTAAATACTTAAGCCAAAAAAAGCAATGCTCTTATTGCTAGCAAACGTTGGTTTGAATCCTGTCCTAATTTACGTACCAGTAACAAAGTACATGGAGGATAGACATGGCTTAATGACTAGTTCCTCATATCTGATCGGCTGACTCACCATCTCTGGTACGTGGATTTCAGTAATTTGTAACAACGGATATTGTTGATGGAAAAACAAGGTAGGGTAAAATCATATGACTTTGATTAATTAGCATGCATGTATGAATGGTGGTTAAATTATCACATTAGTAAGCTCGCTCTTTAAATAAACATATGATCAAATAAATCTGTTTTCTTTGAGGGTTAATCATAGATCAAGCTGTTGTCACAGTTTTCAGCCTACAGTGGTCCCTCTCTATAAAGCCACCCCAAATGCACCAGCATTGTGGCCTTACATGTATAAGAGGGGTGGCCTTGCTTGACGGGGTAAATATAATGACAATGCCATCACTGCTGCATAAAGAAGTGACCTTTCTAGAGGGAGTGGCCTGTCTTGAGGGGGGCCTCACAAGAGGGGGACCACTGTATTCCTAAATACAATGTATTTGTTACAAAATGAAAACCATATGTCCAAACACCTAGTATTAACTCTTTCAGTGCCAATCACGAGTGAAATCGATCTACTTAAGTCAAACTAGTCTGAATTATCATTAGGATCCCAGATTCGTATTCCTTATAAAAAAAAAATTTCATTTAAGTACCAGTATGTCTATAGTTGAGTGAGAATACACCAGGTCAACAGCTTTTTTCAGCATGCATTGCGCACAATGCCCCCAATGCACGCTGAGAAAAGCTGTTGACCGAGTCCAAAATTTGGCACTGAAAGAGTGAACTCCAACAATCCTATATATAAATCAGTTCCATTTTAAACAGATCAAAATGGGTCATATATTAATACCTCCTTTCATAAAGATTGAATTTACCAGGAGGATCATGTGAAATTTGTACAAAAAATAATCAATTATAACACTTTGAAAAAAAAAAAAAAAGTGGACCTTCAGGACACATTTTTTTTTGGGGGGGGAGGGGGGCTGCAAACTCACGTCTTTGGTTAAAATTAACAGCAACCACAGAGCCTTTGTGTCCCTTAAAGTCAGGAAGTCTGATAAAGGACTCATCTGAACATTTCCCATTGTTCCTGGAAAAATATACTGTTGAACACAAAATTTGAAACAAAAACCACAAAGACTACTTTCTGCATTTTGACAACATGGACCATCACCAACTCTCAAAATGGGATCTTAAGATAAAAGTTTTCTTTGAATATAAGTTGTGGGTGCCATTTTCCTAAAACACATTCAGAAGTGCAGTCACTTGTCACCCTCGTATTATTGTCTCATCACAATTCTAGTCCTCAGCCATGATCCTTAGACAGTTTTCCCCTTGACCCTTTGCAAGATGTTCAGCTCTGAGACATGAAGGTAAACACAATTGAAAATGTTAGGCTGCAGTGTCAACCTGACGATTAGCCTGGATCCTACACATCGCAAAGACAGCATGGTATCCCTGACATATACAGAATAACATGTCATCAAGCACCTGTTACCCCCAAGTATAAAAAAAAAACTTTTGTCCTATCATTACAGTATATCAGTCCTGAACATCCCAGGTTGATGTGAGAAAGTATCAAACTTGAGCTGTATCGTCTTTTTAAAATTGCTTTCAGGTTAAGCTTGTGGCCGATCATGGCACTTTCATCAGAATGGTGTAAAAGGAACAGAGAACAAAATACACAACCATCACAGATCTCTCACACAGGACAGAACTCAAATTTATGGCCTAATATGTCTATCCTAATTATATCCGGGTTGGTTCAGAACCCCCCCCCCTAATTTTAATGGACATTGTGCTGATTTTATCTGACCACTATAAAAACTGTATGTTATGGAGTACAATAGGCTACGTCATAATTACATGTCATTATGGTGTCATTGAGTATACTTTAACCCAAGCTGGCTTGGGTTAGTCAGTACAATCTTGTGTCCTTATCTGGCCTTCTGGTCAAACCTTTCCTGCATCATTAATTTAAGAACTGTGGTCCCTTAAGACAAGTGGTCTTTGATGGGAGATAGGAATAAGGTGAAAAGGACCAAACAATGTACCCTAAAAAGGTAGTCTTTCGAGACAGGTGGTCTCTCGAGACAGGTGGTCTCTCAAGACAGGTGGTCTCTCAAGACAAGGACCACTGTGTATAAAACCTTTTCAGGGCTAAGTTGAACACTGAGTCAACAGCTTTCCTCTGTTTACTTTTGGTATAAAAACTAAGACAACAGTTTTTCTGTATGATATTTGGGTACAAAGACTAAGTAGACAGCTTTTCTAAGTGCACTTTGGGCAGAAAGACTAAGTCAACAGCTTTCCTAAGTACACTTTGGGAATAAACACTAAGTCAACAGCTTTCCTAAGTGCACTTTGGGTATAAAGACTAAGTCAACAGCTTTTCTAAGTACGCTTTGGGTATAGAGACTAAGTCAACACCTTTCCTCAGCTCAATTTGGGTGCAAATTGTATCCATGTGCTCTGAAGGAAACTGTTGACACAGACCTTTTTTTTTAATTCTGGGATTTATGACATACATGTACTGGCACTTGAATGAGGTCATCTTACCACTCATTGGATTCGGGAATCATTATATGATAATTTGCATCGGTGCAACAATTCTTGGGACTAACTCTAATTTGGTGTCAGCCATGTTTAAACTAATTCCATACTATGGTCACAGGCCTTGGTCAGTGGTTCTGGCACTGCCTGGTAAGTCATGCTGCAGCTGCAGCATGACTTGCCAGGCAGTGCCAGAACCACTGACTTAAGACCATAGGCATGTTGGTACTTGAATGATAGCTCTTTTCACGAAGAATTTAAATGTGCAATTGTCGCCTGAAATCTAGGTAAATATATGGAAAAATCAGGGACTGGTATGGAATGAGTTAAACCCTCTTGTTGGAAGTGGAAAGTGGCTGCATCAACTTGGTTTGTCCTTTGTGTGATGACAGAGTACTTTGCAGCCTGTTTTCTGTTACATCGCATTGACTGGTACTTGTAGACAGGTAAGGTGAAGTTGCAAACAGAGTTTTCAAGGTCCAGAACTCATATGAATTCACAAATTTATTTTGCCTAAAAATTAATGTAAAGGATCTTTGTTCAAAAAGCGAATCTTGCTTTCTCTTTTTTTTTCACCTTGTCGAGCTGCACGGAAAGTCATATGAAGTGTCTGTCTAACATGACAACATTCTACCTCTTTGTAAAGATTTTCTTCTGTTCATACACATATGTTGTTTTTTTGCATAAGTCACAATATAATCCAACTTAAATGTGATTTCAAAAACCCAATCTTTATGAAAACATTTCTATTTTATGCTCGGAACCAGCAAGACTCGAACTGGCAACCTTTGGCACCAGCCGCCTTACGTGACTAATCTCACAAAAATTTACACTCAAGACATGTGCTGTTTAAACACACTACATCAAACATCTTTTTCTGCAGCAAAAGAAAATGATGATAGTTACAGGATTCTACAGTGATGGCCACTTCGGCTTTGTCCACATCATATTCTCTCTTCTCCGACAGCAATTCCTAGACTTTCCACCCAGCTAGGGGCTGCTCAGGTGGCAAGTATGTCCAGTGTCATGTGGACAGGTAATGAGCTCCAAAGTAGACCAGAGTGAACTTCCACAGTAATTACTGGCCGGCAGGCTAGACTACCCATCTCCCCTTAACACATTATAGTCCTGCCTGGTCATAAAAATGACTGGGCCACAGTGTAGAGTTGTGTTTATGTAGGTGTATATGTGAGTGAGCGTCTTTCTTGAAGAAAAATGCATAGAATACTCATGGTCACTGAATGCTAAGCTGGTCACTGATATTACAAGAAAACAACCCTGACTGTTTGCCTTTTTCTTTTTTATCTTTCATAAAAAATGTTGAGTTTAAAGCCTCAGAACGTCCCCATAATGAGAGAGTCTTTAGTCCTTGACACTATATCTTTAAGTATTCTGGTGGCTTGACACTATATCTTTAAGTATTCTGGTGGCTTGACACTATATCTTTAAGTATTCTGGTGGCTTTGAAAGCGCAATGTGGCAACCAAGTTGTTGCCTTCAATTCTATAAGCTGCCAAGAGTAGAAACTTTTCCAACGAAACGGCTCATTTCAAACTGTCAAACTGTTCAGTTTCTCCATCTTTTTGAGAAATTCCATAACTAAATGTGACACAAGTCCATAACGTCAGGTAGAGCAGGCCTTTTAGACATTGTTTACACTTGCTGCAACCATGTTTTGAAAATCTCTAATGAGTATAAAGCCTGCAGGCTATGAAGCCAATGAACCCATGTGTATGGGAGAGTTAATTTGTGTGGCCATAGCATACTGATAGGACAAAATTGGATCTCTCACCAGTCAACAGAAGAGTGCCTTTACACCAACCCACGCCTGCAATTAGGTAAGTTGCAAATGTAGTAAATGTAGGGGATTACCATACAGCCTAATGTTTCTCTCCTTCCTATTTGACAACTACCCTATAATTTGTTCTGTTGTGAATTCTTAAATTTTTTAATTTTTCTGCTGTGGAGGATTTTTTTTTTTTTCTTCAAAAATTGCAATCCGGTAACAGTTCCGCATCAAGATAGCAACCACTACTTCTGTACTACACAGCTAGATTTCTGAGTGGAAAATGCACCATTAAAAACAACCGCAATGTGATCAGCAAAGCAGTTGCCAGTAACTAGTCACTTTAAATGCTGTGTTCTGTTTCATTTTGTTCCTTTCTTTTATTTCACTTTCACCAAAAAATTTAAATGGAAATGTCTAAAAATAAAATCAGAATTACAACAGCTTTCCTCTTTGCTTCTCCCATTTAAAGCATGCCATAAAAATCTATAGTCTTATAACCAGGTCAGGGTCAGGTCTCCATCTTCCTTTATACGGCAAATAATAGAATCAACAACATTCCTTGTGACAGACTGGTCTCCTGCTCCAAGGAAAGCTGTTGAGCTGGGGCACACTCTGATAGCACTCACCTGTAAATTTTGGTTAATAATTTTCTCTGTATAATTTTTTTCTGAAAAAACACTCAAGCTGATTTTCTGGTTTTCTTTTTCATTTTCCCAAAACCCAATGTGCTGCAGAAATATGCAATTTTCCCCTTGAAATGAATTTGATCATTTTTCTGGTTTCAATTATGTACAAATGTACAATCCTAAAACAGAATTTGAAAAATATGTGGCTGATCATACAGAATTTTATCTTTGTTTACACGGAAAATCAATGGGTCTAACTGGCCATGACCGTTTTCTTCTTTCTCCTTTTCAACATGGTCACAGCCGCATGAGAAATCCTAACACATCATCAGTGAAATTAACGATCTGTCAAAACTGCAGCAGGAAAAGACTGAACAGAATGGATAAATTTATGAACATTTTTTTTTTCAACTTGGCAAGTCAGCATGAGACATGCTGCTACGAAGTCAGAATGGAGCGTATCACCTCTGTGTGGAGTTACAGTAAACATTCCCCTGGAATTTACCTGTTGCTGGTGGAGACTCCTGGGGGATAACAAAAACTGCTACATTCATTGGCTGAAAACGCAATGAGACACACGAAGCAGGTGCTGCCACCATGTGGACCAGTCTATCTGACCTGCCAGGGGAGAGCAAGTTCATGTTCATTCTGTTAAATGTGGCTCTTCTGGAGGTCAGACTGACCCAAAGGTGAGCACTGAGGCTTTCTACAGAAACACACAGAGTGACAAGAACCAATGAAATGGTCAACATATATGGATCATGTAAACCAATAAAATACATACCATGTTCATTGCCCTAACAGAAGCACACACCCTACTTTTTAATCGGGGGGCTTATTAAAAATTCAGTACTTTTCAATATTTTTAAAAATTAACTGCTTCTGATGAAAGAAGAGGGTCCATTGTTGTTATTTGGATTCTATAATCAGTGTAATTGCTTGCTTTAAATAGAGACATATCACTGCCTCAAAACTCCGGAAAAATCATGTCTGCTCCAGGATAACTTTGCATCAGCACAGCATTCTACGATTGGAATGAATACGGTACATCTAATCTAAAATAACAAAAGCTTCCTTCCATTGTTGCTAAAATTATAGCCTACACAAAGGAGGTGTGTACTTCAATGTGTAAATGTAATTTCGATGTTGTTTAGTTCTTCATGTCCAAGAGGCCCTAATTTAGACAAGTGAGCCTGTCCGCCAATTGTTTTTGCAATAAAATATGTTTAAACCAATATGTAAATGTCAATATACCTACTCATAAACTGCAAAATAAGTCGTTAAAGAAACCTCCGAGTCTATGATGATCAAAATATCCTGACACACAGTTACTATAGCAACCTTAGAGAACCAATCAGTATCCTGTGTTCTTTTTTTCATTAAAAAAAAACAAACAAACTGAGAGACAGAAAGACTTCTGTGCCATGCAGAGGCCATTGTTAGAAATCACAACAACATAATAGGCACTTTATGGGGAAACTCTATGCTCGACAAGCTGAAAATATATACAAAAATAAGGCTGATACAAAAAATTCAACAGGATCATTATGTGAGAAACATTGAAGCACAAAGCAAGAGCACGTACAGATTTCTCTCTAGTGTGAAACAGTTGTGTCTGCAAAGAAAGACTCAAAAGAAATCACAGAGGCCCACGGGAAGCAGTCCCTTGCTGAGCCTTACCTCTGGGTTAGGTTTTCTTGTCCAGCTCAACAGTCACGCGTACAGGGTCGCTGTCCCTCACTTAATTCAAAGCGCCCTGTGTGTGAAGCATTGCCATCACATCATGCCCAGTCTCTGAGCAGCGTTACTTCTAGATGACATCTCACCACTCAAGCTGCAGACATGTTTCCCTCACGTAAGAGAAATAAATTTCTGCTTAACCGTGTAATGAACACAGGCCAATCAGCCTGTTCTGCCTTCATGCTTGCAAAATGCAATAGGTCCTAACTGCTGGGGCTTCTCCGCCACTGCCTTGGTACCTTTCCTCGACAATTTCTGATCAAGAAAATGAGGACAGAAACCGTAAAATGAAAGCACATCCAGGGCGGTGTAATCTTTATCCTCCTTCACAGATTTATCAGACACATCAATAACCTCAGAGCCGCTTGTCCAGATTTCAACCACATTCCCAAAGGTGCTGACCAAATTTAATCGTCAGTATCGTGTAATAAGCTATCCTTCTGATTCCTTGACTTTTCTTCTTCTCACCCACTGGGGAAATTTGAGGCACCATTAAAACTGATCCAGGGATTGACAATTTTATTGGACATTGTAGCAAAAGCAATTCCTGTAAGAATATTTTGTCATAATTTCTATTTAGAGGAGAGTATAAATTAGGCTTTATCCATGTCATTTTTTTAAATAATATCCCTATTACTTTAAAATAACTAGCTATCAGGAGAAATGCTAATTAGTGTTGAAATTGTGGCCCCATTAAAGATATGCTGCTTTGAAATAACCCCAGGGGTAAAATGAGTTAACCCTTTCTCCCCTTTCTCACTCATGGTATCTCCCTGCCTATTATTACTTGTATGCCTACATAGCTATGTGGATGTACAACCCTTATCTTACATACCATTGCCTCTCCTCATTTTTAATTTTCTTTTCACCCAGTATAGATCTAGTTTCCCTCCACACATCTGACAGATACTTAATGTCCGTCCCTCCGTTCTTTTTGTCCAATATCCAATTTAGTCACTAAGAAATACTTTAAACATGATATGTTGAGTAAAATGCAAGTGGGTGTGGAAATGCCTGCAAATCAAATATAAGATGATGATTTCTAGAATAAAAGTAGCATTTTTATATGAAAAATAGATCAAAATGTACTTTGGCAGGAGACTGACTGGATGAATAATTATTGTCAACTGTGTGGTTCTCCATGAAATTATGACTTCTGACATTTCACTTTTGTGCTCCATCACATTTTGGTCATACTTAACCCTTAAAGTGCTAATCACTGCTATAGTCGTTTTCTCATTACCGTTACACATATAATGGTTTAAAGATTTGATTCCTGATGAAGATATCATTCATTCAAATACCAGCAAGCCTAGTCTGATGCAAAAAGTAGTCTTAGTCAGGGTTTCTGCCAGAGTGAAATTTTAGGGTACTCAGTTACTCATATTTCAACGTGAAAAGTCTGACAATGAAGATTTATGTGGTATTTTGGGATAATTTATGCTGAAATTGTACTTTTTCACCAAAATTTTAGGGTAAGCAAAAGTACCCTTGAAATTTTTTAGGGTGTGCTATTTTACCTGTTTTACCCTCTGGCAGAAACCCTGTTAGTCAACAGCTTTCCTCACCATACTTTGTGTGCATTGCGTGCAAAGTGTGCCGAAAAAAGCTGACCAGGGCTTTAAGGGTTAAAACACTTTTTCTTTATAATTTTTCAAATGGACAATGGCTATTTTATACATTTCTGTGTACAAAAAACCAGCATGGCCATCGTATTATGCCTGAAACAGGAAAAATTCTGAAAGACATTGTTCCTGTCAAATGAAAAATGGAATCATGAAACTGGAAGAGTTAACTGGAATGACAGAGTATGATTTATCTGTCAGTTTAGCATCCCCTGAGTACTCTGAACTAGCCAAAGAGATTCCAGGCTGTATTCCTTAAACCCCATGAGGTTAACAAGACGAAGAAGACGGAGATTTGAATTGAGATCAAAACTTGCTATGTGTGTCCTAAAATCTCACCTCCCAGCAATATCTTCCCCCCTGGTACTTCAATTTGGAGACCAATCAAATAAATCATTGCACTACGTTAATATCTGTCATTGCCAGAATAAAAATATTCTAATCTTTGAGTACAGCCTATCTGCATGTATTTTTAAGTAATTTAAATTGTTTTGGTGTATTTCAGAGATTACTATTTCCAGGAACTTGATCCTGCAACAATAGTTATGGTCATTATATTGCTATGTAATGGGCAACAGTATCTAATCTTTTAATCTTGTATAGATTATGCTGAATGATTAATTATCATGTTATGATTTAGCGATTGCTAAAGCCACTGGGACCTAAAGATTAAGTTCCACACTACAAATTACCCTAATAAATGGGATCATTTTTGCAATCAATCATCTGGCTGTGGAGATAGATTGATGGATGGTCCATCAACTTGGGGGCTGGTTTCATAAACCAGCCTGACCAAGGAAGTGACCCTTTCAAAGTGTCTTTGCCTGCTCCAGCGCATTTAAATTTTCACCAAAAAATTCCTGTTGTTAATTGGCATCAAGTAAAGAACTGCATCATCACCATTTAAAAAAAAAAAAAAAATCTGTCACACTAAGACACGAAATATTTACTATCAATAGTTTATTTCAATTACAATGCTCCATCACTGCAACATTGAAGATGGGGTCCATGGGTTTGACCATGGAACTACAGAAAGCCTGTCTTGTGTGTGTGTGGGGGGGAGGGGGGGAGGGGGGGCATTTTAACACGGAAGTTACAGGAAAATCACTTCAGCAGGAGTCAACAGACTCCTTCTGTTATATCCGAGTCCACCGTGTAATGACGGTTCTTATAAAGAGAAGGTGTTATACCTGTACCCACTAACATGCGTCCATCTTGTCTCTCGTGACTTTGGTGTTTGTTTCAATCCAGAGGAGATATCTGCAACAGACATGGCGGCTCTTTTGCCGTGCCCACCCTGTAACAAAACTGGCTATGTCCCATTAGTGGTATGGATTATTTGATCTGACAGATAATCTATCTGGGTGTCTCCTTCACAGGTGATGGCAGTACTTGCAGCAGGTGCCATCAATTATCTTTGCCACTTAAAATTTTCTCAACTTGCCAGTCACAGCCTATCGTAGGACAATTCTAATCTTCTCCTTGTGATTTATTCTCGTCATTTGAGAAAACATCCAATATTATCCATCTTCCTATCTGAAATTTTTAGTCAATCATGATTAATGTACTTTTGAGAATGGTATCTTGGCTGGCAGAAGACCAGAAGATTGATGCTTTTATTTTTTCAACACTCAACTTTTTTCTGGATTCTTTCAATTATGCCTATTTTTTCTTCTTCTTCCTTCCTTTTTTTTGAAAAAAGTAAATAAATGAGTTAACTGGCTTCAACAAAAGTTTTCGTGACTAGACATTTGTGCAAACTTTGCAAAAAAGGCAAGAGCAACTCAATTTCCCCTTGTCTGGACATGCTTTACCCTGGTATCCCAGCCCTCAGTATGCCCATTCAATCTATTTCTTTGAATTCCCAATGTGCAAAATTTGAACAAAGTCCTTCCTGCTTCACACACATACTGGGTAACAAATTTGGTAGTAGGATAGTCTGTTTTGACTATAAATAATATATGGGTCATAATGACCCAGAAATCTGATCAGTCCATCTTTGTCTTGTGATGCTCCATAACCTCAATTTTGCTATTATTGATTTAAAAAACAAAAACAAACAAAATATCTATGAGACAAAACATGTTTTCCAAAAAGTAGGTCACAACTAGCAAATACTAGGTCAAGGAAATTTATGAAATATCAAATACATGAAGACAATGGCATAAGTGCATTACCAGGATATAAGGACAAAAAACACAGCGCCACCTCTTGAATAAATTAAGCTCTGAGGGTCCCCAGAAGTGTCAATTGGTCTGGTAATTTGGGAGGATATTCTTTAAGATTTGGTCAAAAAAAAAGTACATAAAAATTGCAAATTCACTGAAACATGATCATTTGAACAAACTTGGTAAAGATCCACCCAAGATACATTCCCACAAAGTTTGACGTGAATCTAGCCAGTGGTTTTGGAAAAGTCGAAAATGTGAATAGTGGACAGATGATGGACGACAGACGATCTGATAAGCTCAGCTGACTGACAAGTCAGTTGAGCTAAAAAAAAGTAGCTTCTGCAAGACACCAAATACTGTAAGGCAGCAGAGAATAGCTAGCACACTTCTTCAGCAGTAACTGCAGTAATGTAATTAAGGAAGCAGAGAACTGAATGAACCACTAAGATCCCCCTTGCAATGGAGGGGTTGGCTGTGCTATGTACATGATATTTGAGTTTCAGGCTAAATAATTCATATATTGAGTATGATAGCGTGAGATCTGAAGAAAAATTACCTTCTATTACTAATTATTTTCATTTAATAACAATGATGATGATGATGATGTTGATGATGATGATGATGATGATGATGATGATGATGATGATGATGATGATGATGATGATGACGACGATGATGATGATAATAATAATAATAATGATAATAATAATAATAATTATCCTTAAATATCTGGCACTTATGCTGACAAGAAAAATTTGATGAATTTGACAGAAATATGTGGGATCTGTTGTGACTTTTGACTTTGCATTCAATGTTATTTACTTAGCTCCCTTATTTATTTATCAATTTCCTCAATATAAAAGTCACCTTGCACTATGCATGCTTGTGTTTGTGATTTCTCGACTCTTTTCTACTGGAAATGCGTGACTCAGCAACAGGCCCTGCAGGGACTTTTTACTGGAAACAAAAATGAAGTTATTTTATGTTTGAGGGTGAATTATCATTTTCTAGAGTGAAATTCCAAAGTAGTAGCTTACTGTACATCACATGACCCAGACATTGTTGCAAGTAAATTGTGATACACCTGCATACGTCACATGATGCATTGACATTTAGACGAAATCTAATGTGCACAAGCAATGTTTGATTACACGTCACACATGACGTGGAATAACCGCCACAAACGTAAACAAACAGGGCACAACAGGTCGGCATTGAAAAAAAGGCCTAGGGCATTTTTTTTTTGCAATGAATATCCAATTTAACATAGAATAAACAAAATCTTACATGGCTAGAGAGTGAGTTACTATTTTTCTCTCACGAGGGATGGTTGGTGTAAGAAGAAGAAAAATCCTATCGATCATCCCAATTTAGTATTTGAAAAAGCAGTTATTGACAGAGTCGAACAACATAAACCCCTTGGAGTCTTACTTTCTTCAGATCTTTCCTGCTCTGCCCACGTTAATCATATAGTAACTAAGTCACATAATGATCGTCCCTATTTAGTATTTGAAAAGCAGTTATTGACAGTCAAACAGCATAAACACCTTGGAGTCCTACTTTCTTCAGATCTGTCCTGGTCTACCCAGGTTAATCATGTAGTAACTAAATCACATAAATTGATAGGTCTTTCAAAATGTTTACAATTTAAACTAAACAGATATGCCCTTGAATCACTTTTTTTTTTCTTTCATTAGACCTATGATGGAATATGCTGGTGTGGTCAGGGATGGATACACACAATCGCACCAAGATCTTCTTGAAAGTATTCAGCTGGCTGCAGCTAGAGTAGTTACATGAGCTTTAAGTCATACAAGTCACTCTAAACTGTACGCTGAAACGGGATGGGAAAACCTCGCTGAACATAGACAGAAGGACAAACTGATACTCATGTACAAAATAATGAATGAGTTGACTCCAGCATATATCTGCAGAATTTAATCCCACAAACAGTTTCAGGACGAACTAAATACAACATCAGATGAAGACCTGACATCATCCTATTCTATGCTCAAACAAACACTTTCTACAATTCTTTCTTTCTGGCTAATATTCGAAAATGGAACTTCCTTCCATATTCTGTTAAAAAATCCAAAAAATTTGGATGAATTCGAAAAAGAAAATTAAACAAAACAAAGCCTAAATACAATGAACTATTAAACTTTGGTGCTATTTGGAACATCAACAAAAATTAACTCAAGGAATACAGAAATTTTCAATGCCATTCACTATTACATAAAAGCAACTGGAAGCCTTAATGTTTGACTTCATCATACGGAATAGACCTGCACGCCCTTTCTTACCAATTTATGTAATATCCACAGACTGGCTTACCCTCCCCTTCCTTCATACAGTGAAACCTCATTATAACCACACTCAGATATCCGACATATTTAATATAGTGACACAAATTTTCATGGGAAAATGTTTATTTTCTTTGTTATTTGACTCATTTATCTGACATATTCAGTAATCCGACACATTTCTCAGGGAACAGTTGGTGTCATTATAACAAGTTTTCACGGTACCACAATCCGTAATGTCCTGTTTGTCACCTCTTCATTTTCTAGATGTTATCAGATTTACTTGTTTGTGTGTCTATTTATATGCTAGAGGCCTTCACACAGACATTGCCTGTTGGCCAACTCCTTTTGTAATAAAATATGTTTAAACCAAATCACTAAAGGGTTAAACTGATTTCATTCCAGAGCCCTTTTGTGTCAAGGCCACAAATTGTTTGCAGATACAAATTAAACATGGAAAATACAATATCAGCAGTGAGCCCCGCAGAGACTTTCTGCTGAACAACAACCACGTTTTTTTTCCATGTTAATTCTACAGATCAACAGACCGGTAATGTTTCATAGGACGACAGCAGAACATGGCACGCTTTTCTTTGAATTTTCACATTTTCACTTCAGCACACAACGAAATACATCTACAGCGACACAAAAAAATTTAACTGAAAAAACAGTGTTGCAATTCATTGCAGATGATACAACTGCGATATGATGACATGACAAGGAAAGCCACACAAAGGTGTCTTGAATGCAACTCCTCAGTAACATCGCTACATCTTGTGATTGATGGTGTGGGCGAGGATGGCCTTGGAGTGTGTATCTGTGGTAAAACTGCGAGTGTTTGAGGTTGTTCTGCCCTCATGACACGAGAATACACGCCTGTACCTGCGAGGCATTGTCCTCCGCTAATTGACTCCCATCCTAAGACCTTACTGAGCCAAGCAGCATCCAAGATATATTAAATGCACCCAAAGTAGATCTGTATAGCTCAGTGTTTTACGTGTTCGGTGTATCTTCAGTGAAAAGTAAGGTATGAATCTTAGAATCCCCAATACAGCTATTCACATCTCAGTGTATTATGTGTTTGGTAAATCTCCAGTGTGAAGTAATTTTCAACTCGCAGAATCTCAATAAAGATATTGGTAAAACAGCTGTGGAGGTTTCTCTGTAATCATAACATTATAACAAAGAGCTCTTAACATAAGGTGCACCTGTATCAATTCTCTCCCGAGATATTTCAAACTCCCCAAGGCTAGTTGTACTTGCTATACAGATCTGACCTCTCATCAGAGACCACATATCATTTGAAGACCATGCAATATTGACAACAAAGTGTACTTCTCTCATAAATTGAGTTTGAGGCCGCCTGCAATATGAGATCGCTCTTGCTTGTAGCAGCAATGGCCTTAATTAGCAGATCTGTACTAACTTCTGTACAACCTACTTCGTATGAAACACGGAGACATTAACTGTGTAATTTAGTGTTCTCTCTCTCTCATAAAAAAACCACTGGAATAGTGATCTGTAATGACGAAAAATTGGATCAAAATTACTTTAAGAGTTAAAATTATGTAGCATTATCCTGATAGCTGAAGAAACACCTGTAATCACTCCCTTCTACAATGAGGGTGGGTAAGGGGTTTCCCGTACTGGTGTACTGGGGCTTTTTATTTACCGTACTGGCGTACTGGAAGCCATTTTATTTTCCGTACTTCGTACTATCCAAAATTAAAGATTTTTATTTTCCGTACTACGTACTCTAGAAAAATGATTACCTGTACCAGTGTACTGAACCCCCCCCCCACCCCCCTTCTTCTACAATACCTGTACCTGTATCTCTTGGAAGAAAATTACAGCGCCTGACTAACAGTTGCTGTGTGCGAAATTATGAAGAGGCAAGTTCTTGGAGCCCTACAAGTTTTCCTGGCCGTGGCATATTCAACTAATAAAGGAAACCATTCCATTTTAGTTCCTGAAACTTTGCGACCCAAGTTCCTGCACCAGGCTGAAAAATAGGTCTGTAATTAAGATGCCCGGACCTGCCGAGTGACCTGTTCAGTGGGTCATCACTGTCTGTGCCTGGCTGATGCCCAGAGAGCTTACCATCGTACAACAAAGGTGTGCATGTGGCTAGCCTCCCTGCATCTCTTATCAATCAAATTCCACATGCTACATTTTGGACCACATTAATGGGTGCAAATTTTACATTTTGTTTTAAAAGTGAGTCCCAGTTTGAGATTCTAAAGAAAATTAGGATTCTCAGTTTGCAATTTTGAGGCAATATCACTGCAATTGTGACCAAATCCTCCAGAAAGGTGGAAAAAGATGGCAAACTGTCCTTGTTTGAAAACTTGAGCATCAAATTGTGCAGTTTCGCTCCAGAGACAGGGATCCAAATTTTTACAAGGCACAAAAAAAGGGGTCATTACTATAGCACCTCCATTTTCTTGTACCAAACTATCAGAAACACAACCCCACCCACCCCCTTTGTTAATCTAGAACAAGTCTTAAAACTAGTCTGCAATTCCAAAATTGTTTTTCATTAGCTCTATATTTAATTTTCTTGAATCATTAAAACAAATGACAGTCACCTCCAGTTTGTTGGAGTCAGTTTTGCCTGATTTTTGGCAGAAAGGGCAACACGGGGTGGTTTTTTCAGAGGTATTCCTTTTTAGTTTGGAACATTTTGTTGCACTTCAGACAAATCTGATCATAACAGCTACCTGTTTCCACATAGACAAACTGCCCTAGTTTCTCTCCAGCAAACCTAAAAGCACGGATTGACTCTTCCTGAGGAAGTTGCCCCTTGAACAGACATCCTAATGACAGAAGTCACTAACAGGGGTCTCTCACAACAGCTGGTCTCTCAACAGGCGGAACCAAATCAGAGGAATAGGATTTGGGCATTCAGATTTTACAGGATTTTGCCTTGATAGTCTTCCAGTTAAAGATTTCTCTGGACCGTGTTTACTGTAATACACATGCTTTAATCTTTGCAAAAGCAATATAAACATTTACTTTGTTTACCAGCTGTTATCAGTGTTAAAAGTCGTGCCGTATTTGCCCACTTAATAAATCAGCTGTCAAGTACACCTGTTAAGAATCTGTGCTAAGTCAAGCTGCCTGCCTCTCGGGGTCTCTCCTCAGCGTTACCCCGTCAATCATTCTTACTAGTGCCAGCAAACTACTGACTACTAGTGTGTGCATATATTAATGTATATCTTCACTATTAATCCAGTCATCTTTCTCAATAGCTCGCATCACAAGTCACACTGTTTTTGTAAAAATTTCATTTCAAAATGAAAAGCAACTCCATTCACTTTAAGTGTCATACTATGTGACTTGATCAATAGACTCTGCAACTCACAATGGAAGGTTACGTGGGGGGGGGGGGAGGGTAAGAGGTTTTCTGTACTAGCGTACTGGGCATTTTTATTTGGTGTGCTTGCATACTGGAATCCCTTTTAATTTCCGTACTTCAAATCAACAATTATCTGTACATCTTCTTGTTTTCCATAATTTGTACTAGGGCAAAATTATTATTTGTACCAGGGTACCAGGGACCCCCCCCCTCCCCCCTCACTTGTGAGTAGTGTGTATGTATACAGTGGCACCTGCTCTATGCAACCAATGGCGTAAACAGCCACATTACTTTTTGTGGCCACTCAGACATAAGAGTCAGTTTCTTTGTACATTTCCCTGCCGTGACAGGTCACCTGCTGTATGTGGCCACTTTTTCTTGGCTGAAAGGGTGGCCACATACAGCAGGTACATCTACCACTGTAATATTTCTAACCATCAGGCCACAGTTTCAACAGCTTTTCTCCGCGCACTTTACGAGAAACGCACCCATAATGTATTGAAGAAAGCTGTTGACAAATCCTTCATACAGTTTTTGATGAACAGCCGATAGCCTAGCCAGTATCAGGCCATACTGCCACGCGGTATGGGTCACAGGAGAGAAGGAGAGCCAGTCGATTTGGGTCAAGTGTACGAAATGCATTTATGACCAACTATAAACAGACCTCTATGTCATAAACATTGCATTTCTTCATAGCTAATCACATTTATTCTAATTATGTAATCACAAATAAATGCAAATGGAAGTGCACATAATAAATACTGTTTCACCCTGGCTGGGGGAGGGGCAGAGATTATGCCCCAAATGTTCAGCAGGTGTGCGCAGCATAACACTTTAGAAACCCTCTCTTTTTAAGGCAGTCTTTATCCCAAATGATCTTTTTGTTAAGGAATTTGTAACTAAAAACCTCAAAGCTATCAATAAAATTTGGTAGGAAAAAAAATGGAATCACGAAGAAGATTTTTTACCTTCATTGGGAATTTTTTTTCCCTCAAATTTTGGGCCACGAAAGGGAAAAAATACCCTCATTGAGAGAATTTTTGGACAAAATACACGACCTTCGTTGGGGATATTTTGCTGAAAATAGGGAGCACATACCTACTGTGGTCAATAATATTTATAGAAAACCTGCTGGGGACACAAAAAATAGAGAAAAAAAAAGCATCATAAAATGTCAGACCAAATACTACACTTCAGTCTGTCTGTTTGGCAGGTAAGGACTATACATTATAGCAGAAAATCATGGACTGGCAGGGAAGGTGTTAAGACCACTGTCCGACGTGAAGTTATAGTTTTTATTATATGTAAGCTCTAGGCCTACCTTCTGTGAACAACCTTCTGTTATGATTTATGGGGCACTGAATTGGTCAAAGGTCAAACTCAATGTTCCTTTTTTATAAGCACATTGCATTCAAGCTGCCCATGAAGCATCTGCAACATGACATATCAGACAACAGGAAAATTACCAACTTCTCCATTGCCAAGATTTGAATTAACTCTTTCACTGCCACTGTGATAAAGTCGAACTGCTTAACACGAACTGCTCTGAATTCAAATAAAGGTACTGGATTCTGATTCCTTGTAAAAGGACCTTTCATTCAAGTACCAGCTTGCCTTACATAGAATATATCAGTCCAAGTCACACATATTCCTCGTATGCTATAGGTGCACGCAAAGCATACCGAGGAAAGCTGTTGCATTGAAAACGTTAAAGCTCTTTTTGGGGGGCGACCCTTTCTGTTTTGGGGTTGTCCATCCATCCCGATGTCCGTCTATGCATTCGGATGTGCACATTCTCATTACCGCGATATCTACAGAATTTCTTCATGTATTTTGCTCAAATTTGGCAAATGCTTACCTTACCTGGCAAGATGGAACTCATTAGATTTTGGTGTCACCATGACCTAATTTCAGCAAATGGCGGCTTAATTACATACCCCTTAGGGCTCATTACCACAATATCTCCAGAATGCTCCAATGTATTTTGCTCCAATTTGGCAGTATGCTTATCTGGCATGCCAAGATGAACTAAGTAGATTTTGGTGTCACCATGACCTAATTTGAGCAAACGGCAGACCCTTCAGTCAACACTTGCATTGAAAGTATATCTAGTTTGCTTTTAACATAGAATTCCAATGAGCAATTTTCAGATAATTCCATCTTAACTTTCAGTGCCAAGCTTTGATTGACCCAATGGTTTATCTTGGTAAGCTTGTGCACAAGGCATACTGTTGCTCTGGACAGTTTTCATGGTCTGAGTAACTGTAAGCACGGTGCCATTGGACAGTTCTCATGGTCTCAGTAACTGTAAGTATGGTGCCATTGGACAGTTCTCATGGTCTCAGTACCTGTAAGCATGGTGCCATTGGACAGTTCTCATAGTCTCAGTAACTGTAAGCACGGTGCCATTGGACAGTTCTCATAGTCTCAGTAACAGTAAGCATGGTGCCATTGGACAGTTCTCATGGTCTCAGTAACTGTAAGCATGGTGCCATTGGACAGTTCTCATGGTCTCAGTAACTGTAAGCATGGTGCCATTGGACAGTTCTCATGGTCTCAGTAACTGTAAGCATGGTGCCATTGGACAGTTCTCATGGTCTCAGTAACTGTAAGCATGGTGCCAACGGGTAAAAGGCTCCGAAACATGTTGAGTAGTTACCCGCTGAAGACCCTTTAATTTATTTGGGCTGATACAGCCTATGTCAAAATTTTACAGAGGAACGTGTGCAATATAGACAATAGTAATTCCATATGTATACAGGTTAGACAGGGACAGGTTAGCTTATGGAGAGTAAAGAGTTCGAACTGCGGAATAGGATATTGACTACTAGGAAGTGGTTCTGGGCAAAAAGACACAAATACAATTGGACAGTTCTCATGGTCTCAGTAACTGTAAGCATGGTGCCATTGGACAGTTCTCATGGTCTCAGTAACTATAAGCACGGTGCCATTGGACAGTTCTCATGGTCTCAGTAACTGTAAGTATGGTGTCATTGGACAGTTCTCATGGTCTCAGTAACTGTAAGCATGATGCCATTGGACAGTTCTCATGGTCTCAGTAACTGTAAGCATGGTGCCATTGGACAGTTCTCATGGTCTCAGTAACTGTAAGCACGGTGCCATTGGACAGTTCTCATGGTCTCAGTAACAGTAAGCATGGTGCCATTGGACAGTTCTCATGGTCTCAGTAACTATAAGCACGGTGCCATTGGACAGTTCTCATGGTCTCAGTAACTGTAAGTATGGTGACATTGGACAATTCTCATGGTCTCAGTAACAGTAAGCATGGTGCCATTGGACAGTTCTCATGGTCTCAGTAACTGTAAGCATGGTGTCATTGGACAGTTCTTGTGGTCTCAATATGCTGCATGGTATTTGAATTAAGGGTAACTTTGAAAAGTATATGAATCTGGTAACATTATGTCAAAACAGAGCGAACTGACTTTTTGTTGAAATTGACAATGAAACAGATAGCCTAACACCCACCCACCCCACCCCCTACCCAAATCTGACTGATTCGATCACTTTCTTGACTGTGTGTTTGTTGGGTTTTCTGGGGCCCGTTCTTCACCCAGACAAAGCAGATGTTCTGGACCTTGCTACTTTGATAAGACAGTCCACGATTCTTGGTGCCAATGTTAAAGATGTTTCCATTCATGTTGAGATCACTTGAAAATGATAGAACAGGCAACATTTGATTACCAACCTGTTTGGGACAATTTACAAGACAAAAGGGTTAATATGTGTTAGTATGTCACCAGCCCAGCAGGGGTCACCAGTTGTGCCTCAGAGACAGCTGCTGGATCAGTACATGTGCACCATCAAGTGTTTCAAGACACAAAACTATTGTCAACATGTATTTCAACCTGGTATTAACAATACAGGGGTCCCCTCCTGAAAGCCCCACTTACAGGAGGCCTCCCCTCTTAAAAGACCATCATTGTTCATCATCAGAGTCAACAATTTTTCTCGGCATGCATTGGGCGTATTGCGCCTGATGCATGGAGAGAGTTCCTCTAGGTATATCAGACAACCAACCACAGGGAGGCAGTTCCTGTAGGTATATCAGACAACCACAGGGAGGCAGTTCCTGTAGGTATATCAGACAACCACAGGCAGGGAGTTCCTGTAGGTATATCAGACAACCACAGGCAGGGAGTTGCTGTAGGTATATCAGACAACCACAGGCAGGCAGTTCCTGTAGGTATATCAGACAACCACAGGGAGGCAGTTCCTGTAGGTATATCAGACAACCACAGGCAGGCAGTTCCTGTAGGTATATCAGACAACCACAGGGAGGCAGTTCCTGTAGGTACATCAGACAACCACAGGGAGGCAGTTCCTGTAGGTACATCAGACAACCACAGGGAGGCAGTTCCTGTAGGTATATCAGACAACCACAGGGAGGCAGTTCCTGTAGGTACATCAGACAACCACAGGGAGGGTGTTCCTGTAGGTATATCAGACAACCACAGGGAGGCAGTTCCTGTAGGTATATCAGACAACCACAGGGAGGGTGTTCCTGTAGGTACATCAGACAACCACAGGGAGGGTGTTGCTGTAGGTATATCAGACAACCACAGGGAGGCAGTTCCTGTAGGTATATCAGACAACCACAGGGAGGCAGTTCCTGTAGGTATATCAGACAACCACAGGGAGGCAGTTCCTGTAGGTATATCAGACAACCACAGGGAGGCAGTTCCTGTAGGTATATCAGACAACCACAGGGAGGCAGTTCCTGTAGGTATATCAGACAACCACAGGGAGGCAGTTCCTGTAGGTATATCAGACAACCACAGGCAGGGAGTTCCTGTAGGTATATCAGACAACCACAGGGAGGGTGTTGCTGTAGGTATATCAGACAACCACAGGGAGGCAGTTCCTGTAGGTATATCAGACAACCACAGGGAGGCAGTTCCTGTAGGTATATCAGACAACCACAGGCAGGGAGTTCCTGTAGGTATATCAGACAACCACAGGGAGGCAGTTCCTGTAGGTATATCAGACAACCACAGGGAGGCAGTTCCTGTAGGTACATCAGACAACCACAGGCAGGGTGTTGCTGTAGGTATATCAGACAACCACAGGGAGGGTGTTCCTGTAGGTATATCAGACAACCACAGGCAGGGAGTTCCTGTAGGTATATCAGACAACCACAGGGAGGCAGTTCCTGTAGGTATATCAGACAACCACAGGGAGGCAGTTCCTGTAGGTATATCAGACAACCACAGGGAGGCAGTTCCTGTAGGTATATCAGACAACCACAGGGAGGGTGTTCCTGTAGGTACATCAGACAACCACAGGGAGGGTGTTGCTGTAGGTATATCAGACAACCACAGGGAGGCAGTTCCTGTAGGTATATCAGACAACCACAGGGAGGCAGTTCCTGTAGGTATATCAGACAACCACAGGGAGGCAGTTCCTGTAGGTATATCAGACAACCACAGGGAGGCAGTTCCTGTAGGTATATCAGACAACCACAGGGAGGCAGTTCCTGTAGGTATATCAGACAACCACAGGGAGGCAGTTCCTGTAGGTATATCAGACAACCACAGGCAGGGAGTTCCTGTAGGTATATCAGACAACCACAGGGAGGGTGTTGCTGTAGGTATATCAGACAACCACAGGGAGGCAGTTCCTGTAGGTATATCAGACAACCACAGGGAGGCAGTTCCTGTAGGTATATCAGACAACCACAGGCAGGGAGTTCCTGTAGGTATATCAGACAACCACAGGGAGGCAGTTCCTGTAGGTATATCAGACAACCACAGGGAGGCAGTTCCTGTAGGTACATCAGACAACCACAGGCAGGGTGTTGCTGTAGGTATATCAGACAACCACAGGGAGGGTGTTCCTGTAGGTATATCAGACAACCACAGGCAGGGAGTTCCTGTAGGTATATCAGACAACCACAGGGAGGCAGTTCCTGTAGGTATATCAGACAACCACAGGGAGGCAGTTCCTGTAGGTATATCAGACAACCACAGGGAGGCAGTTCCTGTAGGTATATCAGACAACCACAGGCAGGGAGTTCCTGTAGGTATATCACACAACCACAGGCAGGGAGTTCCTGTAGGTATATCAGACAACCACAGGGAGGCAGTTCCTGTAGGTACATCAGACAACCACAGGGAGGCAGTTCCTGTAGGTACATCAGACAACCACAGGGAGGGTGTTCCTGTAGGTATATCAGACAACCACAGGCAGGGAGTTCCTGTAGGTATATCAGACAACCACAGGGAGGCAGTTCCTGTAGGTACATCAGACAACCACAGGCAGGGTGTTGCTGTAGGTATATCAGACAACCACAGGGAGGCAGTTCCTGTATGTATATCAGACAACCACAGGGAGGCAGTTCCTGTAGGTATATCAGACAACCACAGGCAGGGAGTTGCTGTAGGTATATCAGACAACCACAGGGAGGCAGTTCCTGTAGGTATATCAGACAACCACATGGAGGCAGTTCCTGTAGGTATATCAGACAACCACAGGGAGGCAGTTCCTGTAGGTATATCAGACAACCACAGGGAGGCAGTTCCTGTAGGTATATCAGACAACCACAGGGAGGCAGTTCCTGTAGGTATATCAGACAACCACAGGGAGGCAGTTCCTGTAGGTATATCAGACAACCACAGGGAGGCAGTTCCTGTAGGTATATCAGACAACCACAGGGAGGCAGTTCCTGTAGGTATATCAGACAACCACAGGCAGGGAGTTGCTGTAGGTATATCAGACAACCACAGGGAGGCAGTTCCTGTAGGTATATCAGACAACCACAGGGAGGCAGTTCCTGTAGGTATATCAGACAACCACAGGGAGGCAGTTCCTGTAGGTATATCAGACAACCACAGGGAGGCAGTTCCTGTAGGTATATCAGACAACCACAGGCAGGGAGTTCCTGTACGTACATCAGACAACCACAGGGAGGCAGTTCCTGTAGGTATATCAGACAACCACAGGGAGGCAGTTCCTGTAGGTATATCAGACAACCACAGGGAGGCAGTTGCTGTAGGTATATCAGACAACCACAGGGAGGCAGTTCCTGTAGGTATATCAGACAACCACAGGGAGGCAGTTCCTGTAGGTATATCAGACAACCACAGGGAGGCAGTTCCTGTAGGTACATCAGACAACCACAGGCAGGGTGTTGCTGTAGGTATATCAGACAACCACAGGGAGGGTGTTCCTGTAGGTATATCAGACAACCACAGGCAGGGAGTTCCTGTAGGTATATCAGACAACCACAGGGAGGCAGTTCCTGTAGGTATATCAGACAACCACAGGGAGGCAGTTCCTGTAGGTATATCAGACAACCACAGGGAGGCAGTTCCTGTAGGTATATCAGACAACCACAGGCAGGGAGTTCCTGTAGGTATATCAGACAACCACAGGCAGGGAGTTCCTGTAGGTATATCAGACAACCACAGGGAGGCAGTTCCTGTAGGTACATCAGACAACCACAGGGAGGCAGTTCCTGTAGGTACATCAGACAACCACAGGGAGGGTGTTCCTGTAGGTATATCAGACAACCACAGGCAGGGAGTTCCTGTAGGTATATCAGACAACCACAGGGAGGCAGTTCCTGTAGGTACATCAGACAACCACAGGCAGGGTGTTGCTGTAGGTATATCAGACAACCACAGGGAGGCAGTTCCTGTAGGTATATCAGACAACCACAGGGAGGCAGTTCCTGTAGGTATATCAGACAACCACAGGCAGGGAGTTGCTGTAGGTATATCAGACAACCACAGGGAGGCAGTTCCTGTAGGTATATCAGACAACCACATGGAGGCAGTTCCTGTAGGTATATCAGACAACCACAGGGAGGCAGTTCCTGTAGGTATATCAGACAACCACAGGGAGGCAGTTCCTGTAGGTATATCAGACAACCACAGGGAGGCAGTTCCTGTAGGTATATCAGACAACCACAGGGAGGCAGTTCCTGTAGGTATATCAGACAACCACAGGGAGGCAGTTCCTGTAGGTATATCAGACAACCACAGGGAGGCAGTTCCTGTAGGTATATCAGACAACCACAGGCAGGGAGTTGCTGTAGGTATATCAGACAACCACAGGGAGGCAGTTCCTGTAGGTATATCAGACAACCACAGGGAGGCAGTTCCTGTAGGTATATCAGACAACCACAGGGAGGCAGTTCCTGTAGGTATATCAGACAACCACAGGGAGGCAGTTCCTGTAGGTATATCAGACAACCACAGGCAGGGAGTTCCTGTACGTACATCAGACAACCACAGGGAGGCAGTTCCTGTAGGTATATCAGACAACCACAGGGAGGCAGTTCCTGTAGGTATATCAGACAACCACAGGGAGGCAGTTCCTGTAGGTATATCAGACAACCACAGGGAGGCAGTTCCTGTAGGTATATCAGACAACCACAGGGAGGCAGTTCCTGTAGGTATATCAGACAACCACAGGCAGGCAGTTCCTGTAGGTACATCAGACAACCACAGGGAGGCAGTTCCTGTAGGTATATCAGACAACCACAGGGAGGCAGTTCCTGTAGGTATATCAGACAACCACAGGGAGGCAGTTCCTGTAGGTATATCAGACAACCACAGGCAGGGAGTTCCTGTAGGTACATCAGACAACCACAGGGAGGCAGTTCCTGTAGGTATATCAGACAACCACAGGGAGGGTGTTCCTGTAGGTATATCAGACAACCACAGGGAGGCAGTTCCTGTAGGTATATCATACAACCACAGGGAGGCAGTTCCTGTAGGTATATCAGACAACCACAGGCAGGGAGTTCCTGTAGGTATATCAGACAACCACAGGGAGGCACTTCCTGTAGGTATATCAGACAACCACAGGGAGGCAGTTCCTGTAGGTACATCAGACAACCACAGGGAGGCAGTTCCTGTAGGTATATCAGACAACCACAGGGAGGGTGTTCCTGTAGGTATATCAGACAACCACAGGGAGGCAGTTCCTGTAGGTATATCAGACAACCACAGGGAGGGTGTTCCTGTAGGTACATCAGACAACCACAGGGAGGCAGTTCCTGTAGGTATATCAGACAACCACAGGGAGGCAGTTCCTGTAGGTATATCAGACAACCACAGGGAGGCAGTTCCTGTAGGTATATCAGACAACCACAGGCAGGCAGTTCCTGTAGGTATATCAGACAACCACAGGGAGGCAGTTCCTGTAGGTATATCAGACAACCACAGGGAGGCAGTTCCTGTAGGTATATCAGACAACCACAGGGAGGCAGTTCCTGTAGGTATATCAGACAACCACAGGGAGGCAGTTCCTGTAGGTACATCAGACAACCACAGGGAGGCAGTTCCTGTAGGTACATCAGACAACCACAGGGAGGGTGTTACTGTAGGTATATCAGACAACCACAGGGAGGGTGTTGCTGTAGGTATATCAGACAACCACAGGGAGGCAGTTCCTGTAGGTACATCAGACAACCACAGGGAGGGTGTTCCTGTAGGTACATCAGACAACCACAGGGAGGGAGTTCCTGTAGGTATATCAGACAACCACAGGCAGGGAGTTCCTGTAGGTATATCAGACAACCACAGGCAGGGAGTTCCTGCAGGTACATCAGACAACCACAGGGAGGGTGTTGCTGTAGGTATATCAGACAACCACAGGGAGGCAGTTCCTGCAGGTACATCAGACAACCACAGGGAGGGTGTTCCTGTAGGTACATCAGACAACCACAGGGAGGGTGTTGCTGTAGGTATATCAGACAACCACAGGGAGGGTGTTCCTGTAGGTACATCAGACAACCACAGGGAGGGTGTTGCTGTAGGTATATCAGACAACCACAGGGAGGCAGTTCCTGCAGGTACATCAGACAACCACAGGGAGGGTGTTCCTGTAGGTACATCAGACAACCACAGGGAGGGTGTTCCTGTAGGTACATCAGACAACCACAGGGAGGGAGTTCCTGTAGGTATATCAGACAACCACAGGCAGGGAGTTCCTGCAGGTACATCAGACAACCACAGGGAGGGTGTTGCTGTAGGTATATCAGACAACCACAGGGAGGCAGTTCCTGCAGGTACATCAGACAACCACAGGGAGGGTGTTCCTGTAGGTACATCAGACAACCACAGGGAGGGTGTTGCTGTAGGTATATCAGACAACCACAGGGAGGGTGTTCCTGTAGGTATATCAGACAACCACAGGGAGGCAGTTCCTGTAGGTATATCAGACAACCACAGGGAGGCAGTTCCTGTAGGTATATCAGACAACCACAGGGAGGCAGTTCCTGTAGGTATATCAGACAACCACAGGCAGGGAGTTCCTGTAGGTATATCAGACAACCACAGGGAGGCAGTTGCTGTAGGTATATCAGACAACCACAGGGAGGCAGTTCCTGCAGGTATATCAGACAACCACAGGCAGGGAGTTCCGTGCTCTACTTCTTACACAAGTCTTTATTGCTTGTGTAATGCTGTGCGGGTAGGGCCGGCCTTCCAGACCTGACTGTCTGCTTCAGCTTGCCAAAAAAGTGATTTATGAAGGGCAGCCAATATTTACAAACGGGTTAACTCTTTCAGTGCCATATTTTGGACCGGGTCAACAGCTTTCCTCCACGAACTTTTGGCGCAATGTAAGTGTTTTTGCTGGCAGTAGCGAGTGGAACAACAAGTCTTAAATAACAGGAACATGTATTTCTTTTACAAGGAATTTGAACACATAATTTTCCTCTTAAATCTAGGAAAATATACAAATGGGACAATCAAGACCGGTCTGGGATGAGTCAAGATGAATTGATTCTATAGCAGATACGAACAGCTAGGCACAAAACAGTTGATAACTTGATACATTCATGCTTAATTAATTGCTTCTAATTTGCAATTAAATCCACAAGATTCCACAGTAACAGTAAATTTGTTGCCTTGCATTTCTAGCCTTGATTAACGTTGCCACACACTATGACCATAATCACGATTTCTCTGATTGTATGGGTTCCGAATCAATATAACACTGATAGCTCTAGCTTTACACTCTCCAGATAAAACTGTCTGAAAGTGAGAGGAATGTACAATGTGGCTTTTATCCATTTCCTTCAATTCCACTTTTTCACACGTTGTTTTGACTACGACTTTTATATGAGACAACAGACCTACTATGAGAACGTGGTCCTACATATTGGCAATTGTTCTGCATGGCAGACTACACTTGCAGACAGATTAACACTACAAAATGGGGGGGGGGGGGAGGGGAGGACAGAGGACTTGTTCACAAATCATGCACAAAACACTTGTGCTTTCATAGCTCATGGTGAAGTGGCATGTTTTGCAGATCTTCACAATTCATGCGATAATAAATCTTGATTTCACAATTCGCAGTTTACTGAAACATTAATTCAGAGTTCAAGAAATACTGAAATGCTGACTCGTTCTGAAAGTAATTAAAGGCCCTGCATAGTTCACGCACATGATTTTTCAGTTTCACAGTTCATGAAACATATCTTGCCACTCTGTCCCCCCCCCCCAAATAATGGATGATGTGAAATCAGTCTAATTCTTTCTTACCTGAAAAAATCAAATCCTTGTTTTTCACCTCAAATTTTTGGTATCGATTCTGACAGATCCTGCAGAAAAGAGGGGGGGGGGGGAGTGTTCCATATTGGGGCTAATTTAATTTGTTTCCCCTGTACTTGTGTACTGTACTTGAAGCCTCTTTATTTTCCATACCTTGTACTATCCATTACATTTTCTGACTTTCTGTTCCATGCTCTCGGGCAAAATTTTCTGTTCCTTGCTCTAGGGCAAAATCAGTACGATACATGAACTACTGGGATCACCCTCCCTCCCCCAGTTCCCTTGAACTTTGTTCACATCAGCTGGGGCAGGCTTGGGAGACCTAGTTTGCACCAGAATTTTAATCAACATGGTCTCGGACAAAATTTTCTGTTCCTTGCTCTAGGGCAAAATCAGTACGATACATGAACTACTGGGATCACCCTCCCTTCCCCAGTTCCCTTGAACTTTGTTCACATCGACTGGGGCAGGCTTGGGAGACCTCGTTTGCACCAGAATTTTTATCAACATGGTCTCGGCCAAAATTTTCTGTTCCTTGCTCTAGGGCAAAATCAGTACGATACATGAACTACTGGGATCACCCTCCCTCCCCCAGTTCCCTTGAACTTTGTTCACATCGGCTGGGGCAGGCTTGGGAGACCTAGTTTGCACCAGAATTTTAATCAACATGGTGAGACATCGTCCAATACAGTTGTAACTTTTGAAAGGATAAAACGCATCTCACCTGGAAGGTAACCTGTGCCTCAGATGGTGCCGACATGCAAGATAATCCTGATAGCAGCAACTCTATCACATTCATGCTACAAAGGGTGTCAATTACTTTCCCAAGGATCTCTGTCGAGTTGGGTGTTTTTGTCTTCATGTATCCATTATAATGCGGGGGAACCACTAGCAAGATAAAATTACCAACCAGGCCAACAATCTGCGTACCAACATGTACACCTGTGTCACAAGGGGCCAGTTTCATGCCTGTCAACTCACATGCACTCAGGCAGGTTGCTGAATTACGTTGTAAATAAACTAGATGTTACGGAGGGTCAAAGGTTGGGCAGCACTTGGGCCCAGTCATGTGCTACAAGTTTCAATAGGTTTTTGATAGTTGCTCGTGAGGCAGGCACTCAGGTAATGAGGGAGCTCTAAGGATTGAAGTTCTATCCCAGGTAATACGACAAAACAGACGTACGCTTGATTAGAGGCACCACTTCCCCCTTTCAACTGGTCACCATCAGTTGTTTCATTACAATACATGAATACTTTTTTCCCCCTGTTCAAGCCGCAAGGCAATTTACTTCAGTATATTGCTGAGACCTGCAAGACCTCTTGACTGTGACTTTTCACATTTCCATATCACGCTTTCCTGCTACTTTATCCTGAGTTCACGCACAAATAATCCAAAAGTATCCATGTGTGCCACTGATGTCAATTACTACCTGCTGTAAGGAGCTGTCTCCGAGGTTTGCCACACAAATTTGTCTGTAAATAATATTCGGAAACCAAAGTTTTTGCAGAATCTCTGCTCACGTGATATTAACCCTCAGGTTCTTACAGGATGAAAGGGTCAATCTGTTTGACATTAACAGTCTTTGATTCCACACACACTGATAGAGAAGTTTCATTAGGCATATTAAGAATTAATTGGTAAGTGGTTATGAGGTAGAATCTACGTTCCTTCGCTAATTGTTATATTTCCTGACACCGTCATGATTGTTATGTTTACTCTCATTTGTCAACTCATTTTACCTTGTGCTAAAAGTAATTGTAAACTATAGCTTCATACCTCTGGATGGAAGCAATTATATTTTGAACCATCATAAAATTGATACCAGCTGTCCGTTTCGGCAACTAGTTACAATATAAATGAGTTGCCTGTCTTGAGCCACAAATTATTGTCTTCATGACAGTATCCCCAAATGCATTTATTTCAAAAGAAATTTCCTGTATGTATTACGCAGTCGATAAATATATCCCAAGTCCTGAATGGAATGCTTTCTCACTGGTACAGTATGTGTCATATATCCATAGGTCCAAAATTTTAGACACAAAGATCAGCTATTTCAAGACCATTCCTAAAATTATCTGCCTCATAAAAATGATCTCATTAGACACATGGTCTTCCAGTCTTTGGATTGAGTCAACAGCTATGTACCCAATGTGTGCCGAGAAAAACTGTTGACCTGGGATATTCTCTCTGGAATTATAGGCATACTGCCACTTGAATGAAAGGTCTTTTAATAAGGAATACAAATCTGGGATCCTAATGATAATTAATTCAGACTAGTTTGACTTAAGTAGATCGACTTTAGATGTGATTGGCACTGAAAGCGTTAAAATGGTTCCCAGTCTTTTGGAATCAGTCCTATCAAAGACCATCCTCTTATCAGAAACTGCTTTGCAATGTCCCAAACTCTACAATTCCCACGATATTCTGTCTAACCTATTCTTGTAAGGCTACCCCAGTACACTAGATATGTACTGGTTCTCTTGAGGGGGTGAAATAAAATGAAGATACCCTATGTGCTATAAAAGGGGTCTCTGTAAAAGGGTGGCCTGTTCTCAGGGGGTTCTGCAGAACAGGGACCACTGTATTCAAACAGTCCACCAGGTCATGGGTCCCTTCCTAGTTATCTTCTCCCGATAGTAACCGTTTTCCACGCACTTCTTACCTTAGTGATTTTTCTTCCATATCTCACTGGCCAGTCGAAGACAAAAAAGGGCGTTTCCATGGTAACATGAAGATGCCACCAAATTCTTCATAGACATTTGAAGAGTACATGCCTGACTGGGGGAGTATATCACATTTTGCCATCAAGACAATATCACCCACACGAAACACACTGACAGGTGATTAAACCCCAATTACTAGTGTTCGGCATGCGGCGTGCAGTCAGGATATGGTGCACACAGTTTTTTGCAGCACAGCGTCAGTCCACAAGGAAGAAGGCAGAGCGGAACATAACCAAGACTTCATACACACACTACTATTGATCTGAGGACGCTGCAAAGATACAGCTGTGAAAGCTTTATGTGGTCAACACTATGTTTGACCTTTCTGAGTATTCAACAGGAGCTGTGGGCTTACTGGTCCACATTACCACTTCGTTCCCGGCAAATTTTCTGCAAGTTTCGCAAGCAATCCTACAGACCTTTGTCGAGGTGTGCTTCATTAACCCACTGATTATACGAGAGGCAAGCACTAGTCCTTCAATTTTTTCATATGTAACGTTTTTTTCCCCTTCTCCCTCCCCCCCCCCCCCAAGGTAATGTGCGTGACAGATTATGGAAGATATAGTTTCTACAGTAACAGGTGTTTGACAGACAGTGAGTAGGTGCTACTTAAGGTGTGCCTGCCTGAAATATAATCTAATCTTCCAAAAATGATAGAAACAATGTACTCAAACTATACTTTGAAAAAAAGGATCTCGCCTACAATTATAGTGGGGCCCAAAGAAGGCTGAATAGTTCACGCAGACTCGCCTGTCAAATGTATACGCCTCGTCTGTTGGCACGGAATGACACAGCATGGTTTTGTGCCGTTTAAAATAACAGGAATTTTAACCTTTAGATCAGCTCATTCACAGTCCGTTGTAAAATTGATAAATATAAAAAGCGTAGTGTGAACATATTCCATTACAGTCACAGCTATTTTCACACACACAAAAAAAGCTGCTAACTGTACATTCATACGTAGCAGTGAGTTAATTTTTTATGTGAAATGCTGGTGCTATACAGGAGTATCTGCTGTGCATCTTACCTCCCGCCACAGACCCTGCAGGTATTTTTAACCCGTTCACTTTTAAACTGGCCACAACCGGCTTCTGGTCAAATGTCGTCTGCTTCAATGTTCTTGCCGCATTTCAACAGCAATGAAAAACAGTTTGACTGAGGATTGTTGATAAGATCTATCAAGATCACATGCTCCAGGTCAATAACTTTCCTTGGCATGGGTTGGGCTCTTAGTGCCCAACCTATGCCAAGGAAACCTATTGATTCAGTCTTAAGTCAAGGGGGGAGCAGGGTTAAGCCCACTCTTTACGGTTTTTTTTTTGATAACTGAATGTCATTTTAAGACCACCTGCTGTATAAGACCATTTATTGCTGGCTCTACACCATGGTCTTACACACCAGGTACCAATGTACGTGCACCTCATTGATAAAGATAATTACATGCTGAACTGCTTACAGTTACATGTAATGAATTAATTTTGTCACTCTACATTAAGAATAATCCCAGATTACACACATGGAATACAAACAATTATCAAGTACATGTGTGCCTGTACAGTCATTTTTGCAAAGCAAGTTTGCAATACATTATCCTGTATAATGCTAGATTACTTTCCCTCAGCAAAATCTTTGTTTTAAAAAAAATCAAAGCAAAACACTCTGTCAGACAGGTGGGGTTTTTTGTGGGTTTTTGTGGGTTTTTGTGGGTTTTTTGTGGATTTTTTTTTTTTTTTAAATTTTTGGTCTGTTTGTTTGTTTTTTTTTGGGGGGGGGGGGGGGGGTTGCTCTGTGGATTATTCCTCTAAGTATGCTGGGCAAGTCCACACAAATCTTCCATTTGTTATGCTTGTTTCTGTTTTCCACCCAGAGCAAATCTCAGGTGAGCTGCTGCCCATTCCCCTAAATCTACAAAAGATAAGCTTTAATCTCCAAAACCATATTCATTATAAAATCTTTTGTATACAGGCAATGCAAGCTATAGCTCTCCTCAAAAGGTTTCAGGTGTGTGTTGGGGAGCTTGAGTGATGTGAGCTAGAGAGTCACCCATAGCTCCCTACCTGTCAACATTCTATAGCAAGAAATAGGCAGATTTTGTCTCCACAGGGGATATTTCATTTTCAACAAAGAATAAAATAAGAAATAAATGGATTTTATGGGGGAGAGTGTCTGAAATTAGCCAAATTTAGACCAAAAAGTCTAAAAAGCAAGATAAAAAATTGGGAGGTTCCCACCAAATGGTGGAGACTTGACAGCTCCCCTAAAATGTTTCAAACACCTGTGTAGGGAAGCTATGGTGTAGCTCCTGGAAAAATGCTTCATATATGTGTGTGGAGGGGAGCTATGGTGTAGCTCCCCTAAAATGCTTCATATACGTGTGTTGAGGGGAGCTATGGTCAACAGAGCAAAATGCCCAGAGAAAAATGTGTTCGTCTACTTCAAAAGTTCCCCTCCACATTCTGTGGATGCAGTGTGTGAAGGGAAGCTGTTACCCCAGTCAATAACTTACTTAAGATGGTCCCTCATGAAAACCAGTCAATATCTGCCAGCCTTTTAACTCTTTAAGCACCAGATTTTGGACTGAGTCAACAGCGTTTTGCGGCACGCATTGGACACATTGCACCCCCTGCATGCCGAGAAAAGCTGTTGACCTGGGAGTAAAATTGAAAAAAAGTATGATCAAGAAATGTGTTTACCCACGACCCATCCAGTTAACATACATCATATCAATGCACTTGGTGCAAGCCAAGCTAAGCTTCTGATCCAGTCTTAATTAGAGAGTAGAAAGGGTTAAACATGTGTCACCATATACAGGTCCACTATTTGTAGTAGTCTTGCCCTCCTCCACTCTATGCATACTCTGTCTATGCTGTTTTAGATAAAAAAGACCATCATACCAATTACATTCCATTAATTAACAAAAATCATTAGGGGTAAAAGTTACTGTGATTGATGGACCCTCACAATATGTGGGTATCAGGCCATGTACATGTATATAGTGTGTGTGCTATGACCATGTACATATATATAGTGTGTGTGCTATGACCATGTACATATATATAGTGTGTGTGCTATGACCATGTACATGTATATAGTGTGTGTGCTATGACCATGTACATGTATATAGTGTGTGTGCTATGACCATGTACATATATATAGTGTGTGTGCTATGACCATGTACATATATATAGTGTGTGTGCTATGACCATGTACATATATATAGTGTGTGTGCTATGACCATGTACATATATATAGTGTGTGTGCTATGACCATGTACATATATATAGTGTGTGTGCTATGACCATGTACATATATATAGTGTGTGTGCTATGACCATGTACATGTATATAGTGTGTGTGCTATGACCATGTACATATATATAGTGTGTGTGCTATGACCATGTACATATATATAGTGTGTGTGCTATGACCATGTACATATATATAGTGTGTGTGCTATGACCATGTACATATATATAGTGTGTGTGCTATGACCATGTACATATATATAGTGTGTGTGCTATGACCATGTACATATATATAGTGTGTGTGCTATGACCATGTACATATATATAGTGTGTGTGCTATGACCATGTACATGTATATAGTGTGTGTGCTATGACCATGTACATATATATAGTGTGTGTGCTATGACCATGTACATGTATATAGTGTGTGTGCTATGACCATGTACATATATATAGTGTGTGTGCTATGACCATGTACATATATATAGTGTGTGTGCTATGACCATGTACATATATATAGTGTGTGTGCTATGACCATGTACATATATATAGTGTGTGTGTGCTATGACCATGTACATATATATAGTGTGTGTGTGCTATGACCATGTACATATATATAGTGTGTGTGCTATGACCATGTACATATATATAGTGTGTGTGTGTGCTATGACCATGTACATATATATAGTGTGTGTGCTATGACCATGTACATATATATAGTGTGTGTGCTATGACCATGTACATATATATAGTGTGTGTGCTATGACCATGTACATATATATAGTGTGTGTGCTATGACCATGTACATGTATATAGTGTGTGTGCTATGACCATGTACATATATATAGTGTGTGTGCTATGACCATGTACATGTATATAGTGTGTGTGCTATGACCATGTACATATATATAGTGTGTGTGCTATGACCATGAACGTCTACACATCCATTTGTCTGCCCCACAGTGCCCTGTGGTTTCTTTATACTGTGTATATACTACACAAAAAAAAAAAACAACAAAAAGTATCTGTGACCTCATTTTCAAGGGATTTTATTGTCCAACTGTGTGTGGGGGGGGGGGGTAGGGAGTGAAGTCCTGTATCAGTCTCAATGTGTGGAGTTCCCCATGGGACTAACTGAACAAACCCAAGATAATTGTATTTCCATCTCAAGAGGTACTGATGAAGATCAAGCAGACAATGCAGCGCCTTCCCTCGTCTTGCTACCGGATGCTACAATAAAACTAACCATCCTGTCCAGTCCATTGCATGAACACCCAAATCGATTACCGTAGGGTCTGAATCATTGGGAAATAAAGCAAACATGGGAGGCACTATCTGCAAAACTCCCTCAATGTTCTGAAAGAAATGGCGACAGAGCTTGCACAAGAAGCGTGAGGGTGTCAGCGGAATGAATCCTTGCTACATCCACAGGGAAACCTGTTTCCTCCAATAGCTGCCCCATTATTCTGTCAATGCCTCACCGATGGTGAAAACATGTCATGGTGTCAGCCATAATTCCCTGGCCTTCTACTCCCTGGGGTTTGCTGGCAATACAACCTGAGGTGATGGGGAGGTTTTCTGCGTCACTGTCACTCAACATTCAATAACTTGTAATTTATTTGTAACTTAATACCGCTACGGACACCTGCCACACGAGATTAGCAGATACATTGTGTGGGAAATTAAAGTTTTCAGAGGTATGAATACAAGAGATGATCATGATGTGTTCAGCTGCCTCGTGTTTTGGCAAAGTAGGTGCAGGATATAAGTCCAAATGTGTCAGCACACTTGTTGCCTGCAAAGCTGATGTTTCATATGCACAGCCAATTTCACTCACAGATACATGTTCAAGAAAATATTTCCGGGCTTCTGAGTTGAAACAGACAGACCTTTATGTTCAAAGATGGTACAGTAGTCCCTGTCTTGAGAGGCCAACCCAAGGGCCGGCCCAAAAGTGGCCTCTCAAGACAGGTGGCCTCTCATTAGAGGTACAATAACATGGAAAAGATAGCAGCAGGGACCTGCTAAAAGTGGCCTTTCAGGCCAGGTGGCCTCTCATTGTAGTGGCCTCTCAAGACAGGGACCACTGTACAGTCTTATTTGTGCACAGCTGTACACACAAAATATTTCCTTTGCAACACGACTTTGTCCAAAATATTTCATTACATATAGATGCATACCATGAGAGTGATCCAGAAAAATTCGACACTAATGCCTAACAAACTTATCTAATATGGCCTTCCCATCTCTATGCTATCTGATTTTGTAATCAAATTTGGCCATAAAGAATGCAAAAGAAAAGAACGTATCACAAGACGTAACATGAAGCCCCACATCATGGGGTTTGTTTGTTAATTAATGCTGATATCAATTAATAGATTCTTGGATTAATTGTAACACGAGTAGCAACCTTGGCATAAATACAAATTTTTTGTGGTAAGCAACGGCCTTTCTCTCTTGAAACTGGGTGCTCTAATTGGCAATGGTTTGGTATTTCAGTGTTACTTAAAAGTGCATTTTGGGTGAAAATCTAGCTCGTGAAACTGTGATCTACAATGATCATGATGGTTTCTGCATGCTTAAAGGTGTACGCTTAAAGGTTGTACAAGCCTCGTACCCAGTACTTCAAAGGCCGACCAGGGTGTACACGTATACAACATCTTTGTTTCATTTCCTTGCGTTTACTCATCTAATTGATCTGACAAGGAGAGTCACTTTCCCAGCTGGGTGCCTCTTGGTTATTGTACAAGCAAAATACATTGTTCAAATTGTCCATTATTGGCTCATTAGCTTAGTTGTTTATCACTAATGTTAGGGCCCAAAGGGAATTATATATTTAAATTAAATATGAAAGTCTCGTTTCAAATTTCAAGGAGATGTCACCAGCATGATACAAATCTTACCGGCAGTACTGTCAACTCTCCATGCATCGAGCTGGCAAAACCTTGACTATTACTTCTCGCAGTGCCACATTTTGGACTAAGTCAACAGTTTTTCTCGGTGCACTTTGGGGGCAATGTGCCAAAAGTGCATGAAAGAAAGCTGTTGACCTGGACTATTATATTCTATCTAACTACAGGCATGCTGGTACTCCAATGAAAGCTGTTGACCTGGACTATTACATTCTATCTAACTACAGGCATGCTGGTACTCAAATGAAAGGCCTTTTCACAAGAAACATGACTCCAGTATCCTTATTATAAGTTTAAACAATTTGTTTTATTCAACTTAAGTCACAGTTGGCACTGAAAGAGTTAAACCGACCAACCCAGTGTGTTTTCGATTCGGCCACCAAAAATAGTACTTGTATTAAGTGTGTCACCGAATTAAAATAAAATTTTTGACTTGGCTTGACTTTTCCACTCAAGTGTTCCTGCAGTAATATGGAACTTGGTCTGCGTTGAAGACCAGCAAAACTTTTCTCAGTAATTTTTGCAGCACCTAAGAACTCACGCTTGAGCCACAGTCGGCTCACAGTGGGTGTGCAATGACATGCCAGACAGGGCAAAAACTGCTGTAGTTTAACCCCAAAGCATGTTCTCACTTGGTTATAGGCTCAATTATGCAGAATTTGACTTTGAAATTCTAATTTCTGTTAGCGATTTATGTCAGCTGCTCACAAAAGAATGCCCTGTCACTAAAACAACTCAAGAACAGCTTTTCAAGCATGATGGTTTCTGAATGCTTGAAGACTGCACCAGGATTATCTCAAGTACTTCAATTCTTCAAAGCATTTTCTATTTGCACAATTTGATATATTTGAATCCTTTGATTTTAGAATATATCAGTTAAAACATCAAACACCAATCTCTAATAATTTTTTATTTGTTTTTTGGTATTTGATAGCTCAATTGAGATCCAATGATACTGTGGAGTTATAAGCAGCATGAACTCTGAATTTCGTAACACTGAAAAAAAAAATCCTGTACATTTAACTGAAATTAAAAGAGGACTCCATTTTTAAATTCCTCTGCTAACATTACCTTTCAAGCAATTTCAACACAGAACACCATATTGTGACATGTGAGAAACAAAATGTGCTGCGGCCTGGATCAATTAGGTAAATACTTGGCCACTCTTTTCCTGTTTTGCTCAAGCAGAACCTGACAAAAACGCAAATCCCACAACCTTTGACCCCAATGTTATCCCAGTTCAGCATTACACTGCTCATACTCATGTCCCTTATCACATTCTTCTATCTTTTCCGTTTTTCACATCATGACTGGAAGACTTCTCTCCCTGGTTGTACAGTTACGTCCGTCTAAAACATGGCAGTCAAACTGTAATTTTCTATACAATATTTATAATTACATGTACATGTGAAACCCTTGTGCCTGAACCCACTCTGACAGAGCCCTGCATTTTGATTGTGTACCAGATATGGTAACCAAGAGACATCCAGCAGGAGAATGACTTTCCTTATCAACCTTAGAGCCCACTTAAAGCATCATGGGATATCTGTAAACCCACACTGTCCAAAGAGATATCATGCATGTCGCAGCCGAGCTTTTCAAATACATATATACAGCATTTCTGTTCACAAAATTCTGTCAAACTGTTACCAGTGACAGCCCCATCTGCTCATTTACATCAGTAAAGCAACATTTAGATTATACCGGGAACTGCACACCCATATTCAAAATTGAGAGTTGAGTAAATGAAATTGACCACATGCCATTCATCAAAATGCAGACGTGACTCTCCCAAAACACAGGTACTATTGTTGACATTTGACTCCAGTGACATGTGACAAAATCTCTTTCTGTGTATGGAATTTTTGATCTGATACTGATATATCCAATATTCTGGAATCATCTCACACAACATGTGGTTTTAGCCAAGTCGTTTAGTTTCCCTCATCTCACAATAATGTATAAAATAAATCCCAGCATCTGTGGCATTGAGAGTGATTTATTCTGGCTGGGCCTGCTTCATAATTCTGTAAAAAAATTCAGTGGTCCCTGTCTTGAGAGACCACTCCAATGAGAGACCACCCGCCTCGGAAGACCACTTTTTCAACATACTTTGCTTAGTACTTTTTTTGCTATTTGTACCTCCTATGAGAGACCACCTGTCTTGAGAGACCAATTTGGTCATCCCTTGAGATGGTCTTTCAAGCCAGGTTTCACTGTATTAGCCAGTATAGTTTTCAATACCAATATGAGTATACAATACTGACACTAAGCTTCAAAGACTGACAAAAAACCAGAACCAACGTGAAACACACACTTTAGATAAACTTCCAAAGATTATTGTTGCAACATATTTGACAATTCTGTACGCAGGGATGGAGGAAACTCTTGGTGTGATATTCATTGCATTGTAACAGATCTAGAGTGTTTGAGTAATTCTAAATTTGTCACAAGTAGGCCTGCACAACTGAGAGCCATCTAGGCAGTATTGGGTAATTTTGGACCCGATACGCAATATTGAAGAAAAGACCCCACAAGCCTGACATCCTGCATGAACATTGGGCCAACCCTACATCGTGAAGCATGATGTGTAAGCCTCACTGTGTATCTCATTTTAACTGAAGCAAAAAAAAAAAAAAATACTCCAGTTTCACTGCAGGTCCAAACTCAATTGAACAGCCCTACTTGGTATTTGCCGCTTCAAATTGAACATTTCTGGATCCTTAGATAAATATGTTTTTACATGTTACTTACCTGTGGTTCTGCTCCTCCGTATCTTTTGGATCGTCTCTTGGTTTCTGCTCTTCCATATTGATAAATCAGTCTTGTCTGAGACAGTCCATGTGGAAAAAGTATTGATTTTATGCTTCAATTCCCATCACAATGTCCCACATTTACATTCCACTTCAATACTTTCTCGTATTTCTTCACCTAACTCCGCTATCAGCATTTTTTCCCATAGTGTCTATGAACGTACTTTACTGCCATACAGCTCAATCAGCCTTTGAAGTTCTATCTACTGAATTAATGCCCCCAAAGGAATGGGGACGAGGAAAAAAATGAGCTAAAGATGAAAAGTTGCTGACCAACTCCACAAAAACATCCCTGGTTTGTAAGAATTCAATGTTATGTCTCCGAGTCCTTTCATATGTTGAGAGTACCACAGTGGACAGGACAGATCACTTGTAGCCAGAGACAAGCGAGACACGTAGCATCCTGACTGCAAGAATTCCAAGGCAGTGTCTGAGCAAAGGTGTGCATTTACCTGTTCACTGATACAATCAAGACTTTCAGGTGATGCTGCAAGTTGTGCTCAAGGATGTGCTGCCATCTAGTAGCAGATGTTCACACTACTACTCTATGATGCTAAACTATTTTACATACATTAAATATGTGCAGCGAGTATAAAATAGTTATTATGTACATGTATATTCACCACCATGATTAACTACCAGGAACTTTGCTGTGACCTTGTGGTCAACACTGGAGCTACAACTTTCATCCTAACACGGGCTCAGGACCAACTTATTTGCCTGATTAAATATGCGAAAAGGCAGATCAAAATCTCAACATGTTATGTTTTCCAAAGACCAGTTACAATCACTCATAAATAACAAAACACTACTTACTATGTTTGCTGAGTTTTGCCACTCTGATACAAAAACCGAACAGAAAGCTCCTGTCTAAACAGTTTCAGCTGAAAGAATTCATTTTTTTAAACTGCCCACCAGAGAGGGACCATATTCAGAATATATTGCAGCAAAACATCCCTATTTTACAGTGTGTCCACCCTGTTAAATACCACACAAGACACTCAACAGGCTTTTAATTACTGGCCCAGCAGGATGGTAACAGGTCATTAATTATGCTTAATTGGTGCCCTGGAAAGGATCTAAAGTATGTACACACTCCAGGTTGTAATTGACACGTATCCTGGATCACTGGACAAAATGAGGGTCTTTATTGAACCATGCTTGCAAAAGAAAACAGGAAAATGAACAAGAGGGGACGGGAGGGGAGGGGAGGGGAAGAGAAGAGAAAAGAAAAGAAAAAAAAGCAGAATTAACATAAGAAACACTTCAGTAACACAGTAAGTTTTTTGTTTGCCTCTATTTTTTTAACAACATTGCAGGAAGGCAGGTAGAACGCATGAAACAATTCTTTTTAAAGGTGTACATCACAATAATCCCCATGTGGCATATGTGCTTCAGTTTTCAAGCAATAGAGAAGACAACATAATAATGAGTTGGCCTTGTGTAACAATAAATACTCGAATGTTTTTACCACATGCATCTAGAGTGCAAATTCGCCTCCGTTGCAAAACTATTTGCAGATGCTCCCACCTAGTGACCATAGTAAGAACTAGTCTTTGGAAGTTCAATCCACATCTAAACTCAGTTTTCAGTGATCTTTTGAACTTCTACGCAAAATATTTGTCACTAGGCCTTGAATAGCAAACTTAATATCTGTGTTATGCCATTTTATATGTAACTGAAAAATATCCTTCATAACAAAACACTCAATAAATTCATAAAATAACAAGTTCCACAAAATCTGAAAGATACATGTATCACATACACATATGATGGAGTCGAACAATGAGCACTTATATTTTGGCACAGAATCTCCAGGGGAGGGGGAGAGAAAGCAATAGACAGAGAGAGAAAATGGATAACAAAAATCGAAGAACAAGGACAATATAAAGAGGGAAGGAGTAAGAGGGTGGAAAGAAAGAGGGAGAAAGGAAGGAATAGTTACAGAAAGACAGGGAGGGAGGGAGAAAGAAAAAGGAAGGAAACAATGGAAAGAAGAAAGGAGGGAGAAAGGGAGGAGGGAGGAAGGGAGGGATTGAATGAAAGGAACAAAGAGGCAGGGAGGGAGGAAGGAGGAAGGGAGAAATTAGAAGAAAGAATGAAAGAAAGATGGGAAAGAAAGAGAAAGAAAGATGGGAAAGAAGGAAGGAAGGAAGGAAGGAAGGAAGGAAGGAAGGAAGGAAGGAAGGAAGGAAGGAAGGAAGGAAGGAAGGAAGGAAGGAAGGAAGGAAGAAAGAAAGAAAGAAAGAAAGAAAGAAAGAAAGAAAGAAAGAAAGAAAGAAAGAAAGAAAGAAAGAAAGAAAGAAAGAAAGAAAGAAAGAAAGAAAGAAAGAAAGAAATCATACCCTGGTACTTTTCATTGCCCGAGTATTGCTTGTACAGCATTGTGCATCAAGGTTCCTGGCCACAGTAATATCAAATTATCCCATCAGACATAAGTGAAGGAAATTGATCTAGAATAACAGAATCAATGGCACAGGCAACAATTTTGTCTGTACACAATATATGCCACATGGAAGCCCCTTACACTTAACTCTTTCATGTTCCCAGGAATATACAACCAAATTTTACTTTCCTTTACATGGCTGGCCACTGACTAGAGAGGGCTATTTATCTAGCATGCATAGTTATAAAGTGTTCCATCCACCATTCTCATTCAAAATGTTTTCTATTTTCACTAAAATTTAAAAAAACAACAAAATATTGAAGCAGACATTTGACATTTAGTTGTTATAATGAAGGGTTAATACTCAGACCTTACAGAGGGGTTAATACACAGACCTTACAGTTGCCTTCTCAGACATGATCAATACACCTCACATATATACAGCTAATCAGTTCACACCTGTGTGGCTGGTTTACTTGTGATACATCCCTAAGCTTTTGTTGTACAGGTATGTGGTTCAGTAATGAGGGAGAGGGCCATTTTAACTCTTCCATTCCCAATGTGGACCAAAGTCCATGTTCTGTGAATTGACAGTGATATGAGATTCATATCATTTGTAAACTGACGTCTCCTTCAAGTACCAGCATGACGAAGATTACAGAGACCACAAGAATGGTCTTGGTCCACAGCTTTCACAGGCACCCTTTGTGTGCCTTGTGCCCAACATGTGCCAAGGCAAGCTGGAGACTCCATCAAAACTTGGCAGTCAAAGAGTCAAACCATTCACAGGACAAGCGTCGTTTTCCTGGTCCCTGGCTGAAACAACTTGCACTTGGGTTACTGACTTCAATGTCTTTGCTTAATTGGTTCAATTTAAATTATGAAATATTTGGAATAAATCTTCTGGAGGAGACCTATCAAAATGCCCCATGCTTGACACACATGTCTGTTTGACACTTTGAGTACCGCCAAACCAAGGCCCATCAAATTATGGCCTCTATGTGAACTCTTTCACCGCCAACTGTGACTAAAGTCAAAGTACTTGAGATGAACTTCTCTGTATCATAAAATGGATACTATATTAATATTCCTTGCAAAAGGGCCTTTGATGCAAGTACTCTGCATGTTTATAGTCCCATAGAATATAATGGTCCAGGTAAAAACAGCTTTCAGAAAAGTTGTCGATTCAGTCCAAACTTGGCACTGAGAGAGTTAATATTGCCAGCAAAAGGTATGAACGTTTATGCCATGTCTGAACTTACACTCTCCACACACACCAATGTAATACAGCTATGTGATCTGCTTCCTCATATTACATACTTCATATGCAAATTAGCTATGTTAATTTGTTTTCTTTTGTTATTTGATTCATTTATCTGACAAATTCAGTTATCTGACAAATTTCTGAGGGAACAGATGGTGTCATTATAAAGAGTTTTCACTGTATATGACACACAAAGATATTTATATACCACAAAACATCCTACTGGCTCTGAATATTCCAAATCCTGTAACGTCTGCATGGGCTCTTCTTTTCAAAACAACCAACAAGCATAACTAATGACTAACAAATAGCTTCATCAAAGCAAATAAAACGTTTAAATTTACATAATCAGTTTGATGAAAGCATCAATTTGCATATGACACATTAAAGTAAATTGCACCCAGTTTCCATTGGGTAATTAACAAAATGCCTTGATGTTTTTCTTTGACAGGTAGCAACATCTGATTCAGCCTGATCACTTATTTGCTGATAAATACTGGGAATCCTTGCTGTTATCCTAAACAGTAGAGAGGGGGTAAGGGGGGGGGGTCTCTGCTACAAATAATAAATTGCACAAGGTACGGAAAATAAGAAAATGTACAGATAATGGTTGGTATGAAATACAGAAATTAAAAGGGCTTCCAGTATGTAAGTACGGCAATTAAAAATGCCAAGTACATCAGTAAAGGAAGCCCTTTATCCCCCCCCCCCCCCCGCAGAAGGTGGGATCTTGTTGCTTCAAAGACATATGTCACAGCACATTTTTATTTCCACATGTATGCTTGCATTAAAAAGTTTTTCAATTGACAGGTCTATGTCCTCATATAGCACCTAGCTGCCTTGCCTTCTGTGCAGACAAAGCCCCATCTTCTCCACCCCATGCAGTGTGGTCTGTTCAGCAGGCAAATGTCCATACCAATGTGTGCCACATTTATATTGGGAGCAAAATGTTTACATTATTTATATGCCTCAGTGCCTGTGTGTAGACATAGAACCTACTCTAATGAAGCCCAACGGGTTTGACACAATTAAAAGTATGAATTAAAGATCTTATTATGTGTTAAAATTCATCTTAAACTCATACAAGCAGGGAAGTTAGAATAAATTTTACATTATTCATAATGGAATTAATATGTGCATTCAGTCGAGGTTTTCCCAAGTCCAATTTCTCTCACATTAGTATCTGCTGTGTTTGGCCAGTGCCGGGAAATACTGAACCTTGTGATTATGAATTTGGGGACACACAGGTCAATGTTCTCATCCTTTTGTCTTGTCAGTATCTGTTATCACAATATCTCATACCTGCCACAGATTTGACTCAAATTTGGTACACAAAGTACATGTGCCTCATAAGGCTAAAATGAGCAGATAGGTTGCTTAAGGTCACTGTGACCCATTTGTCTGATGCTGCGAGTTGCTTCATGGTGAGCAAACACTAAGCTTTTGGATTGCTTGTTCAAAGCATACTGGTCCACAAAAAACATTCCTGCATCATTAAAATAAATATTATGTTGGACTTTGGTACCTCTTATCCTTTGAGTGTCCATGGCCTAGTTTTCTTGGTCATGACCTACTTATCTGCAAGCTAATTTTTGCATCAGACACTCAAAGTTGTCACCCAATGGCCTGCTACAGCTGGCTGGAGGACACATTGTTCCTTCCCCTGGAGTAGAGGTATCATGTTTTTTATCTTGTCTACCTGCAATCCATTTTTCTATTTGGTTGCTATTTTTTAACCATGATATCTCAAAAATGCCAGTATAAATTTTGCTCAAATTTGGCATGCGAGTACTTTATCACTTTAAAGACAACCTCCTTAGTATGGATTGCAAACCTAGTCATAAGGTGAGGAAAGATGTTGACTTAGTCTCAAACTAAGAGGAAACAGTTACAATTTGTATTGTTTCTCTGTGAGACAAGTTGTCACTTTCCATCATCAATTTTGTTCACAACAATACTGTGCACTCCCTTATTTCTGATGAATTTACTTTTGTTTCTATAAGTGATGGTGCGAAAGTGATGAAATGAAAATGAAGTGCCATTTAAATATGTTTCACAGGAAGTATGTCCAAATTAGTGAAATTAATATTTGAGCTAAATGCTTGAAACGCAAAACCCACGAAAAATTCTACACGGAAAAATAAGTCTATTTACGGTACGGGTTCCTTGACAGGAAACTCTTATGGACTGACACTCCTAATATCATGACACATAAGTCCTCTCCCCTGTCATGTTACCATCACAAAATACCAACCACATCTGCCTCCCCACCACCCACTGTGTTGTAAAGCCAAGCAATGTATGACTGTAAACACTAGCTGTTGTGTGTTTGTTTTTACAATTACCTGATGGGCCATGTCTGGTGTGGAGCCAATACATTTCACATGTCACAATCCTACACCAAGTAGATTACACACAGCAGGACTCCTCCACTGACAGTAAATGTTTGCTTTGCTGAGGAGTCTACTGTACAGTGGTACCTGTCTTGAGAGACCGCATATCTTTTTAAGACCGCTCTCTCAGAACACTGTGCTATCTTTTCCAGGTTATTATACCTCTACTGAAAGACCACCTGTTTTGAGAGACCACATTTTCACCTGCCCTAGGGGCAGTCTCTCAAGACTGGGACCACTGTATACACAAAATAAATGACAACTTGAGTCTTTCCTTCTAAAGGCATCTATCCCCAACTCGTAATTTCTGAAGTGTTTTTGGTTCATAGAGTCTCCTGCTGTGTTTACTTATAGCTAAGTCCCTTAATTTTGTGTGATTCCATTAATTTTCCTTTGGGCTTGAGAAATAATTACTCTGATCCAAAACAAATGACTTTCCTAAAATCTCTTTGATGATGCTATATATTCCCTTTTTCAAATATACTGTACAAAAAAGTTAAGCCCTTATCCCTTAAGGAGGGGGGAGGGGCTTAATTTTTTTGGACAGTATATTTTGAGCAGTTTATGATATTGCAAACAGTCCTGCCCATGAGTTTGTAACTGGACAGCACACCAGCACCATATAAATTGACACAAGGCCACCGTCAGATCTGCCAACTGTCCCTAATCAAGGACAATGCCCTGTCCACCATCAGGGACAGTGCCATCTGTCTCTCATACTGTTGTCAATATTGTCCTGTATTAAGAGCAATGCAGAGCCCACCGTCAAGGAATTTGTCCTGTGCCTCATCAGGGACAGTGCCAACTTCCGTTCATCATATAATGTACAGAATCTCCACATTTTCTTATTTATATCTCACACAGAAATACACTTTCTTCTTTCACACACATTAACTGGTTATTTTGTGTCCCTGAAATGGTTGCAGGCTGGAATCTTCTACTGGTTTTATCCCAAGCCTACAAGAAGGATAATACTACTCAGTCCATAAAGTAAGCAGTTTGATAGCCTGACCTTGGGACTTTCTCACCATGCATTTCTCATTCCAATAACTTTATCTTTCCAGTGTTAAACATGATAAACGACTCCATTTCATATTTGGTAAAGGTCTCTTCTGGATATTATTGTTGATTTCATCCACAAATATTAGGCTGTGCCATCAATCAAGCTTAAAGGGTATCTGACTCCCTTAAACCTCCCTGTCTGATCCTTGTGAGGCTCTGCAAAGAGGTATACATCATTTTTGCATGACCTCTTCACGAAACGTGATCGTTCTGCCTTCCAAATCCACCTAGGCCTCACAAATTACAAACTTGTGCAGATTCTTCATGGCTTAGGCCCTTAGCTATAAATTCTGTTTGGCTTGTCAAGCCTGCACAACTGTCAAAGCCCATTTCTTTAAGTCAAAGTATTGGAGAATACTTGAATGCAAAGCTACCTTAATGGGATTGCCTTGTGGGTAATGACTGTACCAAACCATCTCCCACAGCCTCTATTTCATCCAATCAATGGTAGCCCAGCAACCTTCTTCAAATTCTGTCTTGGGCAAAAATGGAGGACACTTAAATTGCAGCATGTGTGCACAAAGAAGCACCACAGGCTGGCAGGAGATATGAAATTTGACATTCTGCTGATTCTGAACCCCACAGTTAGAGGAAAAACTGGTTAATATGACATATAATGTAAAATTTTGTGACCAGGGCTGGAGACCGTCACAGTAACAATTTTACAGTCAATTTGGTGTTTTCCCTTTTTCCTTTTAATTAAGATGGAAGCCAGAAGACATGAACTGGCATGCTAATTACAACTTATCCAAATGACCCTGCACACACTGCTATCACAGTTACGCCTTGTCACGAGCCACATCCTCAAGAATTTGTCTGGTCTATAACTGCTTCAAAGTTGGCGACAATTTCCATCAATTCATGCTTTCCTCCCAAGACAAACCTTGTCCACTCGTGGCTTCGCCCAATTATAACACAATTGAACTGTTTTCATAAATACGTAGTCAGAACAAAATTTGATTGGTTATACTGGATCTCACAGCAGCTCTATACCCCCCCCCCCAAATGTGCTTATTTCCACATGTATAAATTTTGACTTTTTGTTTTAATTTGAAAAGTTTTAGTCTTCTCTGTTCAAATTGTCCAAAAGAATGTGTATGTAAATTGTTGTCTGCTTTGATATTTTTACTGAAATTCCATGAAAATAGCAAATATTTTTGCAGAAAATTGTAGATATGACCTGTCGTAATGGCACACTGCAGGTCAAAAGATTTCCGTACCTGGAAGGGCTTAACCAAAGTTTCAGTTTCACTATTCTGGACATGGTTCCTATTAAGCCCATCTAAAAATACTCTTTGTTTTTTCTTCAGTATACAGTCCTCTAGATACATAGAGCATTATTCTATTGTTTGCAAACAGGCACACTGGCATCTTTAGCAGTTGCTGAGTCTCCATTAAAATACTCTTGCACTGTGTTTTTATTTTCAGTTTTGTACCATCATCAAAATTGGCAAAAATAAACTGCAGTGAACTTATGTGAGTAAATATGCAGAGACACTGTCATTAACTCCTTGATTTTCAATTATATATTTTGTTTTACTTCAATGAAAGCTTTTGTGTGACACTACATTGTGTGTAATCTTGACAAATTTCAGCTGTGCATGCCAGAAAATGTATCACTTGCCAGAAGGAGTTAACACCAGCAGACATGCCATCATAAGTACACGTAATGTACAGAATTGGGAGATGTGCCTCACTGCACCATTTACACTCATGTATCTTTCAAATCTTTTAATATCATACGAGTCCTACATGAAAGACCCCTCAGCCTAATACCACACATGCATATTAATTTCCTGCCCAAATTGCTTGTCCAGTTGCTGGGCAACAAGGATAAGCATCTGCCATGATACTGTACAGTGGTACCTGCTGTATACAGCCACTGCTGTGGGATGTTACATACTCGTTACATACTCGCTGTGGCCATACTGGTCTTTCCGTAGCACTTAATTTCTGCCAATGTTGATTTAACTGTGATGACAGGTCACCTGCTGTATGAAGCCAATTTTTTGTAGCACAAAGGGTGTCCACATACCGTATTCACCTTAATAAGCACACACTCCCTTACACACCCCATTTTTCTCAAAGCGAGGGCCCCTAAAATATCCCATAGTTTTCAAATGAGTTGTAGAATTTATTACATGTATTACACTTAGAATCTACATTTTTTTTCAGCTATTGTGGATGACTTTTTTTATTGCATACTGTGCACTTATTAAGATGAATATGGTATAGCGGGTGCCACTGTATTCGGATGGGTACATCAGTGGCTGTGCTAATATTTCTGGAAATAAAGAATCACTATGATTTTTTGTGCAACCCCCCCCCCCCCCCCAAACTGCCACAAGTCATTACATTTGCAAGTGCAACACATTTTGTTCTGTGTGGCACAGCGATCTTCCTGTACATATGTTATATCAGCCAGAACACCCCACAGCTAATACGAATGTTTGGTTTTATTCCATTTGCAGGCAAGCTATGTGAATACCTAATTCACATTATCTGGTTGCCAGCTTATTTCTGTATTTATATACCACAACAAAAACATAATTAATGTTATCTTAACATCATTCTGCAAATAAAAAAATAAATGTGCCTGCATTTAACAGAATTTAAAACTCGACAGCTGTAGCCATGGCATGCAATTTTAAAATGGGTATTACGTGTAACTTACTGGGAAGGGAACTGAGCCCTCTGTTCTGGCATTCCGGACACACTTTTTGTCTGTTCTGGCATTCCTGACACAATGCGTCGGGCGTTAATGTAAACATCCTCTGTTTCACTGCATCGTATTCCAAAACAGCATCCCAGCACATTCATCGTGCCTTATATATCCAGTATTAATTCATACCTCATCTCAAAAAGTCCCAATTTTTTTCTGAAGTCCGTGGTTTCCGCGAGTCTCGCACATAAAAAGATTGCATCAAACACTAATTGCATAGTGTTTCAGTAAACAACATATACAGACCAGTGTGACATACATATTTGACTTCTTTGTATAGGAGGAAGCAGCAATTGACACAAACAATATATATATATATATGTATGTATGTACTACAAAGGACGCCCAGGTTTCGTTCGCCTGGTATATCATTTCACTTGTAAATTACGGTTGCCATGGCAACCACCCTATATATAAACATTGCCACTCAAAACTTGTGCATATTTATACCTGTTTTTTGTCTTCAAAGGTTTCCTTATGTGTGTAATTATAAATACTATTCATGTTATTTAAATGGAATTATAATTATACTCTTTTAAGTCATAAAACAAACAAAGGTTCATATAATGGATCGCTTGCTTTTACATTAGAGAATACACTCATGCCTGGCAAATTAGGTTAATAATACCACCTTGATCATATGTATGTAACAAAAAATATGAAAGTAACAAACGACAAAAACAATAGAAGAATCAATAGCTATACTCAAACACAAGCACATAATTTTCTTTAAATATATGCCAATGGGCTTTTTGGTACTTCAGTCTCACATTATGAATTTCTCTGAGTGCCCCAGGGGGGTAAACAGAAAAAAATCAGTACATTGTAAACACAGTAGCACCTGCTATTTAAGGCCACCACTATTCCCAGCAGCAAGTGGTCTCATATCTCAAATTATCCTAAACTACAGGTAAATTTATTTGAAAAATAGACTCTGGTGCCATAAAAGTGTGCTACTAAAAGGATTCAGTTTCTCAAGAGAGGCGTTCTCAAGAGCAGGTGTCACTATACATGAAAGAGATTGATATTTCTGTACAGAGAACTTTGATATTTCGGTACAGATCTTTTTTTAAATCAGAGCAAACACATTTCTTTCAAACTTCCATATCACTGATTCACTGATCACACAAGCCTTACCCAAGTTCAGCTGGTATCAATTTATTTGCAAGGCAGGGGGTTTGGGGGGATGCCCTATAAGGGTGGGATCACTGTGCTGTTTGTTCTCTAATGTTGGCCTGGAACTGATTCAGAACTCGACACATCAACGTGTGTTCATTGTGACCATGACCCATCGCCATAACATTACTGACAACGCATTCAGGGACTTGAGGCTTTCAGTCTCATTACAGAGGGCTTTAACTCTAGTGTACTACTCTGTCTTGATATGGCCCTCATTACAGCTTTGACTGTATCTAGTGCAGTGCCCTGTCTTGATATGACCCTCATTACAGCTTTGACTGTATCTAGTGCAGTGCTCTGTCTTGATATGACCCTCATTATGCCTTTGACTCTACCAGAGTGCTCTGTCTTTATACCAACCCTCATTATGCCTTTGACTCTACAAGAGTGCTCTGTCTTTATACCGACCCTTATTATGCCCTTGACTCTACCAGAGTGCTCTGTCTTTATACCGACCCTCATTATGCCCTTGACTCTACCAGAGTGCTCTGTCTTTATACTGACCCTCATTATGCCTTTGACTCTACAAGAGTGCTCTGTCTTTATACCAACCCTCATTATGCCCTTGACTCTACCAGAGTGCTCTGTCTTTATACCGACCCTCATTATGCCTTTGACTCTACAAGAGTGCTCTGTCTTTATAACGACCCTCATTATGCCTTTGACTCTACAAGAGTGCTCTGTCTTTATACCGACCCTCATTATGCCTTTGACTCTACCAGAGTGCTCTGTCTTTATACCGACCCTCATTATGCCTTTGACTCTACCAGAGTGCTCTGTCTTTATACCGACCCTCATTATGCCTTTGACTCTACAAGAGTGCTCTGTCTTTATACCGACCCTCATTATGGCCTTGACTCTACCAGAGTGCTCTGTCTTTATACCGACCCTCATTATGGCCTTGACTGTAATGCAGTAGTGTCTTGATATGACCCTCATTACAGCTTGGAGTCTAGCGTAGTGCTCTGTCTTGACTGTGATCCTTATTACATGGTCCATTCTGATGTGACATGGAGGGACCCTTTTAAACACCCTTTTCCTATAATTTTGTTAAATGCCCCCTCACTATATAAGGTGATTTTGCAGCAAGACTGTCTACTCCCTAGATCCCCACCTGCCGTGTTGTGCAGAGAGAGCACCATAGTCAGCTCAAAATGCTCCTTTTTTCATAGCCAGTCTCGTTACAAGGTGTTTTTGATATTAAATAAAGGCAAGCAGCCGCAATCATATAAAAGACATGTCTGGGAATTGAAGGCTGCCAAACATGTTTGATGGTTTACCACTGACGACCTGTTCATAAATCTATTTGGCTGTTGAAGCCTAGGACTTTATCAAGTTTGAATCGAATGTGATACTTTGTTAATTAATTTAATGCTTTACACTTACACAGTGACTGGAATGGCTATGGGGTATAGAGAGATTGGACTATGGAATGAGGGGGGGGGGGCAAGGGGGGGGGTCTTGATCACAGTTCACAGGAAAAAAAATTGTTTCAACAGTTCACAGGAAAAATTATTCAACTTATATGCATATTCACGATTCACGAGCAATGGTTTAATCACGAATCCCGAAAATTAATTTTATTGTTTCACAGATCACGGAAAATAAAAAGATAGGATCACGAGTCATGAAAATACCATTGCCCCCCCTCTGGTATTTTAGGAGGTTGAAAACTACATGGCAGATGTAGCACTGTTGCTCCTGTTTGTATGATAACACAACCGCTCTCCAAAATATTTTCGTGCTCCTATGTTAAAGTCCTTCCTTTTACGAGGCAGCTTTGCCGTGACACCATCCACTTGCTGGACTTACCACCAGCATCATCAGGAGGGAGCACCCTATCAGAAAATATAAATACCCAAGTCTGCTCCTGAAGTCACAGTTAGTATTCAAGAACCAGATGAAGTTCATCTATGAAATGCCAATCCTTATTCTTTAAGCACATGGACAAATTCTAATGAAAATAGAAGAAACTCCATCTGCGTTTCAATCTTCACCACAAAGACCGTTCCTTATTAGGCATTCCTGTGATTTATTTTTCATCAGACCTTTGGCACGTACATCTCCCCATACTTCATTGGGGCCACGACACAATTCTGACAGAGGTCCCCGGTAACATTTACACGAAATTGGACGAGCAATTTGACTGAACAGTGTGGTGGATATAAATGACAACACATGCGATGTCTAAATGGGCTCAGAGTGGTTTTGCACAATTTATTGACGAGTGCACAATAGCTGTTTCTTAATACATCCATATTTAAGAATATCAACTGCACATGGAAACAATATCAAAGCATAAGACACCAGGAAAACATACGGAAACCCGTTTTTCTTCAAATAACTTCCATGTCTTCATTGGTTGAAAAAATTATCCAGGGCAAGATGGTATTTGAATGAAAGCTCCTTTCATGAGGACTTTAAAAATGTAATTTTCATTTCATCTGGGAGAGGTGAGGTCTGTCACAATCCTGAAATTAACCCTTTCCCCTTAAACCAGCAAAAACCGGTTGGTGCTCAAATGTTGTCTGCTTCAGTGTTTTCACTAATTTCAACAAGAATGAAAAAACAATATGACTGACAATTGCAGATGAAACCTATCCTAACATGACCCAGGTCAACAGCTTTCCTTGACATGAATTGGGCACTCAGTGTGCAACCCATGCCAATGAAAGCTATTGACTCAGTCTTTACTTCAAGAGGGAATGGGTTAACAAAAACCTGACCTAGCCACTGAAGTTCAGTGGACACCTCTCACTTACTGAAACTTATATGGTCTTCCGGGAGACTTAATCACATGCTTGACCATCAGGGCCATGTGGTCACTCTTTGTGGTCATAAAGCTAGCATTCAGGTGTCACAGGAGTGATATATACACACACAAAGACATATCTGGGCCATGATTAACATCTGTGGCTGGGAAATTTATTGTGTAACATATAGCATTCACATCCAGCTCAATAAGCAAGTATGTTTGTCAACCCATCTATGTGTATGTGCTCTCCCAATGGAGATTTACTGGTTAACTGTGATTGATGTGTAGATACTTGATATATCTTTACTTATCCTTGTATTATACACATGCTGCAGGAGTTGCCAGTTGCCTCACCTGGCAGAAACTCACGCACATCTATGAACACATGCCCACAGGTTAACCCTTAAAGCGCTGGTTTAAGATTGAGTCAACAAGCTTCCCTCGGGACACTTTGAGCACAATGCGTGCAAAGTGCCCCGAGGAAAGCTGTTGACTAAAAAATGCTTTTTGCTTTAAACTAGGCTTGCTGGTATTTGAAGGAAAGGTATCTTCATGAGGAATATGAATCTTTTAACCATTATATGTTTGACAGTAATGAGAAAACAACTATAGCAGTGATTAGCACTTTAAGGGTCAACTTCCAATGAGAAAGCCTGGGCAGAGTAGACATGACCTTGTCTCAGGGCACACGTTGTCTACCTAAAAAGCTCCAATTAGACATACAAACCTGTCTCTTCAGTTTTTACTATCTACTGAAAATAACATACATTTCATAAAAGTACCACTCATGAATGGAACTGTGTGTGAAACAGTGAATTCATGCCTCCCACGCCCAGTGCTATGGTACACTTCACCAACAAATGAACCTTGCTTTCTGTCAACTTACTGCATTACAGTCAAATCCTGTTCACTGCCAACCTCAGAGAGGACCTAAGCGAGGTCTCCCAACACAAGATGTTCTCACACAGCAGGTAGAAATACCATGAAAGGTACTAAATGCATGTTGTAAAAGTTGTCCTTCAATACAGGTGGTCTCCCTTTGGTGGTCTGTTAAGACAGGGATCACTATATACTCACCAAAAGTATGCTAGGTGCCTTCAGAATTAAAATAACCCTCCACTGTGCATCTGTGATTTAAAAATTTAGGAGTAAAACCATAAAACAGAGGGTTAAATGTAGGAAATTTAACCCTTCTTTAGTTTTTTTTGTTTTTTCTGTTCTGGATCCAGTGAGGCAAGTGACATGTCTTTAAGCATGGACACCAAGTAAACGGAATGTGGTGTTTCTCTTTTCAATGTTCAGATCTCCTCTATTTATGCAGCACCTGTTCCTTAAGACCGAGTGGTCTCACATTACAGGTGGATCTAAAATATAGGCAAATGTATCAAAGAAATAGGCCCTGGTGTCATGAAAGGGTTAAAGAGATCTGTAGGCTCTCAAAAGAAATGGTGGAGAAGCTTCATAAGACCTACCTTCGTGGCAGAGGAAAATAGCACATGGTTGTCTTGCAAGTGTCTCGGACCTGTACCCTTGCAACAAATATACTCTTTGCCATTTCTCACCCAAAAATATGAGTTTTGATGAATAAAGGCAGATTTTAAATAATCTACATGCAGCGTTTGGTCTTTATGTTCTAAAACTGCAGAATTGTGATGAGTTGAAAATCATGTCATATTTATCAGTAATACAGCTTTCATTGTCCAATGGAGACAGTTTCAGCAATCATTGTTTTTGTGGGTCCACGTGCATGCACAACTTTGTGCGTAAGTCTGTCCTTGCCAAGATGGCCAGGCATGACGTACTGAATGACTCGCAATTTGACACAAACAATTGCCAGCTGTTTGGAGTGTGAGAAACTGCCTCCCTCTTTAGTTCCAGTAATGATTCAATCATCCTCAATATTCCAACATCAACCCTTGCATCTTTCAAAGTATTTCCTCATTAAGTCTCAATAACATGATATCCATTGACAGTTTCTTGCAGCAGTTATCAATGACCATGCCACGAAACAAAACAAAAAAAGAGTCAATCGTATTCGTTTATTTCTATCAATGCTGACCTTTGACCTGATAAAGGAGGCATCATGCACCGACAGATGTTTGACTCCCGTGTCCTTGCAGCATATCATATCCAATCTCTAACCTATATAATGAATAGAATATAATATACAGTTTAATCCACACATAACAAAGTATACCTGTCTGGAAAATATCACACAAATCCAGACACATATTTTGATGACAAGTTCATATGTAAGGTCGACCAGTTCCAACATTTGGGACATTTAGTTAGTACACAAACTCTGGATAATAGAAAATACAAATACATAAAAAGTTTGAAAACAGATGATGAATTTACTCATAGCTCAATTTGGTTAATCTTTTTTCTCATGATGGACAAGAACTATTCCGATCAGACTGCATGGCTCCTTATGGGTCTGAACTGTGGGATTATTCCAAGGAGCAAGTTGAAAATGTCTACATTGTGTGGAGATAGGCTGCAAGACTCGTACGAAAAATCCCTGGCTGTGCATGTAATGTTTTCATGCCATTTATATGTCAGGATTAACCGCTGGAAACTCCACTGCACCTGCAATTCATTAAATTTTTCTATAAAGCAATAAACTGTGAGAATAACTTGGCACTCACATATGCCACCCTTGCTCTAGGGGGTAGTCGGTCATATATCCATCTATCGTAATTTGTAAACTTGTATATATCACAAAGATATGGGTTTGATAAATATGAACTGGTATCTAGGAATAATAATACTTCATGCAAGTTAGTAACCATTATTGTAGTGCGAAGTCCTCACTGTTTGCAGGGATACAAAACAAAAGTGAATTCTTGAGAGAACTTTGCTAAGACAGGGATAGGAAGCTAGTTGTACACTTTACCAGGCAGGACTTGTGCAACACAACGGACTCTGTTTTTGTGTATGTCAGCAGCTGTGAGTAAAGTGCACCAGATACCCCATGTAGCAAGAACTGTTGTAAGAACTGTGTATTACTTTTTGTTTCTTTACTCTCTTCATTATGTTATACTATGTACCACATATGTACAAAATAAATACAGGTATATATACAGTAAAACCTGTTTTGAGAGACAACCTCTAGGGCAGGCCAACAGGTGGTCACATAAAGTAGGTGGTCTCTCAAGAGAGGTGCAATAACATGGGAAAGATGGCAAAAGGGACATGGTAAACATGGTCTGAAAAGGCAGGTGGTCTTTCCTCACAGGACTCTCAAAACAGGTTTCACCGTGTATATATATATATACACACACACATATATATACATGTATATGCATATGTGTGTATACCCCATCCATTCTAGTATTACTTTAAATGCTAATACAGTGCCACCTGCATACAGAGAACACCCTAATTCTCAGGACACAAACATCTGCCTAAGTCACAAGCATCTTTCAATGGTAACAGTGGCCCCCTCTTATCAGAACACCCCAAATGCAGTCCAAAATTGGCTTTACATGAGGATGGCCTCAGTAGACAGGGGCAAAATAACAGGGATGGTCTCTGGTGAGGGGGCCTCACGAAAGGGGGCTGCAATTTATGGTAGGAATTTACTGCAGTGTTTGAAGAAAGTAGATGGTCTCACATTGTGCTGGCCAAAGGACACAGGTTTACCTGTATCCAGTGCATCACGCCAGCCCAGATTGCTAGTGGTTATATGTGTGCCACTCTGACAAAACATGCTGCCAGAGACATCTGTCCCCTGGTGAGTCCACTCCACTTTTTATTGGTACAGTGGAACCTTGTTAATCCGAACACCTTTTGTGCCCCAGTGAACTGTTCAGATTAATGAAGCATCTGGATTACTGAATCACTTTTACTTGAAATGAACAATTCTTTTCCAGGAGAAGTGTTCAGATTAATGAGACATCCGTATTAATGAGGTTCCACTGTAGCACTGAGAAGAATGACATGTATACACCAATATCTCTTTACCTTATGTAACTTTATGCACTCGTTCAGACAGACTACTTATCAAGAGCAATTAACTTTCTGTTCCGGGATGTATCACAACAACAACCAGGTACATTGAGGATGACAAGTCAGAAGTCTCTCTCGGACACCAGCGTGTAAGATGAAACAATCAATGAGTTAGGTACTTTGTACACCAGTCTTCATTTTAATGCAAGATGCCATAATATTTCCTGGTACTGACAAGTCAGTTACCTGCTAAACAGACCAATCTCTGTTCTTTTTTTTTCTAGTCTGCTCAATCAGCAGTTTGGTCACATGACTGCTATTCTGCTGTTTCAGTGCCAGAAAAGTAACTCAATTTCTAATTGGTCTACTTGGTTACCATGGGAACAAACTACATTGCAACAGAGTACGTATACTGCCAATGAGGGAGGTGATAACGGCCAACTTCTTGATTGGTTCATCAGTCCATGATAATGATGACAGTACAGTTTCATTCTTTTGACTGTTCGTAATAAACCAGGGCCAGAATTTCGCAAAATTTTGCAAGAATCTATTTGGATTTTTGTCAATTAGTTTTCTTTTTAAAGAAAGACAAGTTTAGGAGAATCTTTACGAGAATGGATTCTTGGATTCTTGCTGAAATTCTGGCTCTGTTAAATCTTGTAACCCTACGGCACACCACCTATATTAGAGATAACATCCAGCTTGTAACCCTACGGCACACCACCTATATTAGAGATAACATCCAGCTTGTAACCCTACGGCACACCACCTATATTAGAGATAACATCCAGCTTGTAACCCTACGGCACACCACCTATATTAGAGATAACATCCAGCTTGTCTGATTTGGACGCAAACAAGTCAGCGGAGCTCAAACATGATGTGAGGATATGTTACGTAGTATAACTTGTTTCTTTGGGATCAAATACCATTAGATTTTCTGCCACATGACCCAAGTGTTCATTCTTATCTCCTTTATAAAAGAGCACAAGAAACATGAAAATAATTTGTATAATCTAACTTGACTGTATTGAGATAAAGCCGCATGGCCAGGAAACTCTCCAACATGTCATTCTCAGCATTTTCGTTTTCTGATTAATGTGGAACATTTTCAAATGTGCACTGGCCAGTGTTACAAATACTAAAATGGACAAATGTTTGTCTGTGCCGGGGAAAACTGTAGAGTGTTTATTTCAATAAACACTTCATAACATGTGAAGCACAGTAAAGTAAACACACACACTTCAGTCCCTCCTCAAAATTATCCTTGAGTCCACAAGTATGCTGACTTAAGTGCTCCAAACAATCAGTAGAACAAGCAGAATTTATCAATAAGTGCAGAGTGACATAGAGTGAGGCTGGTATGAATCAACCAATCATAAATTACGATATCAAGATGTTTGGTCCCCTTCTGACATTGCGTTGGTCTGGGTTGATCATGTTGAATACATGTAGTCTGTCAGCTAATCCAATACACACAAATATACAATTGATATCCTAATGTGTTTTTCAGTGGAATTACAGTGATTGTACAGACACTATACGCTCCCCCGCAAAAGACTCATATATATGAATATGTCAGATCAATGAGTTGAAGAACAAAGGAAGAGGACTTCTTGTCACTCAAAACTTCTGTCATTCAGTGAATATGTCAGATAGTTTCACAAATAACTAAGCCAATTTGTAATTATTCAAATAAATCAGTTTGGAAGCCAGACAACTTGACATCTTCTGGGAGAGCTATGTACAGCATGGGTTATTATAGCTATCAGTGCTGGATTACAGCGTGGGTTATTATAACTATCAATGCTGGATTACAGCATGGGTTATTATAACTATCAGTGCTGGATTACAGCGTGGGTTATTATAACTATCAATGCTGGATTACATTTAGGTCATTTGCACATGATCTTATGCAAGTAACCAGAAATGGGAATTTGCAACATAATCCCTAGTTTGGCTGGCAGGATCTGCATGATCCAACTGTCTGCATTCTGTGCGACAACCAGAAATTACTGGGATTTTGCCTCACAGGGCAACCAGGCTGTAAGGTAACTCTTTCAGGGCCAGATTTTGGACTGAGTCAACAGCTTTTCTCGGCGTACATTGGGCCTGTTGCCTCCAATGCATGCCGAGAAAAGCTGCTGACCAGGTATATTCTCTCTGGAACTATAGGCATGCTGGTACTTGAATGAAAGGTCTTTTAACAAGGAATCCGAATCTGAGATCCTAATGATAATTCAGACTAGTTTGACTTAAGCAGATCGACTTTAGTCGTGATTGGCACTGAAAGAGTTAACGAAGAGGCCTGCACAATCTTTCTTTCAAGCTGACACAGTCAATAGTTTTGCTAATTAACAAGCAAAGGAGACCAAGGAGGAGAGACAGTGTCACTGTGACCAGCATCTTTTACATTGAGTCTACACTGGAACCCGACTTGAGAGAACCCTCCAATGACAGACAGTATATCTTTTTAAGACCGCTCTCTCAGAACACTGTGCTATCTTTTCCATGTTCTAGTACCTCTAATGAAAGACCAACTGTTTTGAGAGACCAGATTTTGACCTGCCCTAGGGGCGGTCTCTCAAGACAGGGATGACTGTACTGTAACACCACCACTTTTGCTATTTTGCATCATTAACATCATCAATGTCACAACTGTAGTTAAGATGTCTCATGAACTATAACAAAAATCAAAATATGATAGGGGGCCAGAATGTTCAGAAAGGGCCCAAATATCCCAGAATATCAGGAGGTGGGGGGGGGGGGGGGGCAAATATTCAGTAACACCAGGAAGAATCTGGAGGGGGGGGCAGCCAAATATTAAGTAACAGTGGCAAGAATCCACGGAAGACACCCAGGAAGAGACCTGAAATGAATCCCCGGATGAATCCCTAGAGGAGACCCAAGTATGTGTTTCGGAGGCTATGACCTCCCCTCCCCTCCCCTTCCCCCCCCCCCCACACTGTCATTTATTACTTTGGTCTTCTCCTTTTCAATACTTTTTCTTCACAGAGTACCAAACCAACTTTTCCTTTCTCTTTTCACAAGAATTTTTTTCCTGTTGGTAAACATATGTTTGGCTCACTCATAATGTAAATTTAAGATAAACAGTCTTTCCTGTTATGATATGTTTTGAACAATTTTGTAAAGTGCATCCACCTGAATAAAATAACCCCAGGTGACACTATTTAAACACTTTTTTTTTTTATACAAAATACAGAGGAAGTCAAAAAACCTTAATCTTTTGTCCTGAATATAGGTTAAGATGTTACCCCATAAAAGACTCCTGATCTCACATGTCTCAAATAACAATCAGTGTTTACCTTCAAGCTTGTGGGAAAAGACTCATTTCCACAAAAGATTCCCGTAGATGTCAACCCAAGCATGATTCAGATCACTGATACTGAGATGACATTTGTAAACTAACATGCATACATCCACACAGAGGAATTTCTGTGGGATCAAAAAATGTGCGTTTTGCTTTAAGCTACAAAAGTGGTGAGCAAAATGTGTTGCCGGTGAGACAGATATACCAAACTTTAAGAAATGTTGGGTCTCCTATTTGGGGCAAAGTCTGTCCAGGCAGTGAAGATGGAGGTGTCTGCTCGTGTTGATGTACCTCAGACTTGTGACAAACCCCTGTCCCCAACATACCTTTTTGTCCCTAAAAGAACCTCAATTTTGAGACTTGAGTCATTATTTTGCACGCAGATATCACATAAAGCACATCATGAACATATTTACTGGTCCTTTCATTCCTTGTCCCAGAGGCTGCACGGGTAAGAAACTGCTCCAAATGGAAATTCAGAAGACCTGACCAAACCCTGCTGACTCATTGTACCTTACATCTCTGCAACAACAGATTAAATGTTTTAACCATGAGATGAAAGGGGGTAAGGGGGGTTTCAGTACGCTGGTACAGGTAATTATTTTTCTAGAGTACCCAGTATGGAAAATAAAAATCTTTCAAAATTTTGGATAGTACGAAGTATGTAAAATAAGAGGGCTTCCAATATGCCAGTACGGTAAATAAAAAGCCCCAGTACCCCAGTACGGGAAACCTCTTACCCACCCTCATGAGATGTTTAATGGTAATGATAAATAACAGTGATCAGCACTTTAAGGGTTAAGAGACCTAATACCATGTTATTTTACCTGCAATGAGAGACTGCCTGCCTTATGTCTGTCTATATTACACCTGTCCTAGGGAGGGTCTTTTAAAAGAGGGACTACTTTATATTCTCCTGGTTCTTGAACTCCAGAATTTATTCACACACAGGGAAAATCACAAACCATTCTCCCTGTGCAAAACCAATTAGTGCCCATCAGAGGAAACATCCCTAAACATGTAAACTGACCAAACCCTATCAATATCACTGCACATCACATCCCATATTACACCCAGCCTTATAAAGCTAAACATCATGGCACATCAGTGCAAACATCATGGTTTATCACACAAAACATCCCTGCACATCTGTACAAATATAAATTGAAATATTACTCCACATCAGGACAAACATCACAACACATCACCTGCACGTACATGATAAAAGACCTGTTTGAAAGCATACATTTTGACATCACGTTTTCATACGAGGCCACAACACTAGCGTGGGCTAAACTAGCAAATACTGACCTGATGTAAGTCTAACACGAACTTTAATATGATTTGAATAACAAATTGGATTGAACACCTGCACTTGTGGGCACACTTTCCCGTGACACAAAGAGGCACTTCAGAAACAGCGAAAACAAGGTGACCTCTTCCGCTCTTCAAATACTGCTGTCTGTTGTTGTGAACTACAGTTCCTGGTTCATATATGTTACATTGATCTGCAAGATAATCTATTACACTGGATTTTTCTACCTGTATTACCATACAAATCAGCAAAAAAATCCAGCAACATGCCTCCAATTCCCATGTGAGTTTGATCGTGAGTAGCAGTGATTAAGTTTTCATTAATTATTGACAAGTGATTCTATCAAGTGCCCTACACAGACATGTACAGATGGGTTTAGGCAAACGTGGTAATTACCTTAGGTTCATTTGAGTCCTACGCTCCATACCTGGACTATATCGTGCCTATGACAATGAAGCACTGTCACAGTCACATTCACTGACTGTACATGAAGCTGATACAGTAGTACCTGTCACGAAAGACCACCCTAATGAGAGACCACCTGCCTTTTAAGACCATTTTTTAATATACTTTTTACAGTACTTTTGTTATTTATACCTCTCATGAGAGCACCTGTCTTATAAGACCACATTTTGATCCTCCCTAGGGATGGTCTTTGGTGACAGGTACTACTGTATAAGCCATGGCTTTTTCCTTGCCTTACAAGTGATGACCCAGCTGCTTATGGAAGAGCTGAAGCAGGACTTAATTAAAGTGAAAACTCGTTATAATGACACCATCTGTTCCCTAAAACAGTGTCAAGATAACTGACTGTGTCAGATAAATGAATCCAATAACAAAGAAAATGAACTTTTTCCAGTGAACACTGTGTCATTATATTGAATATGTCAGATATCTGAGTGTCGTTATAATGAAGTTTCACTGTACAACACAATGTTTAAAAAAAAACAAAAAAACAATGATTTATTAAAACTTGGCATTTGGATTGATGCTTGCATTGCAGGTTTTTAGATCTGAAGACACAATTGCTGTATTAATTTCAGGGACACGTGAAGGACAAAGAGAAACAGTATAGCAGAAGTTGAAATGGAATATTCAAAACAAATTAGAGGGGGCAAAGGGGTCTTTCATCATGCCGTACTGGGTATGTTTATTTACTATATTTGTGTCCTGGAAGTCCCTTTGTTTTCTGTGCTTCATACTAGGCATTATTTGTACGTTTTGTTATTTTCTGCACCTTGTATTGATGTAAAATTATTAACTGTTCCAGCATATTTGGACTTAATCCCCCACCCTTTGCAGCCCTGAAGGCCTGGGCTACCCCTCACACACATGCCCAAGACAAGACAGGGGCCACAATAAAAACATGTTGCTAAGATAGTGTAGATACTGGGGCGTTGTTGCTTAGCAACTGTTTGATCTGCATGCACTGCCGGCTTGCTCAGCTTTTAAGTGAGGGCAGTTCTTCATCAGCTTTGATACATGTGATATCTGCTTTATTCAAGTGTGAGTTGTGGATTATGGCACAATAATACTGCCATAATGTAGGTTACCATGCCAGTAAATCTTTCCAAGATTCATTTGTTGACCCTTAAAGTGCTAATCACTGCTATAGTTGCTATCTCATTACCATTAAACACATAATGATTAAAAGATTCAAATTCTTCATGAAGATACCTTTCATTCAAATACCAACAAGCCTAATTTAAAGCAAAAAGTAGTCTTAGTCAACAGCTTTCCTCAGGACACTTTGCGTACATTGCATACAAAGTGCCCCGAGGAAAGCTGTTGACTCACTCTTGAGTCAGCACTTTAAGGGTTGAGCATCTCTACTTTAATGAATACCTCTGGCTTTTCATCTTAGTGGTCCTTGTTTTACGCAAGAATGCCAACATCTAAAGTACCATTTCAGGGACGTACAAGTCGGCAAAACCATCAGGGACACAAAAATAACAACGAATATAGCAGCAACTATTAAATTTTGATGAGGAAAATTTCAAAGAATTTCCGGCAGTGTCCTTGATGATGAGGGGCAGTTGGCATCTCTGTTTACGTCAACTAGCACTTAATGCACTCTGCACTCGGGGAAAACTGTTCTCTCAGCCTCTAGAGGGTTAAAGATCAATCTTCACCACTAAAGGGGAGTGACAATGCATGCAGATGCTTTCTGGTGACTGTTCCCTGATATTGTAACATCCTTTCCACTCGGCTAGATTTGATGTTAATATTCCCATTCAGACTCAATCTTATCAATCACGACCACCACTTAACCTGTCTTTATTTTTTCATGTTTACATAACATCTTCAAAGAGTGTGTAACGGTTACTCAACCAAGAGGACATGCCTCCCATTAACGTTTTTTTCTCAGCACCCGAAGTAAGGCAGTTGACTCTGTCCTGCACGAATATTGTCCCCAAAAGAGTTAATAACACTGCTGGCTGTGGTTTCCCGAGACTTCTCATTCATAATTCAAAGTGTTTGCGTCAGAGGCCTGGCAATCTGTCTCTATCACTTTGTTTAGAACACCTGCTCAGTGAAACGAAACTCACCTGTATGCTGGGTCGGGTGTCTCAACAGGTACAGTGTCATTAAGGCGTATTTGCCTCTGGGACACAGTGCCAGTACACATGGTGAAGTTGGGTACATATTCCACTAGTAGGGGTCTACACGTCATGGAATGGGGCATACATTTCATTAATGAGTATATGTTTCATGGAATGTGGATATATTTTATCGAATGGGAGATATATTTTGTGGCCAAGGTATATTTATTATGGACTGGGGTATATATTTAATGGAATGGACACGTTTCACTGAATGGTGTATACTTTTCATAAGATCAAAGAATGGGGTATATGTACAGGTATATTTCATGGATGAGAGTATAGTTTATGGGAATGGGTATATATTTCATGTGAATGGGGGTATTTATCATGGATAAACATATACCATACAAGGAATGTGGATTATATTTCATTTCCTAGCACATCTACTGCCACATGACCTCAATGCTTGGTTGAATTCCACAAACAAAAAGTTTTCAATCAAGTAAGGACAGGCTTAACCTAAAGGGAATGGTATATGCATTGCCTGGTAACAGGCAGTCTGACATTTCCACAAAGCATTTATCACTAACAGTATGCATGGAGTTTATTCCAGATTCTGGTACCTGGATGCAGCCAGAATCTTTCTATTTGATTAGGACACAACTGATGGACAACAGATTGCACCTTGGTACTTTTTTATATATTGTGCCAATCTGTACAACCTCCCCTTCACTTTTGGTACACACACACTCACGCATTCACACGCACGCATGCATATATGAAAACTGTATACAGAGATGCCAACTGTCCCTCATCATCAGGGACAATCTGTGTAATTCACTGAAATTTTGAGCAATTTACATCAAAATTGAGACTTTGCTGCTATATTCTTGGTTAACTATTTTTGGGTCCCTGATGGTCTTGACAACTTATCCCTGAAACGATACTTTGGACTTTGGCATACCTGTGTCTATTACACAGATCCTACTGTCTAAGGTTCCTCATTGCAAGCCAGTTTTGCTGTAAGAGATTTTAAATCATGGAACTCATTATACGTAATTACATGTAGTACTCCTTCCTTTGAGAGACCACCATGACGACGGGTCCAAAAGTGGTCACATGATGCAGGTGGCCTCCCAGTGGAAGTCAAGTAACATGGAGAGTACTAGAGACCTGAGAATGAGGTCTTAAAAAGCAGGTGGTCTGTCATTAGAGTGGTATCTCAAGGAAGGATCATCGTATGTCTCGAATCTAGAATTTTGTTGCATTTTGCATAACTAAGTCCTTAAAACAATGAGCCAGTATCCTGCTTCCTCTGTGACAAGACAGCTCACTCTGTAAATACAAATGTATAGACATGGGATATCCAGCTGAAACATCTTAACTCATTCCATACCAGTCCCTGATTTTTCTGTGTATTTATCTAGATTTAAGATGACAATCGCATGTTTAAATTCTTCATGAAAAGAGCTTTCATTCAAATACCAACATGCCTATAGTCTTAAGTCAGTGGTTCTGGCACCGCCTGGCAAGTCATGCTGAACCTGCCACAAGGGCAGCTGCAGCATGACTTGCCAGGCAGTGCCAGAACCACTGACCAAGGCCTGTGACTATAATATGGAATGAGTTAAAGCCCAAGGGTTAATGGACCAGAGTCGTTTGAAGAGAATGGCGTCATTTACTGGTTGCTGGTATGTGTATAAAGCAGTGTGTTACATTTACAGGCATTTCTTAAAGCCACTGTTATAAATGTACAGAACAAATTCAGAATTACAGTGAAACCTGTCTTCAAAGATCAAGCCTCATAATGACCACATTGTGGTCTCTCAAGGGGGGGGGGGGCAGCAAGGGGTTTTCCTTACTAGCATACTGGGCACTTTTATTTGCCGTATTTATGTCCTGGAAGCCTTTTTAAATTTCCATACTTCATACCAACCATTATGTTTACATTTTTTGTACCTTGTACGGGGGCAAAATTATTACTTGTACCTGCGCACTAGGGTCCCCCCCCCTTACCTGACCCCTCTCTAGACATGGTCTGTCGCGAGAGGTGTAACTCCTACATTAAAAACACTACGCAAAGCAACTTGAAAAGGTGGTTTGTTTTTTTTAAAGGCAGGTAGGTCAGGTAACTAGAAACACAGGTATTTTGTTTGCAATAGAAAGACAAGGCAAGTGTTGCTGAAGCACATACATGATGGGCCGAAATGCCTGACCGCTTTTGTCCATAGCTGCATTCATCAGAAGCGAGGGAATTCAGTTCAAACCCAGGGTAAACACAAATGTTTATGTTTACAATTACAGAGAGTTGGTCTCTGTTTCAACTCTCTGTCCTGTGATTCAACAGAAACTGAATGCTGCGTTTGATACACCGGCCTTTTTTGGGCAGGACATGACCAAGGGTATATAGACAACGTAACCATATTATGACGTAATTATTTCGTTCAGCTTTAGCATATATGTGAACATTCTATGCTACTTGCATCCACCAATTGACCTCTCTTCCTAATTGGCCGGAATTTTTTATTGTTTCATATCTCATCTGCACCCTTTTCTCAGTGGAAGCCCAAAAGGTGGTAGATTGTATTCTAAATTTGCCTTCTGTCAATGTTATGTCCTGCTGGTGACACGTGCTACCATCAGCATAAAAGCAAATGTTTGAAACAAAGTAACATTTGCGTTAATAAAGACTTGGTAATAAAAAGAAACTTGTGTGTTTTTAACCCTTTCCCCCTCGAATTGACACTTGAGTGAACAACCTTCTTTTTTGGCATGAGTTGGTTGCTAAAGCCCAACTCATGCCAGGGAGAGTTGTTGACCTGGGACATGTGATCTTGATAGGGCTCCTCTACAATTCTCAGTCAAAATTGTTTTTTCATTGCTGTTGAAATTAGTTGAAAACACTGAAGCAGACGACATTTGACCACCAGCTGGTTTTGGCCCGTTTAAGGGGGAAAAGGTTACACTTATGCCCCACAAATAACAGAGATTGTTTGATTCTAAATATAGTTCTAAAAGATCAGAAAGTAGCCACCTAAAACCCTTCACCACCACCACCCTCACCCCCCCACCCCCCACCCCCCACCCACCCCCCGAAAAAGTTCTACAATAACAACAATAATACACAAGTTAAATGATTTACCTACAAGAAAAGAGCCAGGGCTGTTTTTATTACAATTCACATATTACCTGCAGTAATTTTTTTAGCATTTTTATTTAAAACAATTACCCTGGAGAAAAAGTCTCTCTGCATCCAAAAGTTACCTACCAATATGGCTGTGACTATCCCTAACAAAAATCCAGCCACAAAATTGAATTCCCAGCATCTCTAAGGACAATCCCATGTACAGGTGCTGCGAGGCATACATATTGGCTTTTTTGTGTGTGTGTGTGGGGGGGGGGGGTGTTTTTGTTTTTTTTTTTTGTTTTTGGTCAGCCAACAGATTGTCACTGTTTCTCTCTAAAAGCTGCACAAAGGAACATGAAGCACTTCCTAATCCTGGACAAGTCTGCCCTGTTTTTCAGGACAACGTATTCCCACTTAACATGAAAATGTATTTTGTATTTGAACATTAAGAGCACCATGACTAATGGTGCTTTAATAGCAACATGTACTTTTCTCCCTCTGGTTTGTGAAGAGCAAAAGTTGACACGATTTCCGTGACTCTCATACGTGGGCGACAAAGAAAGGAAGGCGTTATAAAAGCGTGAACTACAAACATGGACACACTCCATTTCAATTGACTAAACACTTTCAATCAAAGACTTTATTTGATCTGGGTAAACCCCACACGTCCTGGCCAACGTTAGAAAGTATACCACAGGGAATACAGTGGGGTATCCCCACATTTACCACCAGTCAGCATTTCTTTCCCTCCTAGTCAAAGCAATTCAAACTTTTCCAACTTCTCTAATGCAAGTCTTTCAGATACCAAATGACAATTTGGCCATTGTGTTAAATGTCACGAATTGAAATTTAAAAAAAAAAATGAAGAAAGACTTTTGTTCGTATAACTAATCCCCTGAGGCTAAAAAATCTTTCAGATCATGGAAGTAATTTTGCTGTGGCTATAAAAAGGCAGAAAATGGCAAAATAGACAGATTATATAATGTGTCTGGTATTGTCAGAACGTGAAATACAGTGTAAGATGCCATGAAACATAAGAAACTTGTATATGATGGACATATTTATGAGATTATATATCAGCAAAAAAAAAAAAAAAGACAAATTTGTGAAATAAAGTACCCACATAATTCAATACCTTCACAAATCAATGTACACATATGACGGCAGGAACTATATATATATATTAACTGCCCAGGTCGTTATATCAGTATATCAATTACTGTTCTTCAGGGACATGAAGCAACATTACGGTTGTTTTATAATATATAGCCCTCTAATTTATACTTCCCATTCTCATTTTTCATCTGAATCATGCATAAGTTTCCAGGGGAAAAGATAAAAGCAGGCTAGATTTAAATATGTACAAAGATAAATATTATCTACATGCATTTCAAATACGCTGAGAGACAAAGGTGCAAATGTAGACATTGCCTGCAATGTCTCCACACAAAACAGTTTCAAGTTCAGTAAGCATTCAAACATACACACAGTCACCACATCTGTCACAATATTGTACAACAATGGGAGGGGGGCGGGGGGGGGAGGGTCAGTAAATAGATTATGCTTTAAAACAGCCCAGTGCTATTCTTCAAACAATTATTACAAATACAACAAAATTTATATAATAAAATTCATCCAATTCTAATATATATATATATATATATATATATATATATATATATATATATATATATATATATATATATATATATATATATATATATGTATACAAAGCTTGTCTGCACACGACTCTGCAGACATGACCACTAAAATACAGCATTAAGTGTTTATTTGTTCTTGAAGGTTCCAGTTAGCGAAAGTTCAGTTGTGTCTGCATATCCCCAGAGCTTTAGCTGCAGATATATTTTAACATGTTGCCCTCCAGCATTTCAGACTTTGGCCTTAACCCTTGATGACCCAATAAATGGCAGACACTCTGAAATGCTTTAAGTGACTACATCGCCACAATATCACAACATCACAACAGCTCCAACATCACAACAGCTCCAACATCACAACAGTCGTGTGCCATTAGCATGAAGTTTCCCTCCACAATATTCACTGAATCATTTACCAACATTATTCCCAATCATTTGATAGGAGACTTGTGAGTAGATAGCACTTCTATAATGTCCTTTCTTAAATGTCTGTAAAGGGGTTAATTGTGACACTAATGAAGTTTTAAACGGATTACGCCTGTGGCCATATGACTGTTACTTGTAGCATTGATTGTGCCTCATTCTTCATTTATATTAATTTTATGGAGTGGTGTTGACAAAATACCACAGTATTTCATAGCAGCTGGTCCCTGCCTGTCACACAAGCCCACTAGAGTTTGCAGGTGTCACTGTTTGATCAAGCAATACTGTACAAGTCTACCTTCCAGCCTTACTCATAAAGCTGTACTAGCTGGTATTAATGTACATTCCTGTGTGCTGAAAAACATTTGACAGAGCAAAGCTTATTAGCAACAGTTTGGAATAGCATTTCATATTAAATCATTTTGTAATTTGTCCACAAGCAACTTGTCATAATTTCTGCCAGGCAAAGTTTCACTTTTGATTTGCTTTTTTAATCCAACGTTCTGTTTATTTTAATAAAGACCCCAGTGTATATAGTATTATTTGAACTAAAACTATTTTGTTTTCTGATAGGTGGGGTTGCATTCATTTTTGCCAATGAATGGAACATTTTTAATTTGTCTTTAATGTATTTTCAGTGACATTAAAATAAGTACAAGCAATTCAGTACATTTTTTTACACTGTTTGAAATATATTTATATTTGGGCAACATTACCATAAATCAATTTGCATTTGACTGGCGCCATCCATTTATTTTTATTTAATGGCTATTTAATGACTAAACATGACTTTTAATTATTCCAAATGGGTCTGTTTCATCCTTACTGCCTTTTCCATAAAAATCAACAATTATCCACTCAGCAATTTTGTAGTGCTTATATGCATGAAAAATAACCGGTAGGTATCAAAGTTGTGGGTTTCAGTTCTAACTACAGTGGTACCTGCTGTATGCAACCACTGCCGTGAGCAGCCGCATTGCTTTTTGTGGTCACTAGTCTGGGACATAGAAGTTAATTTCTTTGTAAAATTTACCTGTGGTGACAGGTCACCTGCTGTATGTGGCCACTTTTTCTTGGCAGAAGGGGTGGCTACATACAGCAGGCACCACTGTACATCAAATTTTCAAGCTTTAACAAAAAAATTTGTAGCTTTACTTAAACCCTTCCATCTTACTGACAAAACCAGCTGGTGGTCAAATTTCTTCTTCTTCAACGTCTCTAACTTCAGTAGTAATGAAAAACTTGTTTTAGAATTTTAGGTAAGCCCTATCAAGACAACATGCCTCACGTAAACAGATTTTCTTAGCTCTTTCAGTGCCAAATTTTGGACTGAGTCAACAGCTTTCCTCGGCACAGATTGGGCGCAATGCACCCAATGCGTGTTCAGAAAAGCTGTTGACCTGGGATATTCTCTCTGGAACTATTGGCATACTAGTACTTGAATGAAAGGTCTTTTTACGATGAATACAGATGTGAGATCCTTGTGATAACTCAGACCAGTTTGACTTAAGTTGACCGGCTTTAGTCATGATTGGCACTGACAGAGTTAATGTGGGGTTTTGGCCCAGTGCCAAGGAAAGCTGTTGACTATAAGCCTGGCACTCAGTCTCAATGGACAAAGGGTTAAATATTTTTGCAGTGTCTGACCAAAGGACCATAACAAAGCATTCTATCTCTTTGTCCCCATCCCTCCCTCCCTTGGGCAGCTGTTGACCCAACGAGTCTCCAAATCAGCACTGGAAGATTAATACTATAAATCACAAAAACTAGGCAGACAGGGAAAATAATTAGTTATTTTCCCTGGGATAATCTCTAAAGTCTAGGTTCAATAAAGTAAACTCAGACTTCCAGTGTGACCTTCTGACCTGAGTTGATTGAATGCCTGAGTAATATTACCACCACTTGTAAGCAGACAGAATTATGGCAATAAATTGCTCCAATGGGTACCACTGATGGGTGCTGAAGGACAATTTTGTGTAATAGCAAACATGCTTCAAGAGGTTCCTGTCCAGTTCAGATGAGTTTCACAACAACCCTCGAGAGTTATGTTAGACCGACAACAATTCTAGGAGGCCTGGGGTAATTTTTTTGTGTTCCAAGTCTGATAAATTCATCAGAAAACCTCTTGGAAACTCCTCCCTAATAAGCTCAGTATATCAGTATGGCACACAGCCACGGGCTTGTCCACTCCGTCACACATGTACTGCATACCAACAGGCCAGCCTGTGACATGATGGACTATTAATCCTGACTGGCGGGCCTTTCTCACTTATACATTATCCATCATTTCGTATTTGTTGAAAAAATGATTCAACTAGGGCTTCCGCTAAAGAGAGTTTTCCAACCCAAATACAACAAAATCATTGAACAATCACTTTCGTACATTTATACTTTTATCATTCATTCATGCTCTCTTTCTCTCTCTCACTCACACACACAGCTATCTATTTTGCCTGGTTGTACTTGCAAAAATATTTTTAAAATATTTACAGGGAAAGAGATGATGGCTTAAATTGTGTCTGGACAAATTCATTTGGCGACACTTTCATATCCTGCGGTTGTCCTATACAATACATGAATCTGTGTTCTACTTTTTAAATATTTTGCAACATCTGGATAAATATGATAACAATATGCTTTACTGCTAATAACCCGTTTACAGAGATGCTTTACTGTCATTTTTTTTTTTTTTAGCCAAATTCTTATTTTTCTCTACTTTATTGATGGACAAAAACTACAAGAATAAAACAACAATGAAACACATGAATTTCAAAGTGCATTGATGACCCTGTGATGTTTCCTTTGTGCACTCAGGAAATAATACCTGCAGAGATACAATATAATGTCAAGTCATAAATATACGAATTGAGGGACATTTGGTACAATCAGCATACCTAAGTATCAATTTCAAATTTGAAAATGCATATTTGTGTTTAACTCATTCCATATTATGGTGACAGGCCTTGTTCAGTGGTTCTGGCACTGCCTGGCAAGTCATGCTGCAGCTACTGCAAGCTTAAGACTATAGGCATGTTGGTACTTGAATGGAAGCTCTTTTCATGAAGAATTTAAATATGTAATTGTCGTCTTAAATCTAGGTAAATATACGGAAAAATGAGGGACTGGTATGGAATGAGTTAACAATTAGTATGTATTTTATGACTTATGAATCAGACCTACAGCAATAATACTGTTTTCCATAAGATCTTTCACCTCATGATGTCCCATATCAAGGATACATGTACATAGTCAATATACCGCATATATAATTACCAATACGCACAGCCGGAATAGAATTAACTTGGTGACCTGATCGTCTTTAATGACCATAATGCTAGACAGTACATGCTGACATGGTTCATATGAATATAGTTGTAAGGGATACAGTGAAACCTGTCTTAAAGACCACCCTAATATAACCAGAGTATGGTCTCTCAAGACAGGGGGTGTTCTGTAGGCGGCATAAATAAGAGGTGTAGTGCTATGTATAGTTTCTCGTAATGGTGGTCTTTCAGGACAATGTCCTGGTCTAGTCGTTCATTGCAAGGTGGCCTATTATGACAGGTTACAGTGTACATGTACATTCATACATATGGATTTATGCTATGGTTTTTCCATTGTGTTTTTTACTGCCAATTAATACTAATCACTTTGGTCATTACACTGAAACCTGTTCTTAAGACCGTTCTCTTCCTTCGATACTCTAGATATGGTCCTCAATGAGAGACAGATTTCACAACAGATCAGTCATTCCTTAAAAAAAAATAATTCCCTAGGGCTGGTCGAGAAGTCGTCAGCTAAACAGGTGGTCTCTGAATGAAGGGCAAATAGCGTGTAAAAGACAGCATTAAAAATCTCAAAAATATGGTTTTAAGTTAACCCTTTCCTCCTTGAATTAAGACTGAGTCAACAGCTTTCCCTGGGGCATGTTATCTTGATTGGTCCTATCTACCATTTTCAAATTTCTCATTACTGTTGAAATTAGTTGAAAACACTGAAGGAGAAGACATTTGCCTTTTAATAGCCATCTTTTGAACTAAGTGATCATAAATCAAGTGATTCTGCTTACAATTCATATGGGGGGACGGGGGGGGGGGGGGGGGGGGAAGGCGGAGGAAAAGAGCCTATTCATACTTCAGCACAGTGGTATTTTACTTTGTGTAGCAGCATACTGGACGCCCTTTTTGCTGTACTTTATACTGGCCATTACATTAACATTGTCACTTTCTGTATGCAAAACTAGGGCAAATTTATTTGCGGTACATGTACCAGTACACTGGGTTCCCCTTTACCCCTGTCCATAAACTATGAGAGGAAAGCATCAGCATACCAGGTTGACAAGGACTCTTAACATCTTGACCATCAAGACTGTGCATGAATTTGCTGGTACAGTGAAACCTCATTATAACGACACTCACATATTCGACATATTCATTATAATGATACAAGTTTTGAACGGCAAAAGTTCATTTTCTTTGTTATTTGATTCATTTATCTGACATATTCAGTTATCTGACACATTTCTAAGTGAACAGATGGTGTCATTTGAACGAGTTTTCACTGTATTGGTACCTGATATCTGCTTCTGTGACAAAATATGATGATCCCTTACCTCTTAGTGCCACATTCTGGACTCGGTCAACAGCTTTTCTCAGCATGCACTGGGAGCCAATGCACGCCAAGAAATGCTGTTGACCTGGGATAGTCTCTCTGGAACTATAGGCATACTGGTACTTGAATGGAAGGTCCTTTTACGAGGAATATGAAACTAGGATCTTAATGGTAATTCAGAGTAAGTAGACCGACTTTAGTCGTGATTGGCACTGAAAAAGTTAAATCTTAGGGCAACATTTTGGACTCCATCAGCTGCTTTACTTGGTACATGTTGAGCATACTGCATCCAAAGCACGCCGAGGAAAGCTGTTGACCTGGACTATTATATGCTACGTAACTACATGCATGTTGGTACTTCAATGAAAGGTCTTGTTACAAGGAACAAGAATCTAGCACCCTTATTATACTTGGAGGCAGTTCGTTTAGAGCAGCTCGACTTGAGTCGCAGTTGGCTCTGAAGGAGTTAAAAAGGGATTAACAGCATGAAAGAAACATCGCGCTGATGATCTGGTCAAGCTGTTTAAATTTTGAAGCCCTGAGGTCTTCCTAACAGTGGTCTTAATAAACAAGAACCACTGTGAACATGTACATGTAGAGTGCATGGTCCCTATAAATAAGGACTACTGTATACTTACAGACTGGTTCCTATAAACATGGACTGCTAATATACATGTAGACTGTACTATAAAAACAGGATTACTGTATACACTAAAACACATGTAGACAGTTCTCTAAAAACAGGACTTCTGTATACATGTCAGTGCCTTCAATTTAAAGTTGGTCACGCCAAATTCAGGAATTTGGAAATTCTAAGCAAATTTCTGTATATTAGCATAGTTTCAGTTCTTCTAACCTAAACATTGGTCTGACCAATCTGATCAATGGGACCCCTAGGCTACAGCCCTGCACATACAGTGATCCCTATAAACAGCAACTACTGGATACCTGTAGAGTGGTCCCCATAAACAGGGACTGAGAGTATACAAGCAGAGTGGTCTCTATAAACAGGGACTACTGTATACATGTACAGTGATCATCATACCTTGAGACACTAGCTTTAAGGCAGTCCCAAAAGTAGTCTGACCAGAGGTAAAATTACACAGTACAGACAGAACTAGTGGGCCTGATAGTTACAACACATATACATGTATATGGTCTGCCAAGCCACATGGTTTATCCAGACAGACCAATCTGTCTGTCTATCTACATACATATATATATATATATATATATATATATATATATATATATATATATATATATATATATATATATATATATATATATATATATATATATATATATATATATATATATATATAATATTGAAATATTAAGGGCAGACTTATTGGGGCTTGCTGCCTTCTGTTGTGTGGTCTGCCTAGCTAGGTGGTCTATTGAGGCAAAAACCACTCAGTCTTTGTGTAGACATACGTGTATAAATATATAGGGTATACATGTATATAAATTAATCAAATGAATACATATATATGTTTTTTACTGCCCACTTGGTATTGTTCTCCTTGTGTATAATTTTTACAGGAATTGTGAACTGTATGACCATAAAAAATGAAAAATTATTTAACCACAGTGTACATGAACTTGTGTCAGCATGAGATTTCAAAGGCAAAATGCAAGGTGCCTGGCCTGTGTTTGTGTGAGTGGGGTGTATGTGGGTCAGTCTTCTGTCACTGTATTAGGTTAAAACAAACATACAACATTTTTAGATATACATTGTACGGAATGACTTATCAACATGTTTTTTTCAAGCTTGCTCCCACGATTCCCATCTAAGGATGTAAATACGGAACAAATCTGGGAATGTCTCTCACCTACATGTAATACTATTCACACGGTGCCTAATTTCACCACAATGGTACAATAATGCTCCTAGATTGCCTTGTTATTGAGGCAAGAGTTTATGCAATCATGGTAACCAGACCGGTATTTTTAGGAAATTATGGATATTCCCCTACCTTCCAGCACATGACGCAACGCCTCGAAATGAAACCAGAGATTTCCACCTCTTTGGTCTCCGAGAGTGGTTGGGGAGATGCCTGGTAGCCGTGTCGTCTTTAATCGATGTCATATTCCTCATTTTGGAGATCATCTGCCGTAAGCCATTAATATCCTCCAGAGTCAAGTCCACGACTGTACGGGAGTTTCTACGAGTCAGTGATTAAGTGGTTCTGGTGGGTGTATCTGTGTTGGTCCCCACGCTGTCATGTGTTCCTCTTGTGCTTAGTGCCGTCAGTCCAGTTCACACAAAAGAGCCTCGGTATGTAAGCGATCCTGTACCCACCAGCTTCAACGCTTGACTGTTCACACAGACGAGCCAGTATCCTTACATGCACCATAACTGGCCTCAAGTCATGATCATAAACGGTGGCTAACGAACGTGATCACAGGCAGCTGTAATCCACTTAGTACATCTAGATGCTGAACGGAAAACTAGTTCTGTTATAATCCCAGGTCCACTTGAAGTCACTCCCAATCTGTGGTCTGTACAGCTCTGGCAGCAAGTGTCCCTTTATCATAATATGACCCTATTACCTCACTGTCATCTAATACAATGGGCAGATTACATACACTGGGTTTTTCTGCCTATCTTGACGTTCTCTAACACACACACAAAAAATGTACTGTATTTCTCATAAATAAATGCATGAAAATAACCCATAGAGGTTTAAGCAATATCAGGTATAGGGACACTTATGTACATTTAGAGACATTTCCGCTTTTAGGGCATAGGCCAAAAGGGATCTGAAGTAATGTGCCTATCTTTAGAATGGCACGTTATTTGTACCGTTACTACTCATGTTATTACTTGGCTACATGCATCAGGAAGAAAATTATCCACACATGTGTAGGCCTCTCTTGTGCCAAGGGACCTTTTTTTTTCAGTGTGACTTCAGGTCTAGGGCCACACAGCATGTGGTTGGGAAAGTCAAACAGTAGAAATGACTATCTCGTCTTGATCAACCGCAAACTGTCACGATTCACAATCCAATGCTCTGAATAAATATCGTGATAACTTCCTAGGTGGTGTACAAAACTGACAAAACTAGAAATGCTAGTGATCCCATAAAAAAGGCTAAAATTAACCTCCAACTGTCGTTATAGATTTGTTCTGAGTCACACATGTTGACAGTAAAACGGAACTTTCTTATTCCCGATTTCTGTCACAACGAACATGTCAAACGTGCAATCAATGCCAACAAATGTCAGGAGAAAAGAGAATTACTTATGGGGTCGTTCAATAACCTGCCTGATTATTGGTTTATGGACATTGACAAATAGGCAACAATTATTACGTAGAGAGCATAAAAGCAACACGAGAAGCCTGGTCTTCATTTGCTTTTTACGATGCATTCAGCAAATTGCCTCGATATTAGGTTTTCCTCTGAGCTGCCCACATATGTCGTTGGTAATATACATCTCTGCAGATCAATGTGATGCCAAAGGCTAAGCTTGCGGGTCAGACGGCAAGCTCTGCACATGCATGTATGTTAGTGTCCGTAATAACACAGGACCCACAATGAGGACTGTGTTGACGTATTTACATAGTTCCGTCTTTAGTGACTTTGGTCAATGTTTTCATAGCTGCAGGCAAAACCACTTGACATAATTACTGTCAATTCTTATTGTTTCTATTGTCCAGACGACCACATTTGATCTTTAAATAAAAACACCTGCAACCTTTAGTGCTGTTTTTCAGTCTTCCTGCTCTCCAAAAATATGCAATATGTTTACACATAAAAAGATTATAAACATTTGTTATCAACAGTGGAATGTCCATGTGGCTCTAATGTTGTCCTAAAAATTCTTTTAATGTACAGTGGAATCTCTTGATTGGCCCAACATCAGGGATAGAGAAAATATGTCTTAATATGGGAGTGGTCTCAATAGTGAATTAGAAAATAACAAGTATAAACAGAACTGGCAAGGCAGAAAAGTGTTTGTAATAGGGGAGAGTTCTCTTCATGGACAGGTTGCTATGGGGAGATTTAACTGTACAATACAGTGGTACCTGGCTTGAGAGACCCCTCCAGTGAGAGACCGCCTATCTTTTTAAGATCATTCTGTCAGAACACTGTGCTATCTTTTCCATGTTATCATACCTCTACTGAAAGACCACCTGTTTTGAGAGACCACATTTTGACTTGCCCTAGGGGTGGTCTCTCAAGACAGGGACCACAGTACTATGAATGAACTGTAATATAGATGCATGCTTAACTCTTTCCGGGCCACACTTTGGACTAGGTCAACAGATTTCCTCGGCATTGTGCCCAAACTACATCAAGGAAAGCTGTTGACCCGAACTATAATATTCTGTGTCTCTAAGGGCATGCTGGTACTTGAATGAAAGGTCTTTCACACAGAACATGAATCTAGCATCCTTATTGTAATGGAGAACAGTTCGTTTTTATTAGTTCAACTCTGGTCACAGTTGGAACTGAAAGAGTTAAGCCATTATGCAGGTAAGTAACTGTTTCACCAAATTATGTTCATTCTTGGTGTTATTTGACATGTCCACTACCTCACACGTTCCCTCCCCCCCCCCCCTCCCAAAAGAAGTGTCTTAACATCCTGTGGGAAGACCCTCTTTAAAAGTATAACATGAAATTATAAACTTACAGTTGAATTTCTTAGATAAATTGAACATGATCACACATACTGTTAAAATCAAAATCAAAATGTAATGAACCTAGGCTATACTGGTGGACTTCTCATCAGTACAAAAATATAACATCACAAGGCAAATCTGCCAACAAGGCATACTTTGCATCAAAGTGTCCACCAGATGGCGCTATTTAATTTGGATTTCGGCATAGGTTCACTCGAATGCTTAACCTTTTCTGTATGAACTTGGTAAATTAAGCTGCAGTCAGTGGTTTTTTCCTTGCCTGGCGAGTCCTGCTTCAGTGGCCCTCTCAGTGCTCTGAGCCCGACTTTGCAAGAAAAGGCAACGCAAGAACCACTGACTTCACACCACGCACATGTATATCACAGAAATATGTTGTGAGAATTTTGAATCTTGTCAAACCAGCCCATGGGCTAACCTATGGGCAGATTTGACATCTAAAGGACTGATGCCAGTCCATCTCCCACCCTCCACCCACACCCCCGGTGTATTTTGATTCATTTCAACCTGTCTTTGGGGCCACCTGCTTGACCCATCCAGAGCCCTCCTTAATAAGTCCCCAGCAAGTCATTTAACCCATAAAGTATCAATCATGGCTATAGTTGTTTTCTCATTACTGTTAAACATATAATGGTTGAAAGGTTTAAATTCCACATGAAGAAACCTTTCATTCAAATACCAGCAAGCCAAGTATAAGTCAAAAAGTAGTCTTAGTCAACAGCTTTCCACGGGACACTTTGCGTGTAATGTGTGCAAAGTTTCCTGAGGAAAGATGATGACTCAATCTTAAATCAGCACTTTAAGGGTTAAGCTGTGCTAAAAGCACCCATTGTTCTCTTTTGCGCATTGTATATTGATGCTAAAGGTTATGACATAGTGTTTCTAATATCGTGATTGTTAAAGGACAAATTCAATACAAGTTTTATTTTTGCATATACCTAAAAACCTATGATTAATAAAGCATATTTTCATATATATAGAGGGAGACAGAATGACAGACAGACAGACAGTAATATACTGTGACATACACGTATTGTAGACTGTCCTTTCTCCCATTTTATCATTATGTACAAGGCACGACCCTGTCTTAAGGGACCATCTGTTGTAAGGAACCATTTTTCTCTCTTTCAATGTGTTGTTCTTTAAACCAGGTTCCACTGTAGTTGTAGATATTTCGATAGAATATTATTCCAACTGAGCACCATAACATCCTGCATCAGCTAACGTGAACCACTTTAACTCTCTCCGTCCTTATCACAGCAACAGTTGTGCTTATCTGACTGATCACAATGGTTCTAAATTTGAATTCCTCGTACAAGAAGACTTCTTATTGAAGTATGCGCATGCCAGAATTTACAGAAAAGTTACACAAGGATAATAGTCCCGGTCAACAGCATTCTTCGGAGCTATCTGGACATGCTGCACCCAGCAGCATGCTGAGCTAAGCTGTTGATTCAATTTTCATTGAATGGGTTAATGTTTTCTGACATAGAGAAGCACGAAAAATAATAGGACAGGCGATCTTACACGCAGGAAATTCCTGTCAGTGTAACACAATAGATAATTACTTACACATATGTAATTATATGTAATTAACATTACAGCAAACCTATGATCATAATACAAACACAGGAGTAACACTACAATGACTGGAAGGGTTGGATTTCAGCTGGCTTTACTTTGGTAAATGGGACTGTGATCAGTATTTATTAAGATTAATTATGCAGCAGGCCTCTTTATTTAACTTCTTAATTATATGTTATGCAGCAGATAAGCCTGAATTTAACACATGTATGTCATTAGGCGATAACTTCAAGTGGTGAGAATATTCAAGCTCCCATCCACCGCATACACCAAACAGAAAACAGACAATTTTTGTTTGATGTCAGTTTATCAGACAAATGAACTCATTTAATGTCATTTTCGCCATACATCAAAATTAACTTTGTTCCTGTGCATTATATAATTATATCCTATAGTCTGGAATGTATCAAAGAATTTCAAAATTCATATATGGCCATCCCTTTTTTCTCAATCAGTTTTGGAAAAAATTATGTTTACAGCAAAGAATTTTTCCGAAGTTTAGTTTGCATATGATAATTCTACAGAGAGATACCAGTAGTACTTATATATAGGTACATGCTCCAAACATGTTCTGAGTAGTTACCCACTGAAGATCCTTTACTATGTTTGGGCTAATGCAGCCTATGTCAAAATTCTACAGAAGAACATGTGCAATACTGACAGTAGTTGTTTCATTTTTATATAGGCTAGATTGTGACAGGTTAGTTTATGGAGAATGAAGAGTTTGGACTGGGGAATAGGGTATGGACTACCAGGAAGTGGTTCTGGATGAAAAGACACAAATATAATAGGATTACTTTACTGAGCCAAACCATTGCTTGGTACTACCATAGTAGATTAAACTAACCCTTTCCCACTCACACCATCAAGAAATGGCCCAATGTAAATTGCTATCTGCCATTATGCTTTCACTTAACTCATTCCATACCAGTCCCTCATTTTTCTGTATATTTACCTAGATTTAAGACGACAATTGCATATTTATATTCTTCATGAAAAGAGCTTTCGTTCAAGTACCAACAAGCCTATAGAGGTTCTGGCACTGCCTGGCAAGTCAGGTTGCAGCTGCCACAAGGGCAGCTGCAGCATGACTTGCCAGGCAGTGCCAGAACCACTGTCTAAGGCCTGTCACCATAGTATGGAATGAGTTAAATTTCTCATCACTAAAAAACATTTTTATGGAGATCAGCTTGCCAGACCCTTCATTAGGGCCTTCCCTGGGTCAATAGCTTTCCCTTAGCATGGGCTGGGTGCAATGGACCCAACCCATGCTAAGGAAAACTATTGAGTTGGTCATACTCTGACCAGGAATGGGTTAATAAGATTCAGTGTCAACAGACATGTTAAACACTGTAACAGCCACTGTGGGATAACTAACTGTAATGCTCAAGTTAAGCCCTGTGTGGTTCATATGAATATGTTGGGTAGCCAGTCCTGCCACCTGGTGCCAAATAAATAAACTACAAATAGGATTTGCTTATCAGTTCCACAGTCTATTTTATTTTTCAATTTTACAAAAGCCTAAATAATAAACTGCAACACTTTCACTCTGCCAGGCTGCAATTGGTTACATAAAAAAATACAGCCTTCATAAAACAAGCTGAGGCTCCACTCAAGGGCTTTACTCTTTTTTTTTTTTTTTTTTGGTGGGGAGAGTCTCAATGTGGCAAGTTACTTTTACTTCCATGTTTTGAATAAGGTCAATATTCACATATTCTGTATGTCCCTTGTTTCCTTAGGCTTTGTACTGACAAGAAAGAAAAGAGCAAGAAGCAAATATTTGTAGCATTCTATCGCCATAAAAATATTGTGTCCATCCAAGAAAACAGTTAAACACTTGTTTGATAAAGACATATAATTATCACACAACTCAACATGACTTCTTAAAAGATATGTCTTTGATCGTGAAGTTCTCACTGTTTCCTTTGGACACAAAAATTTTTATATTTTGTGAATCAGTTTCCTCCTTTTCATAGCTCATCTGCTGACATTACTTTTTCAAATAAACTTACATATGATAAACCTGGAAGACATTCACATTTACCCTTTCAGTGACAAGCGTGACTAAAGTTGACCTACATAAATAAAACTAGTCTGAATTATTATAGGGATCCCAGATGCACATTCCTCATAAAAAGACCTCTCATTCCTGTGTCAGCATGACAATAGTTGCAGAGAGAATATCCAAGGTCAGCAGCTTTTTTCAGAACACATTGCACCGAGAAAAGCTATTGGCTCAGTCCAAAGTTTGACAATGAAAGAGTTAAAGTGGCCAAAAGCAGTTGCATATCTGCAATACAATGATTGTATGTTTTTATGTTGTAACTGACACGTGAATTCATATGAAAGACTTTTTTTTGTCTGTTTTTCACACCGTTTATTTCTGTTGTACTTTGTTCTATGGGGCATTATACCTGACATACAATATTTGATTTTTCTTTATTTATTCTGTCATGAAAGACAAATGTTTTCTGTAAAATGAGATTTATCAAAAAAGCACCCCATGCTCCCACCCCCACCCCAACCCCAGTAAAGAACTTCCTTCTTTGCAGACTGAACACTCACTGCAAAAAACAGTAGCACAGGAACCTGCCAATCCACTGAGTCGTTGACGTCATTGCTCATGAATCTTGACCTTGGTTTACAGCAGTAAACAATGAAACAATAGAAATTTGTAATATCATGTCACAAAAACATCACCTGACCCAACTATTCAGGTTCTTGATTAACCTACACAAACAACGAAGCCCTTCTTACATTCTGCAGCCTCATTGTCGATGTCATGCAACACAGTTTTGCCTGCAAGACATGACTTCATCTCTCCATCCATGTTAACCTTTTGACCCCTCATATAGAACTGAGTCCACATATTTCCTTGAGGCTAAGTGCCCCATGGAAGCCAAGGAAAGCTGTTGACCTGGGACAAGTTATCTTGAAAGGTCTCATCTGTAATTCCCCTTCAAATTGTTTTAATTACTGTTTAAAGTAGTCAAGAACATTGAAGCAGACGACATTTGCCGCGAGAAAAGCTGTTGAATAAGACTAGTTTTTACTTTAGACTAGGCTTGCTGGTGTTTGAATGAAAGGTACCTTCATGAGGAATTTATATCTTTAAACCATAATATGTTTAATGGTAATGAGAAAACAACTAAAGCTGCGATTATCACACAAAGTGTTAATTGTCTACTAGATATGTCTCAGTAAACAAGTGGCCCACAACAGGGAACATGGCTTTCCTTATGAGAGTAATTAGCACGAGCATAAGGCAATAAGATATAGATGAATTCTATACTATAGCTGGCCTTTAAAGCACTGTAAGACTTGTGCAGTCTTTAAGCATGTTGCAATCATCATGCAGCTGAATATACAATGAAATAAGCATCATTTTTGTGGGCCAGATGTGCAAATCCACACTGGCTTTAACAGGATAAATTAATCTTGATTTAATTGGTACTTTTGCAGCAAATGAAACAAATGGTGTATTTCCACTGCACACCAAGATTTCCTGTGAGAAATCTGGTCTACATGTGTATTAGCCTTAGTTATACAGTTGCAAATTACAATGAAAAGAAGTTAGAATGCACAACCCAGTCCTTCCCGATTGCAGTGCCCTCTACAGGCCGGTGATCAGAAACATCTTTTCTTGATGTGTCAGGATAATAAATGACATGACAGCCCAGCAGTCCCTCTTTTGAGAGACCACTCCAATGAGAAACACCTGCCTTTTAAGACCACACTCACCAGGTCAGTCTTATCTTTTCCATAGTTTCTTCAATGAAGGACCACCTGCTTTATGTGACCACCTTTAGACCTGCAGTGGGGGCAGTCTCTTAAAATAATGATTACTATATATAAAAAATTCCCTGTTTTTAAGTAGTTGCTCACTTAATACAAAACATCATCATCATCATCATCATCATCATCATCATCATCATCATCATACACCCTTAGCATTAACCAGGGCAAGTGGGGCCTTCCATCTAAAGGCATGCAATGAGGCAAAGGGTTTAAGCCATGAAAATATTTGATGCAGACATCTGGGCCAGTTTGGCCCCCTCTGATTGTTATTCCTGAGATGTCTCAGGCGGTGGGCATCTCTGCCCACCGCCACATGACCCAACAACCTGATGTGGTCATAATTTCTTGTATCTGTGTTTTAGCTCTTCCAGTGCCAAGTGGGACTAAATTCAGAGCGATGGACTCAGTCCACAGTGTGACAGAGATAAAAGGCCTTTTATCTCTGTCACTGCCACATTGTATAAGGCCATAAGGCCCCATAAAAAATATCCCAGTTTATCACCAGTCCCTGCATCATTTTTTGTGTCACACAAAATTTTTAAAAAATTCTTTTTAAATATTTGCGGAAAAAAAATCACTGACAAAGCTTCAATTAATGCCTTAAGCAGTCAGCGCCTCTAGTGCCAATCAAGAGAACTATATTCCAGCATTTGCGTGACATTCTGAATGAACAAATGACCTGCATGGGTAATGATGACTTGCAGAAAGCTATCATGCAGTAAATTATTTGGAGGGAAGAAAAAAAATGCTCCTGCCCTCCTCATCACTTTTTTGCAAAACCACTGATGATAAACCGGGATATTTGTTAATGTGGCTACATGTGCTGAGTCAGCTGTTTAGAGATGACAAATGGTTAAAGTGAAATAGTACCCTTGTATGCTAGATGCCCTATAAATCTATGCACAGTTGATGACTAAACATATCTCCAGCACTGTTACATTCTATATCCTAAGTGCAGTGGATTATTTATAGATAATCACACTGGCTGAAATATCAACTTCGTCCTTGTGTTCATGCATTTTACATATATATATTCCACACATCAAAAATAGCAACCAAGTGCATGTGATATCTATCTTGATTCCTGTCTCTTTACCTCCATTATCAACACGTGTACATTCCTTGCTTTATAAACTGTCGGTTGCTGGCTTCAAAGCATAAAAAAGTGGCAGAAATACTGGTTACTTGTTCTGCCACCAGATGTCAGCAAGGTATGGTCCAGAACAGTGGTTCTGTCATAACAGCCCTGAGACAATGCCATATGGGCAGGTTTACAAGAAGAGATTGTACAGCAGGCTTCACAACCGCACACATTCATTTCAGACCTGTGGGTTAATTCTTGCAAAATTTTGTCTGTAACTACAGCGTTCTTCAACTCAGTACACACATGTTCACTTTTTTTTTCAGCATTTCAGACCATAGTTCATTGACAGATCAGTTCTGCAGACAAGAGCAAACTGGCTGTCTGCCAAAGCTCCTATTTACACAACTGGTATAATCTTATCATCAGTTTATGCCTGATTAAAAAAACACCACTGACAATGGAGAACAACATTTTGCAACTTATTCCCATCAGTTTTCTTTTTCTGGCTTTTTTTTTTTTTTTTTTTTGTCATAGAATTATCAAAATATACATACAAAATGTGAAATCATGAAATAATTGATTGATTTTTTGTTAAACTGGACTTTCATCATTATAACTGGACTTTAATTGTCATGAGACCTACTGACACCATCTGAGTCAAAATTCACCAGCCCGATAAACATTTTTTTCTTGAACTGTCAACAGCACATGCCATATTGAGATTGAATAATCCAATCAATGGATTTAATGTTACATCACTTCAACACCTTGGGTTTACCTGAATTGAAATTTTAATGACACTTAATCCAAAATGACTGACCCAAGTTTCTCTTACTATGCTTGGGTTTTACTCATTCCATACTATTGTGACAGGCCTTGGTCAGTGGTTCTGGCACTGCCTGGCAAGTCATGCTGCAGCTGCTGCAAGGGCAGCTGCAGCATGACTTGCCAGGCAGTGCCAGAACCACTGACTTAAGACTATAGGCATGTTGGTACTTGAATGAAAGCTCTTTTCATGAAGAATTTAAATATGTAATTGTCGTCTTAAATCTTCGTAAATATATGGAAAAATCAGGGACTGATATGAAATGAGTTAAAGACTCAGTCAGAAGCTTCTCTTCAAGTGCTTTGGGTGTGACAAGCAAAGCTGTTGACTGGAGCCCTTCTTTTGGTACATAAACGTGGGATGTTACGTGACTGAAAAGTCCTTGTATAATTTTATTTATTTATTCTACTTATTGACTTACTAACTCACTTAATTACTGATTTATTAATTTTATCATCAATGTGATTTGCGTAAGGGTTAAATGAAGTGTTTCATGTTCCCAGGTATCGCAGAACAGAACAGAAGTCACTTGGATAATTTTTATCCTTCAAAGTGTTCATTCTCCAACTCTACCTTCAGACTCACAAAAATAGCTGAAAAGTTTCAAGCTTTAGGTCATCGACTGCATGGTTTGCCTGCAATTAACAAACAAAAGTTATTAAACCATGGGCTGTGTCCATCATTATCATATATGAGGACATCTGTAGATCAGTTTGGCCAGCTTCACTTACACGCTGCCTGAATGCAAGACACCTGCATCCCCCTTAATACAATCAGGGATCTTTGCTTTAACCCTTTCCCCCTCAAACCGGCCAAAACTGGCTACTGGTCAAATATCATCTGCTTCCATGTTTTCAGCTAACTTCAACAGTAATGAAAAGCAATTTGATTGAGAATTGAAGATGAGACCTATAAAGACAACATGCCCCAGGTCAACAGCTTTCCTTGGCATGAGTTGGGCACTTGGTGCCCAACTCATGCCATTTGGTTCTCTGCAGAAACATGAAAATTAATAATCCCCTGACAACAAAAATTGCAGAAGCTGACAATATGTATGTACACATTCACATGAATGCAAGATGTCTGCAAGGCCACAAATTGTAAGTTTTCTTTTGATGTGAAGATAGATCATCCTCGCCTTAATTTGTGATGAAATACAGCAACAGCAAATCCTCAAATCCTTTGGCCCTCGTCAAATGAGGAATCCTGGTATCCCTCTGGACAGCCATCACCACCATATCTGTAACTTTACTCTTTCAGTGCCCAGCATGCTTAAGTCAATGTACTTCAGTCAGACTGGCCTGAATTATCACAAGGATGCCAGATTCATATTCCTTGTAAAAAGACCTTTCATTTAAGTACCAGCATGCCTATAGTTCCAGGGAGAAGATCCCAGGTCAACAGCTTTTCTCTGTGCACAATGTGTCCAATGTGCACCGAGGAAAGCTGTTGACTTAGTCCAAAATTTGGCACTGAAAGAGTTAGATTGGTTCAGTACAACAAGAAGCCAAGCTCTCATTGCTAATACTGGTCTCCTGTCAAAATGGACGAGTTCGCACTCAGATTAAACCTGGAAAATGGCATAAAGTAGCTCGAAAATTGTACAGCTGTCATAGAATATACACAAGCAGGGTTTCTCAGATCTGCATCGCAGTCTCCAGCTCACTTGTATAAGGTAACTACCTTAGACAATCTTACAGCCCACTAAGCTGGGGAGAACAAATGTTTGGCATGCCTTTGACTGTTAAGTATGTGGCTGCATGTAAGTATACAAAAAACACGACTTACCTGTAACTCCGTAAAGTCAATGGAACATCACACCTGTGAACAGATCAAAAGAACAGTCCGTGAGTAATGATTGGTCGTGCACCTGTGTGTGATGACAACAGATGGGAAAAACCTGCAGCTCAGACATCTTATCTGTGGCTACAGACTGGGCCACTTGACCAGGTCTGCTGACATAGTAAGGTACAGCAGTAACTCAGCGCGTTGCATCATCTGCTCCTGATCTGGAGAGCTGGGAGCATGTTTTATGAAAACATTGGGCTACATATGTAAGACAAGTAGAACATTGGCAAGGGCAAACTTTCGGGCAACACAGACTATAACCCTTTTCAAGCTACAAAAGGTTGTGCTTCTACACTTTTTGTGAGCTGTTAATTTGCCTGCTAAACATGCCTGCTTTCATATATTTTCTGCTCAACGTGAAGCTTGCTTTGTGTTGAAGGCCAGCAGCTATGGAAGATATTTTGTTCAATAAATCACAAAACCCAATGTTTTTTGCATGAAACCATGAGTTTCATAAGAATACCCACGGTTTTGTTCACAAAACATCATGTTTCCCAGAAAACTCTAGGTTTTACTGACAATACCCTGATATTTGTAGCAAAAGTCATGTTTTTGTCTAAAACTCTGGGTTTTGGAGTAAATCTTAAGTGTTTGGTAAATTTGCACGTAAAACCTCAATTTTTTGTATGCAAAACCTCGAGTTTCCTAGGAAACCCAAGTTTTGTGAACAATACCAAGGGTATTCCTACGAACTTTATGGTTTTGAAATTGAAAACTCATGGCTTCATGCACAAAAACCTGGGTTTTGTGATTTATTGAACAAGCTAACTTCCACCAGCCACATGTAATAATTTCTCATGGCAACAGGAAAAGAATAACTTTTGAAAAAAAATTATCTATAAATGTTAAATGAAGCTTCCGATAGCCAGGTCAAATATTTAGTCATTTATTTGGTGCTTTGGTCATGCCAGCTAAGGACAAAAATCATAATTAGAAAAGTTGCTGGCAAGGGCATTTTTAAATGGACAGCTCATGGGAGGTCAAAGAGTACTACATGGGGTCATAGAGTACTCTTTTGAGTGAAAGTGTGCATTTCCTTGTTAACTCCTACATGTTAATTAACCCTACAGCTGTGCAGCCCATGTTTATATGATCCAAAACGCAGGTTAAAAAAACAAACAAACAAACAATTTAGCAGTACTAAGGTAACTGCAGTGGTCGCCCTCTTGTAAGGCCTCCCTGATGAATGGCCACCCCTTCTACAGAGACCACTTCTCCATGCATCAAGTATGGTATTTTCATTTTATTTTTCCCTTCTCAAGAAACCATCCCTCTCGTAAAGCCAGATTTCTGGTGCACTTAAGGTGACCTTATAAGAGGGACCACTGCACAGATAACTGACTCTCTTTCTGAATACATCTAGCTAAAATAATCCTAACAGTTTTGGATGGTTTGTGTGCATCGGTGGCTTAGTCTGGATACACAATGACAACACAATGCTGAAAATATACACTTCATACACATATCACCTATTTACTGTAGATCACCCAAAAACACTGAATTTCTGTCCTTTCTATTTACTACAGTGGTTCCCCTCTGATAAGGCCCCTCTCACAAAGGGCGATCCCTCTTGAAAGGCCAGCATTCTTGTGCAGAGAAGTTTGGTATTTCCATTATATTCTCCCCCACAAGACAGGCCACCCCTCTTATAAGGCCACTTTTTGGCTGCATTTGGGGTGGCCTTATAAGAGGGGGACTGTGCATATATGTACAAGATTATGTACCAATCAAAACCTGCTTCATTCATTGGTCAGAAATGTCATGTGACACAGGAAGCAGGTGCTGCCACCATGCAGAATAGTGTGTCTAACAAACACTATCAGAATAACATGACCCATGTCCACAGCTTTGCTTGGGGCAATCTATTGACCCTGTGTGAATATAAGTGGGAAAATGGTTAAGCTATATTGACCCTGTGTGAATATAAGCGGGAAAAGGGTTGAGCTATATTGACCCTGTGTGAATATAAGCGGGAAAAGGGTTAAGCTATATTGACCCTGAGTGAATATAAGCAGGAAAAGGGTTAAGCTATATTTATTTACAAATTACACCGAAACATTAAATGGCATATTCATGTTGACTATATAATTAATTTCACTTGCAAACTACATGTATTAAGCTTGGACCTGAAAGAATTCCACGGAATGTACCATGATCCTTGAAAAAAAAGAGTGATTTGAAGACTTTGGCTCAAGTCATACATGTATTATGAACAACATTCACACATGTACCTGTGCACCATACTTGTTTACTGTGTGACCTAAAACAATCCTGCAAATTGAAATAGCAGGGTTCAATATATCCAGTATCACATCCTCGAAAGCGATGCAAAATTAGCTTTGTTGCACGGCAATAATTCATCTGCAGAACAAATGTTACAACAAAAAATTTCTGCCCCAAAATGAGAAAAGTATTAATACTTGATGATTTTTGTCATTTTACGTGATGATTGCAGCAGAGCATTGATCTTATGAAGTTAAAAATATAGCAGTGACTCTGACAATTATTTAAGCCTGCTCGATGTAAAAGTATTCATGGAGTCTCCAGCAACAACAGCTTGCAAGAAATGTCAGCAGTGGAGCTTCCAGCCTTGTCATTGGTGGATTTGATCACATGTCCCTTACCATTCAATCAAATGCATTTTAATAGCATAGGGTTCCAAAAGAAGATGTACAGCAAAGGGGGAAAAATCACACATTCTTATACAATTTACTTGAACCAGGATCCATCTCATTTTCACACAAACTACTGGACGGAACAAAATTTCAACAACAAATAAGACAGGAGTGAAAAGTGATGCTCTTCTAGGGCTGTAACAGATACACCAGGTGGCGAATATCATGTTCATTCTACATTTGAGGGTGAATTATCATTTTCTAGAGTGAAATTCAAAAGTAGTAACTCGCTGTAGATCACTTGACCTAAACATTGTTACAAGTAAATTGTGATGCACCTGCAACGACATTTAGACAAAATCAAATGTGCGTGAGCGATGTTTGATTATACGTCACGCGTTAGGTAGAATAACTGTGACGAAAGTAAACAAACATCGCTCACCAAGTCAGCATTGAAAGTAGGCCTAGCGCATACTTTTTGCAATGAATACCCAATTGAACATAGAATATACAAAATCTTACATGACTGGAGAGTGAGTTACTTTTTTTCTCTTACTCGGGATCGTTGTTGGTGTGAAAAATCCTGAACGACCACGAGAGAAAAATAATAACTCACTCTCAGCCATGTACGATTCCCTATATATGACTAACATGGCGTTATGATTATAGTACAGGAAGACCATGGACTGGCTGACAACATACACCATTTGCCTGCAATAAAGCTTCGTGCAGTTAATCCTCCTGTAGATTATACTGAAACATGAAACTCAATAGCCTTTGAGGGTATTTTAAAACAAGACACATATACTGTTATATTCATCATGGTTAGCGCATGGTCCTGTGTAATGCACAGGTGCAATTTCACCAGTCAAAGCGGCAAAAATGCCGTACATGACACACAGGCAAAAAACCTCAGAACAAATGCCCAGCACACGCAAAGCAGTGGATCCATTTGCAAGCACTCAGTGCCACACCCAATACTTGTTTCTTCTATTTACTTGTTAAAAATCATTCAAGTTTTCCCCAAATTCCAATTATCAATTCTTCATTACAAGTTCCTACAGACTCACAGGTCTACAACTTTCATCATATCCACCCTCACAAATAACTACCAGAAGCTGTACATGCATTGCTAGTCATTTAGATAGACTGCGTCACTCAAAATCCATCATTTCAGTACCACAACTTTAAGACAACTCTTATAAGAATCAACACAAAAAACTGCAGATGTGATTTTGCTTGCCAGTTTTGATATGTCGCCATCTGGTGTACAAAATGTGAACTGCAGAAGCAGGTTGCTATGGAATGAAATCCACTGGCCATATTTTGCATATCTGAACAAAAAAAATGGTCAAAGTAAAGTGTTTATGTGGTATGATTTGTTCAAAGAGTGTCAGCAATTAATAAAACACAGCTTTTTTGATGAAACGTTCATGTACTTTTGAAGATTGCCTTGATGAATGCATAATATCGGCTTGGAATGAGTGTGAAATTCTCTCACAGATGGAATAATGCCCCTCTGTGTGATTTTTGCTGTTTGATGCTAAATGTACCATTACACAGCACACATTGGTTCAAGGCATGGGATAACTGCCTGTCATTAAAGTTTCATACACTGCTGCACTTTTGTGATTTTGTCACATATAATATACAACATCTTGAAGCAGATTGTTTGCAATTAATTCTCTATGCCCACAAAATACAGTCATGCCATCAGTGTAAAAGAGGACCTTGTTTATATTAAGCAATAATACATCTACATTTTAAGTTGTTTTTCGAGGCCATCTATCATGCTAGCATTTTAAGTTTAAAACTTAATATACAGTGCTCCCTCTTTATAACACCCCTCATTACAAGGTGGTTTCTGATATAACACGATGTGTATCATGGCTCCCACTGATATAGTTTTCCCATTACTTCTATGTTAAAAGTCCCTCTGCTATAAGGCAGTTTTGCTATAACAGTCTGTTCTTGGGATTCCAACACCAGTGTTATAATGAGGGAGCACTGTATGTGGCAAGTATGACCTTCTAATAGCATGAATATAAGCAAAATTCAACCTTTTACTGGACACAATTCCTCCTGAACAAATGGTAGACCAATTGGGCCTGAAATATAGCCAAATATAGCCTAGATTTCAAACTTTTCAGGGGGCATCCCTCCTCCCCCAACTCTCATGCAGTACCTCACGAGATGTCATTTTCTCTTGTATGACCCTTGACCTTAAAAGATCTGAACTCTGACACTAAAGAAACAATGGACCTAGCAGACTGGAGTTAATCATCTGGAGAACATTTCGCTGCTGGGAAAACATTCTAGACTTTCCAGGCCTCTGATTGACTATATTTTCTCTGCGTCTGAACCAATACACAGTCTACATAGAAGTCAGTCCTGATGACATACACCTGAGACTACATTACTCCGACTGGCAGATGAAAGGCCATACAGGTGTAAATGAAGCTCATTCAGTCTGGGCTGTAAGGCACATATCATGTCAGGAGAGCATTCATGTCATGCCTCTCCCCAATCAAGAAAAACTACATGACAATGGGGGAAACAGATTACAGTGGGCTGCCAAAGGTTCGTCTTTTTTTCAAGGAATGATTGCCTCAAAACAGGACCTGGTTTTAAGCAATGAAAAAACAAATTGAACCCAGTGGAAATTAAGTGTAATTAAAAAAATTTATATTTTGGTATGAAACAGATATATTCATGAAAATTGAATATATATTTGCTGAGATAACAGTAAAGCTCTCCATACAATTTCAAGACTAATCATTACAAACAGAGGCAGTCCCCACCTGAGTTTACAAAAGACTGAATCCTCCATCTATTATAACATGAAACACAAAGATCAGCGCAATCTCCTTAAATGCAGAACCAAACTCAATTTGTGCTTTGTAAAATCGCCAGAAACAGCATCTCCACATGCGCCTTGATTACGAAAATGCTCATCTTAGATGACTGTTTTCCACAGAACATTTCGTCCTGCTTCAAACAGTGTAAATATAACTTGTATAAACTTACCTTATTGATGCTTGACGATTTAGCCATAAAATCGTGACTTGAATTCACCAAATGAGAGTACACACAGGCTGAGTTTATGGCACAGAAGTTACATACCAAGCAATATCCATGTGACTCTGTAGGCATTGTTTGAAATGCCAAAAACTAAAAGTTACCAATCGCACTTGACATAATGATGCTTTGCCAGGAATGCGAAACCTTGCAAGTGCAATAATTTAAATGCAAGCTTCTGAAAGACAATTTCCCGTTAAACGAATCAGCAGGCAGCAAATATGCCCTTCCCATTAGCTGGTGGAACAGCTTTAATGGCTAGTTAAATATTATCCACGGAGAGAACACAGGTCTCCAAATGGCCATTGGGTAACATTGGTGCAACTTTGCCCAAGACACACCAGTTAATGTAAAGTGATCAATACGCCTTTGCTTGCTTGCCCACTTGTGTTGCCGTGGCAACCAAGTGGTACATGTTTGGGGCTATCAGAAAAAAATGCGAACATACTGTAAAACCTGGATTGAAAGATCATCTGCAGGAGTCAGAGCATTATGATCTCTCTCTACATCAGTAATTTTTTTATATAAGAGTTGTGTATTTTTAAAAAAAACTGTATCCTGACTTTTCAAGAAAAGTTTAAGGTCAGCAGAGTGGTATTATATCATTTATATTCAATGCAGATAAGGGGTGTGAATTTTGCATGAGTTGTTATTACTTCACAGACCCCTTAATTCCCGGGAACGCATGATTGACATGTTCTTCCTGGCATATAATTTAACTTTTTTTGGAATGGCTGACATGGTTGTGGTCATCATTACAACACAATATCACTGACATGTTATAGAGCACAGCATCTTCCAACTCCCTCCCCCCCCATGGTCTTTCATTGGGATGGTCTCTGAAGAGAGGTATAACTTTACTGGTTTATAGGCTATGTGGCTGTTTCTGTTTCTTCAAAGGTCACAATCGTTCATTTGATGGAGTGCCTCGCAATCAAATGTGACTGTCTCCAGTCGAAAAAGGACAATTAGTCAAGAAAACACACGCTGTATACTTTACCTCTGACCTTCTGGTCCAGAATCCGATCAAGGAGCTGTGTAATCACCAGTCAGACTGTGGACTTTAATTTAGTCTGCAGTGAAACCTGTCTACAATGGGTAACCATGGGATCAGCATAGAGTCTCCCAGAAGAGATGGTCTACTGTGATAGGTGTGCGTGTAAAGTACAGGAGAACAATAGTGGTGTCCATTTTTTTTGTGTTGCCCTCAAGACAGGCTACTCCTCTTAATGTGGACACTTTTCTATTTGTCAAATGCAGCATGTTGCCTGTAGGTGGCACCACTTGTAAAAAAAGGAGCATATCACCCATAGGTGGCACTGCAGGTAAAAATGGAGCATATCGCCTATAGGTGGCACTGCAGGTAACTTTCCCTGGTATCCACCTGTTGCAGGTGGCGACACCTGGGGGATAAACAAAACCTGTTCCATTTTTTGGTTGAAAATACTGTCTCTAATAATCGCTCCACTGGGCCAGGACGAAAGAAATAATAAAAGATAGATGAAGATGAAAGTTATGTTTCACAAAGATGGTAAAGGAAGAATGAGACTTATGAAAGCATGACTTGACATGTTAAGGCGAGGCCTGCTGCCTCACACAACTAAACATCAAGTCAAGATTACTTAACAGTCACATTCCCATGGCCAAAAATTCTGAGAAAGAAGCTGCTTTGGGAAAACCAGCCAAAATACCTTAGCCCTTTGTTGTGTCATGATACATTATTAACTATTAAAGCGCTGATTTTAGACTGAGTCAACAGCTTTCCTTGGGGCACTTTGCATGCTTTGTGCACAGTGTCCTGAGGAAAGCTGTTGACTAAGACTACCTTTTTTGTTTTAGACTAGGTTTGCTGGTATTTGAATGAAGGGTAACTTCATGAGGAATTTGAATCTTTTAACCATTATATGTTTAACGGTAATGATAAAACGACTATAGCCATGATTAGTACTTTAAGGGTTAACATGGGTGGACTTCAGATGGCAGCCTCCCAGTATGCACCCTCACATTTTACTTTAGAAACTGTATTTCATGTGATAAATTATATACATTTTAGGTTTTTACAGGACCGTTAACACTTCACTTCCCTGAGATCTGGCAACCACGCTTTCTGAAATTTGTCAATCCACTGTAAAACCTGGATTGAAAGATCATCTGCAGGAGTCAGAATATTAATCAAGTTCATTCCTCAGGGTTAATGAAATGGCCCGATTTTAATGGTAAGGATGCTATGATGATGATGATGATGATGATGATGAATCAGATGATTATGAATAACAACCGCAACAATGACACCACTCTATGTAATAGAGGACAACATGGCTTTTTATATGATTTTTTAACCCATTTCTGGTTGGAGTATGAGTTAATAGCTTTCCTCGACATGGGTCAGGTGCATTACACCCCACCTGCACTACAGAAAGCTATTGACCTAGGGCGTGCCATCATCAATGCCTTGCATATACAAATCTCTGCTGAAATGTTTTCTAGTAATGAGAAATTTAGTAGAAATGTTAAGGCAGGCGACAGTTTACATCCAGGCACTTTTGAGCAATTTGAGCAGGAAAGGTTTAATGTATATTTCCTGCAATAGCTAAACTGACAGCATGGCCTCCACAGCACAGCACAACAGTACCCTGATAATGACCACAATAACAGGAAATAAAGAGTCAATAGATATACTATTATCCTTCAGATTATCAGAGTGACATCACTTCATGTCTCCGCATCCAAACCCATCCATGACACATCATTATAGTAACTTGTCTGTGACTAAACCATTCTGAATTGATCTCTGCAGAATAATCCACAAAAAAAACTCATTCTCCATGTCAGTGGTAACACCTCTACTGAGCATATCCCTCTCCACCCATGTACTGGAGGACTCTGGGTAGGAAAATCATAAGTGGGTTTTTCAAAAGATGGCTCTGCCCATGTATAACATTAACTTACGATTCAGTCTGACTGTCCATCATCCTCTGCGCGACATTGTAACTGCTACTTTGTGCTCCCATGTTTGACCTGCCGGTGTCCGTGTAAAACATGCCTCAGCCAGGACTCAACTGCCACAACTGCACAATCGTCTGCTATTACGCTCTCAATTTTCTCTCTTGATGCGAGTTTGTGTGTCAGGACAAGTGCTTGCCTTGGCTATTATCCACTTGCAAGTTACGATATTCCTGAATATCTCGTACAAAACTGAAAATTTCTCTGCCCCAAATCTTTAAGATATACTGGCTGTCAGATCAAGCTGTTAGTGTATGGATTCACTGAGCTACAGAAAGTGTGGAAACCAATCGGACTGATCTGAAGCAGTTTTATCTACTTAACAATGGAGGGCCTCCTGTGCTGTTTGTTCTGACAATTCAGTATGATTGTTCCAGTTTACGAAAAAAAGATGAGCGATCTGTCAAATATGAGGATTAGACAGATCCAATGTCCCTGTACATGTCTGCAATCACACATTCGTACGTCTTCCAAGCTCACTCCAGCAGCCAAATGTATCCCTCCTGTGTGTACAGCTATCTGCAGGACGCACTGTACCATCAACTAAGATCCTCCCCGTCCACCACAAAACAGCATCAACCTAGAAACTGAGGTGATCTTTAGCTATAATATGAAGTCCCACTTTATAGGTTCCTGTTTTTGCGGTTAAATGCCAAATGATAGAGGCAGTGTCCGGGAGCTGGTCTGGGCATTTTTGCCTGTTATTAGTGTGCCAGTGACACCAGGCAGTAGGCAAGTATGTTTGTACCCAATCTGCCTGTCACCAGATGATCAGCTCACTCACCCAAGGCCTGGGCTCCTGGCTGGTGGCCTGTACAATTTTTCTGCTCCCCTATTTTGGTATTACAGTGATCCCTGTCTTCGGAGACCACTTCAATGGGAGGCCAACTGCCTTGGAAGATCTTTTTTTTTTTCAGGATACATTCCTTAGTTCTTACTTCTCATGTTGTTTAAACCTCTCATGAGAGACCTGACTGTCTACAGATACATCAATTTGCTGCATCCCTACCTAGGGGTGGCCTTTCAAGTCAGGTTTCACTGATCTAAACATCCAGAATGATGGTCCAATTGTCACTTGGGAAATCATTCAGAATCAAATCAGATTTCTGTCTTCCTCAATATAATATGAACTCTGGATTCCAATTTTTATCTCTGTATAATACATCACATATCAGTGTTTTGCATGAGGGAACTGTCAAACAGTGGACTCTGCCTCCGAAGACCACCTGTCTCCAGGGACCACTTGTCTTCAGGGACCACCATATAATGGACCTTATCTCTAGGGACAACCTGTCTCTGGGGACCACCTGTCTTCAGGGACCACCATACAGTGGACCGTGTCTCCAGAGACCACCTGTCTCCGGGGACCACCTGTCTTCAGGGACCACCATACAATGGATCTTGTCTCCAGGGACCACCTGTCTCCGGGGACCACCTGTCTTCAGGGACCACCATACAGTGGACCTTGTCTTCAGGGACCGCCTGTCTCCAGGGACCATCTGTCTTGAAAACCACCTTTACAGAATACTTTGCTCAGTATTTTCCATCTCATTTACCACCTCCTATCAGAGAGTGTCAGTAAAGGGAGACCACAATGGCCCTTAAAGGTCATCTTCTAGGACAGGTTTGACTGCACTGACAACATAAACACATCCCCTGTATATGTTAACTCTCTACCACCCAAAATAAGATTGAATTAGCAATTTTTTTCTCAGCGTCGACTGCATGCAAGACATCCTTTCTCAATCTACAAATCTCTGCTGCCTCCCCAAAATAAGGTTTAGTCAACACTATTTCTTAGTGCTGGCTACAGGATAACTGAAGAGGAAAATTGTTGGCTCAACAGTACATGCACTTTTGACAAGTGTTCCAGTTTTTCACTGGTTTGTTTAGAAAGAATCCTCAAATACATTTACACTCAAACTTTTGTGCAAAATCTATGGTTGAAATGGAAAGGGTTAAAACAGAATTCAATAATATGTTTGCAACCGGGAAGAGAAATATGTAAAGTGATTAAATTAAATTAATTAAAATGAACCTGGAATTAAATACTCACAGATGATACATCACCCCGGGATGTTAAATACCTCATTTAACTGCATGTCAATTTGAAAGTGTGAAAGTGTACTCTGTCAACTGTCATGGCACATGATAAATATCCTTCATGAAATCATCAAGGTATCTTGTGTACAAAGCATTCTGTATCATTGGTTACTATTTTACTTTTCAAACTAGTCAACATGGCCAGTTTGTCTATTGCAAAACATTTCATCTTTCTCCTTATTCAGAAACTGAGAGAAAAATTTGGAGGAGCCCCACTATAAAAACATTATGGGATCAGCATTTTTTCTGTGACAAATCTTCAGCAATGTAAAATGCAAACATAATCTTCTATGTATTATGAATGGTGCAAGGTATAAACAGCACTGTAGCCTTCAATTCAGAGTTGCTCAGGCCAAATTCAGAAATTTGGAAATTCTAAGTAAATTTCTGTAGGCCTATATTAACATAGTTTTGGTGACCTAACTGTTGGTCCGACCAATCTGATCAATCGAACCCCAAGGCTACGGCCCTGATAAAGCTGCCTGGAAGGACAAAGAAACAATACGCAAGACCTGACAAAATTTGAACAAGAAACTAACTGTCAGTTGTCCACTTTTTCATTTGCTCACTGTAATGTTTGTCTGTATTACTGATGACAGAGAGCACAGCTGGCCTGACTGAAACACCGCATGATCCAATATTGAGGCAGTCTTGTGGGGGTTTTTTCCATTAAATTTCTTGTTTGTATATACAGTGGTACCTGCTGTATGCAACCACTGCTGTAAGCAGCCACATTGCTTTTGTGGTCACTTAAGCTCAGACATAGGTGTCAATTTCTTTGTAAAATTTACCTGTGGTGACAGGTCACCTGCTGTATGGGGCCATTTTTTCTTGGCAGAAGGGGTGGCCACATACAGCAGGTACCACTGTATAAGAATCTTACATAGCTGAGAGTAGGTTACCATTTTTCTCTTACCAGGGATCATTGTCGGTGGGGAAAATCAAGAGTGACCAAAGGTCACGACTGAATTTTCCCACCAACAGCAATTGTGAGTGACAGAAGACAGGTAACACTCTCCAGCTAGGTAAGAATTTATTTATTCTTTTTAAATTTTGGTATTCATTGCAAAAAATATGACCTAGGCCTACTTTCAACGGCAATCTGGTCTGCTTTGTTTGTTCACGTTTGTCCTTGTTGTTTGACATAAGGAGTAACATCTGATTGAACATTCCTTGCACACATTTGATTTTGTCTATACATGTATTATTAATGCATTAGGTCAATGATGCAGGTGCATCACAATAAAGTTGCAACAGGGTTTAAGTTATATGTGATCGACAGTGAGTTACTAATTTTGAATTTTTGAAAATGATAATTCACCCCCAAAACATAAAATATATCCACTAATGGTGGTGTTCAGCAGCTTTGTTACCACAGAGCACAAACAAAGCAGGACAACGCCCCCCAAAAAATTGTAATAAATACTTAATGGTACATTCTCCCCTCTTTGTTGTACTGAGTGTCAAGTGGTTACCATGGTAACCAAATAATATGATAAAGCATGAAGGCCAATGTTCACATAGGCTACATGCATGTCAAAGTAATAACTGTGGGGTAATTGGGCAAATGATGAGGTTAAAAAATCTTTTTTTAAATGGGGGGGGGGGGGGCTCATGATACATATAATCAGACCTACAGCTACTGCTAGTAGCCTGGACTCAACACAAGGGGTACAGGGAGTTGACAGCTCGTCCAAAAGTATCTGGACACAGCAAAGCATACAGTACGTGGACTGTATGTATTTCTTCTTAAAAGCAGCATGGAAAACCTGCCCCCATTTGTGCAATTATACATAACCAAATCCTGGTTTATTGTCAGTGTGTGTTCATAGGTAACAAAAGATGTGTATGTTTTTCAGCATCACTTGACTCGTTCGTAGAAATAGTGTTTGATGGTGTATCCACTGTGAACACTGGCGCTGGAAAACAAGCCTGTCACTAGCAGTCGATTACCAGTTCAACAGAAACAACTCTTCTTGGTACTCCTCACAGATCCCCTTCCCCAAAATATTTGTTCCAGCTCCTCGAGCCTGTAGGCCAGGAGGGCTTAAAACTGAAGGCACTCACTGCTAAACATTCAATGTTGGTAAAAAAAATGAACATCTATTTCAACAGCAAAATGTTTTGGAATAAAAATTTGTTTGAATCATGTAAAATAATTACAAGGCTCTGATGCAAGCTCTCTCTCTCTCTCTCTCTCTAAAATGAACATCTATTTCAACAGCAAAAATGTTTTGGAATAAAAATTTGTTTGAATCATGTAAAATAATTACAAGTCTCTCTCTCTCTCTCTCTCTCTCTCTCTCTCTCTCTCTCTCTCTCTCTCTCTCTCTCTCTCTCTCTCTCTCTCTCTCTCTCTCTCTCTCTCTCTCTCTCTCTCTCTCTCTCTCTCTCTCTCTCTCTCTCTCTCTCTCTCTCTCTCTCTCTCTCTCTCTCTCTCTCTCTCTCTCTCTCTCTCTCTCTCTCTCTCTCTCGATCTCTCGATCTCTCGATATTTCAACTGTAATAAGGAAGTATACCTTTTTCAGTCAACCATATTATTGCGCAGTTCATGCATGCCTTTTTTTTTTTTTTGTCAAGAGGCCAAAAGAATCCAGCATACATTGTTGTTCTATATGAATGGTTCCCACTACATACAGATTACATCATCTAATAGTACATGCTCACTTCCTCAATTTAATCGTACCTATTTTTCCGGTAAAACATGATTGTGTTATACAAAATGCACTGATGGTAACTCGTGATTATAAATCTCTCTAACTAATACTTCACAACTCTGGTGTAAATACTTAAAGACTGAATGGACAAAGTGAAAATTTGTTTTAATAAAGCGTTCAGGTGGTTTCTCAGGTACCTTAAGTTATGTAGTGCAGTGATATGTTTGTGTCAATGTTAAGACATACGGAGAAATTCAAAGGACACTTCTTGTACAGTTTTGTGTTCAGAATATCAATGTCAGATGAGGTGCTACTACAGACTTGGAATAATAGTGATATCTGTTGGTGCTCCCCACTTTGGGGTTTATGGACAAAGGACACTGGACACTCAGCATGAGAACAGCTAGAGACTTTTAATCTAAGACTGTTTTTATATATGCCAATTGTAAGATTTACCAGGCAATTTTTACCTTTTATGTAAATGTTTTAGTATATGATTATCTTGTATCTTTTTTACTATGTATGGACTGTTTTAGTCCGGGGGGGGGGGGGGGGGGGGAAGGCTACTCCCTATACCAAGCATAATGGAGATGTGCCGCTCTGAAGGGTGCCTTTTTGCCGTACTTTACCTAACAAAGGTATCAATTTTCCCAAGATTTCCCTAACGAAGGTCATAAATTTTTGTGAGATCCCTAACCAAGGTCACTGATAAAATCAAAGGACCCTGATCAAGACCAGACGATTTACGCTCCAGCCCTGTGAACATGCTGTGAAAGTGATTGACGCCCCACTGAAGATCCATTATTTGGTAGGATGGGAGCCCTAATGAAGGGTCATTCTGAAAAATTTGAGCTGCACACCCCCACCTAAAAAAGTAGGGAGTGGCCCCCCTGGGGTTTTAGTGTCTGAAATAAAACATATGGTATCGTATCTATATATCATATAATGCATGGTCTCTGATTGGCTGTCACTTTTCCAAGCACTCATGGTCTCTGTCTGGCTATAATTTTCCCTCTCAAACTGGCTAATTAGAGCATAGCTTTCAATTTGCTATATATCCTTTGAACTGTTTCACTGCTCATCTCATCCAAACTTGCACCAGTCTGAATTATAGTAAAGGCTCACGTACTATCAAAACAGATCACTTCACAACCACCATGACCATGTCTCTGTTTCCACAGACAAATGGAATATTGCAGGTCTTTTCCTGGCACATTTTGAGTGTTGTACCAAAGTGAGCTGATTAAAGGCCGGTCTCCAGTTAAGCATTGAGAGAGTTAATTCTGCATACAATTGAACCTGTCTTGAAAGACCACCCCTAGTGAGGATCAAATTGGGATCTCTCAAGACAGGTGGTCTCTCAAAGGAGGTATAAATAGCAAGAAAAATACCATATAAAGTATGCTGAAAAGGTGGTCTTACAAGCCAGGTGGTATGTCATTGGAGTGGTCTCTCAAGACAGGGACAACTGCACATGCATGACTCTTTGAATGATATGTTCAGGAGACCCTAAATGGCAAGGAGACCATTCAGTGGCTGGTGTCTACTTGTAAAACAACTGTCCACTTTTCACAAGTACACCAAACGACAGTACTTTGGGCTCGAAAGTTCTAATTAATTCATTCATTCCACCCTGATGACACTTTTTCTTGCTAATATCTAAATGTCGTCTGCTAATTGTATTTTACTAATTTAGGGATTTCTTTTCAAAATTTTGGATGAAACTTGTATGGAAGATCATTCCAAATTATATGCCCATGGTCAACAGCTTTCCTTGGTGCACTCTGGGCGCATTGTGCCCAGAGCGCACCAAGGAAAGCTGTTGACTCGGTCTTCTATCTGGGTGGAATGAGTTAAAGAAGCAAGAGCATAAGTCGTTCATTTTTTATATCTCTACGCAAAATATCATAGTAATTATTTATATGGTTCGGTAGCCTATTTTGAATTTTGCAGAACACACACACTCCAAATGGACAAATTTAATAAGTAAACAGCTATTCAGGCACAACCTTTCCCTTTCCCAGCATGCCTGGTGTTTGATACACACAAAAAACTCTATTTTGGACAGAATGGCCAGCAGGAGACAGACAGATGAGGACACTGAGATATGACCTTTGTCAAGTTTGCCCTAAAAATCCACATATGCATCCAACCCTTGAGGACAGGACATTGATTTATAAGCAAGTGACTCTTACCATTAAAACCTATAAGGGATAGTTCAACATTATCATCATTTTTGAATTAGTACTTAGGGTACTAAATTTCATGACCCCCCTCCCTCCCCCCAAATTAGTAATTTAAAAATGATGATTTTCCCCCCAAATCATAGCAAAATTGCACAAAACAGGCCAAAAATTGATCATCATTTTCCATATCCTGTGAAAGTGTACAGACCCATTTAACTCCCTCCCCCCTTGCGTACTGTAAGTACTAATTCAAAAATGATGAAAATGTTGAACCATCCCTAAGAAATGTCCCAGTGTCAGCAACACATTTTTATTTTATTTTTTTTTTTATTTTTTAAGAATGGATAGATACAGGCACATAGTCCACAGTTTAAATCTTCTGTTCACCACCAGGGTGCACTGCGCCTGGCGTGTACCAAGGAAAAAGGGGGGGGGGGGGGGGGAGATCAAGTTTCAGGACAAAACCAGTTGGCCTTTCTATATATGTCTACTTCAAACTTCTATGCATCTATGACATTTAATTTTCAGCCCTTGACAACTGACAGCTGAGCCCCTTACAGGTCAGTAACAACTGTGATGATGATAATAATAATAATAACCCTGGCAGCAAAACATTTTGCTTCGCTTATTCATAAAATAACAGCACGTGTAACAATGAAACTGTAAGCCCCGTGCTCCATCGACACGGCTTTGTCTGTTACAAATAACAAAAAACAACCAAAATGCTAAAATTGAAAGTTGTGGTACCCCTTTTGTGCATTTGGTCTCAAATTTCCTTTTTTCAGAGTTCAAAACATCCACTATGTCATCCAAATATGGCCCCACCATATACCTGCATAATTATGTCATTGTGTCTGTCAACAATTTGGTTGAATGAACTTTAAGATGACTTACTTTTGGCAAGTAGTCCTGGGCGACGAGTTTGCTGTAATGCTGGTTTGGGCTCCCATTAGGCATTAAAGGCAAAACATTCTGTGGAAAGCGACTTCAACAACACACACGACACTGAGCATTTTGTGACGAGAATAATGTGCTGATCGGGTAGGCTGACTGAAAACGGTGGCATTTAAGTGAAACTGAGGTCTCAGATAAGTTACAATGATCCACGCTGCCTGCACAGTCCTGACCAGATGTTGCAGAAACCAATACTCAAATCTAACTTGGGGCTCAAAGATTTTTCCTTTTTTTTTCCTTTTATTTTTTTTTCCTTTTTTTTCTTTTTTTTTTTTGGCAGCCCTGCATACATTCATGGAGTATCAAGAGTTCAGTGAAGATTTGAGATGTTTTTTTCCCCAGCAACACCACAGTTTTCTCATCAGAAAAATGTCCAGAATTGTTTACTATTTCAAGCCTGTCATATATAATTATTACCATGCCAGTCAGTCCATGGTGTTGGGTGTCAAATAATTTATGTACGAGAGACATTTTGCGGTCATGTGCTCTGCCAAAATACGGCCAACCCTTACACCTGCAGACAGTAATTCAGATGAGGCTGTACAGGGGGTTTTCTTTACTGGCATACTGGACATTTTTATTAACCATATTGCATACCAGAAGCCACTGTATTTTCTCTACTTCATACCAGCCCTTATTTCTAAATTGTATTATAATCCTCACTGTGTACTAAGGGAAAAAACATTACTTTTGCCTGCATACTGGAAGCACCCCACCCCCACCCCCTTCTTACATAGCCACGTATGTTGGCAGAGAAATGAGGTGGTGGGGTAGGAGGTAGGCGGTTGCATGAACATATTACAATGAAACATAAAGCTACTTTACATTTAGGGCATAATTTTCATTCCACTTGTCTCTTCACAGGCTGACTGCCTTAACCATGTTTTATGGTACAGTAGTCCCTCCTTTGAGAGACCGCCCCTAGTGCCACCCAAAAGGTGGTCACATAAAGCAGGTGGTCCCTCAAAGGAGGTATAAATAACATGAAAAGTACTACAGAAAGACCTGACAACTGTGGTCTCTCAAAGGAGGTGGTCTCCCAAAGGAGTGGTCTTTGAAAGGAGGGACTACTGTACTACATTTTAACCCTTTCACGCCATAAAACAATACAGCATGCATCTTTTTTTCTTTTCTTTTCTTTTTTTTTCTTTTTTTTTTTTTTAATTTTAGCCATGGGATCCTAATGAAGTGCATGCTGTGTCTCTGTATATTTGTCGAAGTGACCATACCATTGTACATGTTGTCAACCTGCAAATCTCAACCCCACCCCCACAAATACACAGTATTGTGAACAGTAGTGGCTAATTTATTGTTTCAAACTTCATTAGCAGGTCACTGTCACCTCTGGCTCAAACAAAAACGATCAATTCAAAATTGCACTGGATCCTACTACAAAAACAAACTCATCTGATGAGTCACTCCTGTTATTTCCCATTTAGCCTATATATATATATATATATATATATATATATATATATATATATAATATATATATATATATATATATATATATATATATATATATATATATATATATATATATATATTATATATATATATATATATATGTTTGGGAGTTTTTGATGACCTGTGATAGTTGGTGGAGTTTGTAAAAACAATTTTCAAAGTCAACCTATTTTACGTATTTTTAAAACAGACCAAGTCCAAGCATAAACTGGCTGTTCTACATTTGGGAGGAACTTCTGTAATTTTTTTTTTTTTTTTTTTTTTTGTGCTCTTTCTGTGACATCTGCTTAGCGCCTGTTTGCAACGTCACCCCTGCTATATAAGCAGCAGTTTACAGTGTTCCAACTGCCACTGACAAGAATCGTGGAAAATCCGAAAACGGTCTGGCTTTTCCCTGTACGAGGTTAATCCACCACTGGTCCTGTTTGGTCTTTTTCTACCTGTGTAATTCTACTTTATTTTAATCATTCTAAATTGCTTGCTTTTAATTTTGCTTCTCTATTCATGTGACTGACAAATACCACAAATTTCTTCCTTATTGTAAATTGCTTTAGTTTTGTTGTATTTTTATTTTCACTTATTTCACTATTTGGGCACAAAACAATGAAAATGAAAACACAGTGAAATAGTATTTGAACATTGTCTGAATAGGAATTATATCCAAAATAGTGAAATGTCAAAAATACAAAAACCATGAAAATTTAAAATGTGCAAAAATAAAGCAATTCACAGTATTTTTTTATTCTGTCTACTTGTCTCTTAACCCTTTCCCCCTTATATCAGCCAAAACTGGCTGGTGGTCAAATGCCGCCTGCTTCAGTATTTTCAACTAATTTCAACAGTAATGAAAAACAATTTTAATTGAGAATGGTAGATGAGCCCTATCAAGATCACATGCCCCAGGTCAACAACTTTCTTTGGCATGAGTTGGGCACCTAGTGCCCACCTCATGCCAAAGAAAGTTGTTGACTCAAGTGTCAATTCAAGGGGGAAAGGGTTAAACTGTGATCCTGCTATCAGTTTTTGCATCTACGGAAAGTTTTAATTCACCATTTCAGACGGCTTAATATCCTGCATCAAACCATGTTAAAATACACATTCAGCACATTAATGGTCACAGTTCTGCGAAAAATGCTTACTGTAAATCCACTTAAGTTTGTTGTGTTTTTATTTTCGCTAATTTTGCCAATGGCATACTGCCATAAAAATAAAACCAGAATTAAAATTGTTAACATACGTTTAATAGGAACAATGTCCATACCAGTGTAATTAACACTTCAGTTAAATAATCAGATGTAACAACCATGAAAATTTATATATATGAAAATAAGTATGTTTACAGCATAAGATCAGGCCACTAATAGTAAAACATGCAGGACATGCCAAAGTTACATTGTAATACAATGGATCCATTCTAGTGTTTATTGACCCCAACACATAACACAATACCATAAATACCACCACTGTTCACAATACTGCTGATGAAGTACATGACCAAAACTATAAACCTGGGCAAAACGGTTCATTGCCTGACAAAGGACTCTCTATGTATTTTCAGTATGCCTCTATACAAACAAGCTAAACTCTGCCACAATGATCAGCATTTTTCTCATACCTTCTGTTGAACATAAATGAGAATTTCACATTCAAAATCCTCGTATAGAGAATCCAATGCTCCCATATTAGGTGGGAGGTCTTTTTTTTTTTTTTTTTTTTTTTGCTTTTTTTTTTTTTTTTTTTCAGATGCTCCTCTTGGGCCATTTAGTGAATGTTTTCTGCCACCAAAATAAAAAGGTGAGGAAGTAATGATATAAGTAATGGTCACATAAATAAGGGTGAAAAATGCTTCAGAAAGCGGTATTTTTACCCTGATTACTGCAAACTTTTCTTCCCCACCCCCTGCTGAACTCCCCTCTAGCTGAGCCACTTCACTGCTTCATACCTCCTGTCTGCATGGAGGACAAAGATCCTCCTCAGACCATGCCTGGGATTGCATTCTTTACTGAGACATAGCTTCCACTCAAGTATATTAATGCTGCATTCACACTACTTTGATTTTACTTTCGGAATTAACATCGCATTTTTGCACACCTGAAAGACATCTGAAATGTGCATAAAGACTGTTTACCTGACTTCTGAGATAAATACAGATGGATCGTTCACACTGTAAGCTTAAACTTTCAGATTTACCTACCAAATTGGCTGGTTTGGACATGTTCAATATTTGGCAAATATGTGCATTTTGCATTCACACATGCAACACGATTTTTGTAAGTAGACACTACCAGTTAAGATCCACAAAAATACCACCTCCATCAATAGGTTTTGCTTTCAGAAGCGACTTGTGCATTCTTAACAAATTGTGGAAGAATTTTAGCTAGTCTGAACACTACTTTCGCAAGTCTTGCGAATAAAACGCAGTCAATTTGAGCAGTGTGAACTGAGCTTTAGAGTGCTTTCTGCATTGCCTCGTCAGTCATGCTCCTGCTTCAAAGAAGGCACATGGGGCATCATTTCCCGCAGAATGAAAAGCCCCTTATCAAGGCCTGTACCACATGGGTGACAAAGAGTTAATTTTGGTAACTGTTGGGGGAAAAAAAGTCACATATATTAAGCTTTTATGAACGAACGATTTTCCTAGCATTTGCAATCATATCAAGTAACCATTGAATCACAGCACAATGACATGTTAACCCTTCATACACAATTACCTGTTTTTGAGCAAATAATCTTCCTTGGTACACAGGTAGCAAAAAAATCCTCTTCCGTTTAAAGTGAGACATGTTCTAGTAAGTCTCTTCCATTAATTCTATTATCCTGAATATATGTAAAAAAAAAAAAAAAAAAAAAAAACACCTGACAATAAAAGATATCAATCATGTACCACTTAGAACCACCAGTCACTGTAAACTGGTTGATACAACAGAGGGTTGAACTGGGACTCAATATTTTTAACTTTTTCAAAGCCAACTTCAACAAAAGTTGATGCCTTCTGAATTGAGATCACGACATCGGAGATTCATATATCTTGTAAACCAACCTATCATTCAAGTACAGTGAAACCTCATTATAATAACACCACATGTTCCCTGCAAACTGTTTCAGGTATCTCAGTGTCAGATATCTGAGTATATCGCATAAAAGAGCTTAGCATTTTGACTTAAATCCCTCAAAAATTGTGTGCTTAAGTGAATCTGTCAGATAAAGCAATGTCATAATACAAATATAAAGCTCAAGAATTTTCTGAAATAAAGGTGAAGATATTGTTTTCCCTGGTACTGGAATAATACCTTTAGAACAGTACATGTATGTCAAGCATTCTGCTGGACTTTCACATACTAACTAAATGTATTATTGGTTGATCCAAAGGCAAACTCCTGGAGACAACTTGGCCCCACCCCCATACATGTTACTGTCAATTCAACTTAACTTTTTGGTAATTAAGGCCAGACCTTTGACCTTTTTTTTAGGTGAGGGAGCCATGCCCCTCCCCCCCCCCCCCCCCCACACACACACCTGAACACCAGATTCACCCAAATGTTGGGTCTGGAATGTACTCAAATTCTCCAAATCAATATCATCATTAGTGGAGAGTCTGGGAAAACCACCAACGACACTGGAGCCTCGAAAGGTCAAACCAGAGGTCATTTATGATCATTCCTCTCCTAGTCTGGCATCAGAACCGTAATGAAATAGGAGCCATAAAGGTACAACTGCCATGTGCAGTGATACGTTCACTGTCATATGTAGACATCATAAACTGTTTTTCATCACATTTTTTATGACCCTTTATGGTCAGGAGACCTATTAATTCCTAATTGGACAACATAAAGTCATATTTCAAAGCTGTATGCTATAACTGATGGTATAGTTTCCCTCACTATTAACACATTTAATGTACAGAGTACGACTTGACGGGACAGGAAATTACAGTTACTCTTCACTGATGACTGTATCTGTGCCTCTCGCCAAAGACAGAGCATTGAACTGTGGACCTTCACACAAATTCACCTGTCCACATTTGGAGACTCCCACAAGCCAAAAATTTCACACTTCAAACCAATAAGAACTAGAAAGATACTGTAAATTACTTTAATTTCGTTATATTTTTATTTTCACTTATTTCGCTGATGGCACAAAACCGTGAAAATAAAAACACAGTGAAATAGTATTTTAACATTGTTTTAATCGGAATTATGTCCAAAATAGTGAAATTAAAACTACAGTAAAATTCAAAAATATAAAAAACATGAAAATTTAAACATGCGAAAATAAAGCAATATACAGTACGTCTTTGTACGGGTAAATAACTATATATACCTACATGCAAGTCAGCAGGTTTTGGGGATTTTTGATCATAACACACGATACTCTAGTCCTATGTGGGGTAATACCAGAATGGATATATACTGCTACTGTACCGTGTCGTCTCACATAAAAGATGTGATATCACCATGAATAATAACTGAAAAGGTAACTTAAGATTTTACAGTGTGGATTTGACCTATTAATTTCAGGCTATGCACATGTAAACCATACAAATATATACAATGGTTGCCCCATTATACAGCCCCTGTGGTGAGAGCCCCCCCCCCCCCCCCCCTCCATCCGGCTGCTCCCCCATACTGCGACCACGGTATTTTCATTTTTTTATCCAAGAGAGGCCCCCCCCCTACTAAGGCCATTTTTCTGGTGCACTTGAAGTGGCCTTCTTAGAGAAGGTCTACTGTACTTAAATGTTACACACAGAATTTTCATGTAAACTGTCAGCTGTAATAAGTTAAAAGAAATTGTGTTGGGAAGCAAAACTCTGCCAGTGTGAAACACTAAATCTTATAAATGTGCAGCTTGAACATAACCTGCTGCAAACATCAAAGTTGGACTGTGGTTCATTGGTTCCACTTGATGTAAAAAGACATGCAAAACACAATTCCTTCCCTGCGGATATAAAACCAACTTAAAAGTTTTCTCATTAAAGTGGTAGACACACTGCCAGCCATTAATGTCAATCAAGAAAAGCAGAGCACCCTCAGAAGTTTTGCTTGGAATGAAAATTGTTGGTGGCACAGCCAAAAGCAAAGGAAATGCATTTTGCCTACTTTCTCACATTGATGTTTGGATGGAGGAGAAAGTCAGGCTGTATAATGTGGCCCTACTCACAGGCTAATCATTGGCCTGGTTTACCTTAAAAAGAAATCTTTCTGGTATTAAGTTGCATTTACTGTAATATTGCTGACCACTATTCGCTTGGTCTACTTCCACTCTGCTTCATTACTTGGTGATTACCGGCTGCTCCCGCACAATGCCAAATCTATATTTAGCATCTGAGGGGGCGAAAATGGAAAGAAAACTCACCGTTCTTCGACAAATGAATAATACTGTGGAAGAAAAACTTTTTTTATCCACTCCCATCGACAGATCGCTCGACAGGGCATAAGTGACCATTCCTCCTTGGCCTCTGCCATCTTGGATGGGTTAGATAAAATGTAATCGTTCTCCGCACAAATAAAGTTCAAGCCAAAAGTGTAGGTATCCGTAATAAACAATCCTGGTGAATGTCAACAAAGACCCTTTGGGGGATATTTCGCGTGAACTTATCCCACGGCAAAAAGACAATTCAGCGAGTCCCTTCACTGTACACAAAGGTAAACGTCCAGTCACGCTTTCCAAGTAACACAGAAGATTTCAATGTTTCCTTTCATACAACCTTTCTCTGTTTATGATGGACCTATTCATTCAGCATTCATACTTATCCTCCTATTTAGCCCAAAGTGGCCTGTGGTCAGAAAATATCCATAAACTTACTAGCATCTTAAGATCTCATTTACCATGTCAACAATGAGCCTTGTTGAAGGTACAATATGTCACACGATGAGCCCGCTTTCGTTTTGTTCAGAGCTAGCAAGACATTCTGCACCATTCGCGGCTTTTTCTGCTTGAAAGACCTGATGACAGAGGTGACCCACCTCTGTGGTTTATGTTTACGTTTACTTGTGTATGGTCATGCTAGCGCAAGCCAAACAAAAAAACTTCTGCAGCATTCTTAGTTCCTCAATGCTGATCCAAAATCAGCTGGCAGTGTTGCTATGGCAACCAGTATTCATAGAAAAACAAAAATTGGTCCCATGGTAATAATCCACCACATAAACTTACATGCAATAAATGTCAAACTGGCCATTCAAGTCAATGGTAATTATTTGTACATGATCTCTCAGGATGCTCAAGTGATGAAATCCCTACTATCAAGACCTTCATCTATTTCCAAGCCAGTTCACAGTCCTTAGCAAGCGTAAGAAATATTTCCACATGGTATTGAAGTAATATTTGGTCCAGTATCATGCCTTGGTTTAGAGTGACTTGATGCTACCAGTATATTTTAGTACATACCGTAGCCATATGTACACACATAAACATCGTGTCTGATAATCCACAAACCCCGCAGGTACTTCTCCATTAGACAATCTGCTACACATACGACCAACCTCAGTTTATCCGAGACAAAAATACCTCCTCCGCTTGGGCAACTTTTTTTCTCCTGCTGTTTCCGTTCCTCGCTCCTTGATTATGGAGACTTGATGCATGTCTAGAAAGGAAATGTTTTTGCTTTGCAGGCAGCTGCCCTGTTCTCTTCTCCTCCCACCTGACCCGGTAATTTGCCTAAATCATGGCAGCGTAATTACACGACTACACAATATTATACAGCCCAGGGTACCATACCTGTACGCTGATTGTCAACGATTGAGCACTCGACCATGAAACATAAGTCAACCACAAAGAGGAGAGCTGAAACCAGCGGAGAGTCCCTGGTGTGTTTACTTGTACACTTTATCTCCAACATCAAATATGCTCGCAGTTAATTTGTTTAACACTGGATTGTATGAGTAAATTGGGCTATCGTGATGTATCTGTGTTTAACTTGAGGCTTAGTATCAGTTTTGTGATGGTGAATAAAGACGGTAATTGAGCGCTAATCTACAGCTCTGCTTGAGAGTCTGTTTAATTACAGTATCATATGTAAATACTCCAACTCATGATAGATTTATCACCTGTTTGATAAACTGATAAGGGTGTTTCCATATTGTTGTCTGGGTCCAGATACCAGACAACTTATGATATTGCTGTGTGATCAGATGGGCAGCTTTAACAATTCTGGTACCCTCACTAAAACAAGGAAGGGTTTACCTAGAAACTCCCGAAGGACAAAAATGCAAGTTAAATTTCAAACTTAACAGGCTATACAGGAAGTAAAGATCATGACGTGTCAAGTTACAACTGACACAAGAAAATTTTGCAGTGGCTCTTTCGTATCCCAGGCCTATGTCTTTCTGCTGCACTGTGGTAGCTACTAATGAAAAAAGTGCATACATGGCACATTATGATACGGCGAAACCTCCTGTCAACAACACTCAGATATCTGATATATTAACTTAACAATTTAAGCACTGATTTAAGACTGAGTCAACAGCTTTCCTCGGGACACTTTGTATGCAAAGTGTCCCGAGGAAAGCCGTTGACTAAGACTATTTTCTGCTTTACACTAGGCTTGCTGGTATTTGAATGAAAGGTATCTTCATGAGGAATTTGAAACTTTTACCCATTCTATGTTTAACGGTAATGAGAAAACGACTATAGCCGTGATTGACACCTGAAGGGTTAATGACACAAGTTCTGAGGCACCTAAATTCAAAATCCTTTGCTGTGCGTCTCATTTATGCCATCTTTTCAGGTACTATAGTATCTAGCATAATAATAATTTCAGTTTTTTTACAAAAATGGTGTCATAACACGCTGTCACTCTACATCAATGCATAGGGGGGTAAGGGGGGAGGTTTCGGTATGCTGGTACAGGTAATTATTTTTCTAGAGTACGCAGTACGGAAAATAAAAATCTCAAAATTTTGGATTGTACGAAGTACGTAAAAAAAAAGAAAGCTTCCAGTACGCCAGTACGGTAAATAAAAAGCCCCAGTACGCCAGTACGGAAAACCCCTTACCGACCCTCCAATACCACAGTCTTGTTAAGTACAACATCTTCTCCATGTTCATTTGCTCCATGCATCATATAAGTATTGCACTTTCAACAATTTTAACCCTTTTGCCTGAGGGAAAAAGGATTTGCTTTTAATTCTTTCAGTGTCAAGTCCATCTATTTACGTTAAACTAGTCTGATTTATCATAAGGATCCCAGTTGCATATTCCTCATAAAAAGATCTTTCATTCAAGTACCAGCATGCCTATAATTCCAGAGAGAATATCCCAGGTCAACAGCTTTCTGTGGAGCACATTGCACCCAATGTATGCCAAGAAAAGCTGTTGACTCAAAAAATTTGCACTGAAAGAGTTAATCTGTCATCTAAATCTGAATATAGGAAATTTGGAATAAAGTTTTGCCTTCATCTGAAGCCAAAATGTCTATTTGCTGTCCCCTTTATAGGTTACTAGACCTAACAATGTGATCAGTACAGCCAATCTTTTAAATGCTTATAGACCACTTTACATAAAATGCATTTTTCTAGTGTATAACGATGCTAAGAAATCAATCATTTCAATATTTGCCAAGTTCATACTTTTTCTATTTTATTGGTATACAGTGCTGATTGATTCTCCAGGAACAAATTTTAAATTATCAAATGCACTTACTCGTCAATAATGTGCACTGAGTTGCATCAGAGTATACTCACATAAGGCAGGTAATTATATACACTTGCCATAGAAAATACCCTTTGAAATTTTCAGCTTCAGTAATTTCCAGGTTGGAGTCTTTCTGCTTTATTGAACATGTTACATTCCTGAATGAAAACGTGGCAAACTTCCACGAGACTGCAATGAAGCGTGCTCATTCATTGACATTTCTTGGCTTATTGTATACACAACTCTTTGAGGTGCCAATGAACTATTTTCACTTCATTGGGTTTTCTTGGTGTCATTTGTGTCTACTATTATGGGATGCCAATAAAATGAACTCAGTAATTTTTGGTTTTCTCCACTTGACTTCCGATTTCCACAGTGTGGACAACTTGCTCCAATGGATCTCCATCAACCTTTCAGCTTTGTTGTGGTTCGACACAAAGTTCAAAGCCTGGATGATTATGTCATTTTCTGTTTATTTTCTGAGATTGAGTCAACATCTCGCAGTAGGAACGCACTTCTTTCCATGCTAATGACAACAAAAGTCCTGCTGAATGGAATCAGAGTGATCTCAGATTCACGTTCCCCATAAAAAAAATCTTTCATTGGCGACACACCAGAAATATGCCTAGGGTTAAGCTATTGCCTCAGTCTACAGATAATTCAGCAGTAAAAGAGTTGAAGTTTGTGGCTTGGGATCAATGATCTGGGAGTTAAACTGTTAACAAAGCAAAAGTGCTGCCAATACACAACTGATACAAGTTCCATGATTTTAGTTGCCTGAAAATCTTAGAACACAACTTAACTCTTTTAGTTCCAACTGTTACTGAAGGCATGCCATTATTAAAAAGAGAACTGCTCTCCATTATAATAAAGGTGTTAGATTCATGTTCTTTGTAAAAAGCACTTTCATTCAAGTGCCATAGTCTGCAGATAGGGATGGTTCCACATTTTAATCATTTTAGAATTAGTACTTTCAGTACGCAAGGGGGAAGGGGTGAAAATGGACCTGTATACTTCTAAAGAAAGTGGAAAATGATGGTCGTTTTCATTTTGTGGTATTTTGGTATCATTTCTTGGAAGATCATCATTTTTAAGTTGGGGGGAGGGGGGGGTTTCATGAAATTTAGTACCCTAAGTACCAATTTGAAATGACGATAATGTTGAACTATTCCTTACATAGAACATAGGAGTCCAGATCAATGCTTTGGGCAGCACACTTTGGGTGCATTGTGCTGAGGCAAGCTGTTGACTCAGTCTGAACTGTGGCCCCTCAGCAAGTTAACTCTATGTTGTGGTGGCAAATGCCACAAGAAATAAAGGTCTGACAGCCCTTGATGCAGCATGAGCATGACTTGCCAGGCAATGCAAAAACCACTGAACTGTGATCGCTTGTACTCCTCCCATTGAGGAGACCCACAGTTCTACTCAAATAAGGACACTCCACCCCCAACCCAGAATCGGAATGATCAAAGCTCACACCAAAAAATTCTAAATTCATGACCTTTTTTCGCAGTATCTTACCAATAATTTTTTTTTTTTTTGGAAGGCTTGTTACAAAGTTACTTTGTAAGCACCCTGGGGGTTTACATGAAGGAGTACGGTAATGAGTGCTGGAACCTCAACTGAAGTTATAATGTGGGCTTTTTAAAATGCAGACTCAGAGTACACATATTCCCATTTAACATTATCTACACCACTGATTAAAGAAAGAAATAACAAAACATCCAACCAAATTCCATCGGGCTAGAGGAACATGCATACACATCTCAGAAGGTTAAATTTGTTTAGCTCAGCAAAACAGTGAAAGATTTCTCTTCCGTTAGAAAATGCATTTACTCACTGCTCAGAATTGACAGATTTTTTCCCGTCTATTAACATTCTTCTACATAAATGGCATGCGTTAAAATCAATTTTCATCACACAAATAGAGTCAATTTCCCTTTCTCTCTTCCTTACTCGAAAGGTCACCATTCTATTTGTTATGTAAGAAAATCATTTTCATGGCTTGCTCGCAGAGTTTTTCCTTTTAATTAAGTGACAATGCTCCATATCCTGCCATTATGGACGGTAGAGTCGGTGTACAGGCTCACCTGCTCCGAGAGGCCATTCAAACCAAAGAGAAATGTTATGCCCTCAGAGAAAGCATTGACCTGCTACATGTACATGTAAGGACACTTTCACCCTCTCAGTTTGGGTCGATCTGGGGTCTTTAACCTTTTCACCCTTGAATTAAGACTGAAGTCAACTGTTTTCCCTGGTACAGTTCCGATTATCTTGATGTCTCATCTACAATTCTCAGTCAAATTGTTTTTTCATTACTGTTGAAAACACTGAAGCAGACAACGTTGGCCTACCAGCCAGTTTTGGCCAGTGTACAGGGTAAGGGGTTAAGATGTCTGAGTTCACCTGCACTTTCACCCCCCTTATTTATTCCTTTCTTTTCTGGACAATAATGTACCCAGGGAAGCACTCTAAAGCGAGACCCACAGCATTACATCAAGGGGGTGAGTACTCTAAAGCAAGGTTGACTGCACCACATCAAGGGGTTGAGTACTCTAAAGTGAGACAGACTGCACCACATCAAGGGGGTGAGTACTCTAAAGCGAGGTTGACTGCACCACATCAAGGGGTTGAGTACTCTAAAGTGAGACAGACTGCACCACATCAAAGGGTTGAGTACTCTAAAGTGAGACGGACTGCACCACATCAAGGGGTTGAGTACTCTAAAGTGAGACGGACTGTACCACACCAAGGGGTTGAGTACTCTAAAGTGAGACAGACTGTACCACACCAAGGGGTTGAGTACTCTAAAGTGAGACAGACTGTACCACATCAAGGGGTTGAGTACTCTAAAGTGACACGGACTGTACCACATCAAGGGGTTGAGTACTCTAAAGTGACATGGACTGTACCACATCAAGGGGTTGAGTACTCTAAAGCGAGACAGACTGCACCACAACAAGGGGCTGAGTACTCTAAAGTGAGGTGAACTGCACCAAATCAAGGGGTGGTTTTGGGGACTCCCCAAATTTAAATGGTACATATTTATGTATTTGTGTCTGGCTTGTCACCCTCAGGTTGCAATGTGTACACAAAGTGACCTCACTGCACGGCAGTTTATATCCTAACATGTCAGACTGTCAGACCATGGAGGTATTAACGAGAAAGAACACTAACTCCCCTTATCGCATAATTAAAGTGTAATTAATGCACAGTGATAAGCCTTTGTTCTTGGATTGAGCCACACAATACACACATTTACCCCGCTTGCTCTGTGATGTGTACGCTCGTTGCCGCACATCGTGGTAAATTGATCTGGCTGCCCTGGTGGCAAAGCTAGACCCCATGTATCGAGTAGTAATATCAACAATGTTAACAGGACCCATCTCTGCATGTCCTTGCTCGCTGGGTCAAGCTCTTCAAATGGTTTCCCCCATTGAAATTTCGATGAAGATAAGAGAACTGGAAGCCAAGTTATGAAGTTTTCCTGCTATCAGCTTAGTTTGCTCACATAACTGTTGTCTACAATCAAAGTAATCGAATAAAGTGTATCTGCAGATACACCTGGACGAAAAACTACACGTTTTTGCAAACATTCAAGGCTAGATTAGTTAGGTGCAATAGCAAATTTGGGTGGGCGGTGATGGGCAGACTCAGAATTTCGAAAAAATAAAATGTGCAATTTCTGTATTAATTCTGCCGTATGCAATATGGTACTTGCTATCAATCTGACATGTTCACATATACGTTGATGCTTTACTAAGGGGGGAAAAGGTGAAACATCATTTCCTACAAGGTTTGGACCTGGGTAAAACCAAGGATGCTACTGGAAGCATAGCCATGGTAGACATGGCAAGTTGAAGACTGTGTAATGTATATTGTAACACAGAAAAATGTATTTTTGTAGTCTTAGATATCATTTTAAAGTTATACAACTATATGACAGAACCACAGAAATTACGAACCAAACCACCACCACTACCACTTTTTTTTTCCCTTTTTCTTGGGGGGGGGGGGGAGGAGGGAGGCAACACTACATTGTGAACATCCAAAGAAAGAGCACCAGTCCTTGTCTCTTACCTACGATGCACCTGTAGCCCTGTCAACTTCTCAATGCTTTCACCATGAAATCAAGACTATCGAAATGAAGGGAGGCATCATTAAATCACAGATCACGTGTACGGAGTGGACTTTGTTTACACGATAGACCTGTAATTGCATAAGAAAATCTAGAATCTTTGCAGGAAGCATCATCAGAATCGCAAATTGACAAACAGGATTAAAACATCTCTTCAAATCAACCTTTAACCTGTGTGTACCAGGTCAAGCCAAGTCAGGGTCTGCCTGACCCAGCTGACCCAGACCCTATGACTTGGGGGGGGGGGGGGGGGAGTGGCAGGAGAAGATAATTTTGAAAAAAAAACATGACCCAAATGATGGATGAATTCTAGTGCAAGTTTACACGAAAATAATGTTTCACAGGAGTTTATGTCACATGTAACAAAGAAAATCCTGTATCTTTAATAGGTTGCAAAATACTGAGAACAAATTTCAACATGGGCAACCCTGCACACAACATAAATACCCCATCCCAGCCCTCATTATAGAACCATATTAACTTACCAGGATATCAAATCAACTGAAAAGTTTATGTCGAAACCACTTTGCATCATCCTTCATGCTTGTCAGTGAGGCTGGATCATGTAGCCCACATGTATCACAGGGAGCTACTTAAGACCACAGCATGCCTGCCACCCTACCACACACAATCAACACTTCTCCTTCAACAAGTTTTTATGTTCACTATAAAATGGAAGTAAAATCTTTGCAAAAGATAAGCTTTTGATACACAGTGGTCCCGGGCCAGAATTCCGTAAAATTTTGCGAGAATCTATTTGGATTTTTGTCAATTAATTTTCTTTTTAAAGAAAGACAAGTTTAGGAGAATCCGTACGAAAATAGATTCTTGCAGAAATTCGGGCCCTGGGTCCCCCTTGTAAGAGCACCCCAACTGTACCAGAATTTTGGCCTCATAAGAAGGGTGGCCTCTTTTGAGGGGAAAAAAAGGAAATAGCAGATACTTGCTGCATGAAAAGTGGACTTTGGGGGGTGGGGGGTGGGGGTGGCCTCCCAGTTTGGTAGGTCTGAAAAGGGGACGACCACTGTACCCTCTATTAGCCATATCAAGGCAAAGTACTGAACACAGTGTTGCCAACCCTCCCGAATTACCCAGGAGCCTCCCAGAATTTTAAGCTGAAAATTCCTGAAAAAGTTTTTAAAAAGTTTTGACAATTTTTCGCCACCTCCCTGAATTTCATCGATACTTTGCTTCTATATCTCATATTAATTTATCGATCTCCACGAAATTTATCTTCCATCTCACAGATTTTAAGTTTGACAAATTGTAAACATGTTTACCTGTGTCTTCAGGTCAGTACCAGTAGCAAGTATATCAACCTGAACTCCATCCTACTGAGTATATCCCATCACTATAATTGTGAGGACATCAAATATACCTTGCTCATATATCTAGACACATGATTGACAGCAATGCATGATAGGCCAAATATTATGTGACTCAACCTTGAAGGGGGTGTAAGGGGGGGTTTCAGTATGCTGGTACAGGTAATTGTTTTTCTAGAGTACGTAGTACGGAAAATAAAAATCTTTCAAAAAATTTTGGATAGTACAAAGTACGTAAAATAAGAGGGCTTCCAGTACACCAGTACGGTAAATAAAAAGCCCCAGTACGCCAGTACGGGAAACCCCTTTCCCACCCTCAACCTTGGTGCCCTCCTGAACTAGTGAACCTACATGGCAAATGTTTCTGGATAAAATACACCTCCACTGACACCACTTGTGTAGTATTCTTTTCCACTCATAAGCCACACTTGTAGCTAGTATTGATGAAATACATGATTACTGACAGCACTCGTTCAGTATTCTTTTCAGCCCTTTACCAATAATTAAGCCACATTTACGGACTGGGTTGATAAAATACACATTTACTGACAGCATTGTTGTTTCATTTTTCAAGCCTTTACCAAGAAGAGTCATGTTTACAGATCAGGTGGCAGTGTTCCTATTTCTCGAAAATGCCAGATTATATACATATGTACATACATGTACATATAGTTCGGGATCAGTCAGTCTTATATTTTGCCTTTATCAACCGATAACCATAAAGGAACAAGCATGCTTTCAATGGCAACAAACATAATTATTATTTAGGGACCAGTGATTTTTTCACATTTCTTTATTGTCAAAATCTAAATTCATTAACGGATCTATTTTTTAAATGTGTTTATTTATTGATTTATTTTATTATAATTTTTTAAATACAACATTGAACGCATCCACATTCATAAGTAGTAACTTTTTTCAAAATCTTGCACACATGAAATTAGAATCAGGGTTAGTTTTTTTTTATATTTTCAAAATCACACATATCTAAAGGTCTAAATGAGCACACATCAAAGTGAAAAATAACAAAATTAGCTTTAAAGCACTGATTTAAGACTGAGTTGACAGTTTTCCTCAGGGCACTTTGAACAAAGTGTCCCAAGCAAAACTGTGGACTAAGGCTACTTTTTGCTTTAGACTAGGCTTGCTAGTATTTGAATGAAAGGTATCTTCATCAGGAATTTAAATCTTTTAACCATTATAAGTTGAAGAGTAATGACAAAATGACCCTAGCCCTGATCAGCACTTAAAGGGTTATCAGTATGATTTTGACAGAAATTTATGTTGATTTTATATGTTGTAACAGCAGCGACATCTGGACCCTGAACTATTCGCCCTCTCTTTCAATTTCAGAAGGGCTAACTGGAACCATAGCTAAGGTCTCCCGAAAAATATATACTGGCCCTTGCTGTGATGAGGACTTCCCTCCTCCCCCCCCCCCTAAAAAAACCTCCTTGGAGTCTGATTTATCCAAAATCAGACACAAAATTCTATATTTAATGTTTTTCACAGTATTTTACCCATAATGTTCCCAGTAGGGTTCTAAATTGAAGGCTGGTTACATTTTAATCATGTAAATGGTCCAGATGCTTATAGGAAGGAATACTGTATGTCAACGATAAAACATGAAAAGGGGGGGGGGAGGGGAGGGGGACTCCCATTGTCACCTTGTTTACCATGTGAATCACAAATAAGCCACACAGGGATAAGGCTCTGCTCTCAGCCGATTATATCAATACAGTCTCCAGATAATTGGACAAAATTAACTTTGAAAATAACATCCTTCTGACAGGCAAAGCCGGCTGCACAAAAATACTCTGACAATAAGGTCAATTTTTGTTGCATGCTGACATCACTCAAAATACGATCTGTGAGTGTAAAACTGACATTTATGTAAATGTAATCCCAATTCTGCTGACAGAGGACCTGGGAATATTCTCCTGAACGCATCAGAACAAAATTGTAGATGTGGATTTGTGGTCATCATGCACCATTTCACTCAAATAGAAAGCAAAATTCCCTTCTTCAAAAGTGAATTTATTTATTAATTAACGTTTGAGGTTCATGAAGCAAATTTGAACAGCACATATTAGGAAATCAGATCCTGTTGTGACCACTATACAAGGTTTCACTTATTCCTTTCCTGTCACGAACAAGAATTGAATATTCAGTTCCTCTGAAAAAGACATTGCATGCAAGTGCCAACATTCCTATACTCTAATATTAGCGATTTTTTGCAGTTGGTATGGAAATCAACGCTTCATGTATCCTGTAGCAGCTTGAGCAGGGACAGTCAAGCAGGCCAAAAAAAAAAAATATATCAAAATCTGGAGGAACCTGGTTTGGAATGAGTTAAAAATGAGCTGCATCTTCTGCTTTTTTGACGTCCTGCTTGTTGGGAAATAGCTTGCCACCGAGGCAGGTGATCATCTCTTTATGTCTTCCCTTCAAAAATAAAGTAGACGCACGTCCTGAAGCACTTTTTCCCCAGCTAAAATTGTTTCTGTCCAAGGAGTGTTGAAAAGATATATAATTCAAAGCAAACTAAATTTTCAAAATGTATCAAACAAGCTAATTAAATACACCCACATACTTCTCTAACAAGAACAACAACAATAACTAAAGCCTGCCTTGCTAAACCATATTCACTTATTTTATCATCTTTGAACCAAAAGCCATTTTTGTGTGCCAAATCTTGCCATCTTACTTAGTTTTCAGTAGCTCTAAATATGATATGTGTTTGCCCCAAAATTAACTGTTATTTAACATTTCACCCAATCTTTTTGTGTTATGTTTGCAGGAAATATTGCCATATTACTAACCTTTGCACCCATCTCATTAAGTTAATTACACATATCACTTTTAGTTAATTTGCGCAAAATATCACGTTTGTAACAAATCTCAATGTTATTTAATTTTGCACCAGATCTCATTGCGATACTCTTGCACCGGATCTCATTATACTACCTATATCTTTAGCTTATCTTTTCCTCAATTTTCGCACTCTCAAAAAATGTTCAGGACATCTCACGTTGCTGTGATTTTGTATTGTATTTCCCAGTAACTTGAACTGTGTATGCAATCAAAAACAGTTACTTAGAACACAAACACTTTCACCAAATTGGCTCCATTTACTCTAAATGCCACAATGTCTCTTTGTACCATGACACTATGTAATCTGTGAAATACACACAGTGAAACCTGTCTTGAAAGACCACCCTGAGGGTTGGCAAAATTGTGGTCCCTCAAGACAGGTGGCCTGTCATAAGAGGTATAATAACCTGGAAAGTGCTTAGCAAAGTATTTCGAAAATGTGTGGCCTCTGAAGACAGGGAGCACTGAACTAGGATACTCAGCGTCAGGCATCTTCCCTTCACATACCACACATGTGCTCAGGCACTTCTCTGTCAGTAGGATGTCTAATTTCTTCAGAAATGACATCAAAATTTTACCATGCCATATTTCTCTCAATGTGGCCATGATCCAAAAGTGCATGTTCATATTCTTCCCTTTAAAAACACTTAAATATAGATACAGACAGACAGACAGACACACACACACACACACACACAGACAGATAGATAGGGTTAAAAATCTGGTACCCTAATATTCCCCAGGGCCCTCTCAAGTGCACCAGGCATTGAACCTTTCACACAGGTGTGTGGGGTCACCTGTTGTGAGTGCATTCCTTATAGCACCTACTGCTGAATCAGAAAACTTAAAGCAGAGCCTCCAACTCTCCTGCCTCTGCTGGAGAAGAGTTAAGTGATCAGTGCATGCGAAGAGCCACAGACATTAAAAATCCTTTGGATCGACCGGGATTTGAACCCTATAACCCCTCGCATAGAAAACAAGGACGCAGCCACATGGCCAGAGTTTCTCTTCTACCATATTTTCTCACAGTTCACGGCACTAATACAATGTTGACATAACTGAACATAAACATTGGAGGACCATTTAAACTTAATTGTCCCTATGATCCTGGTGTTCATTGGAGGAATGTGGTTTGTGATAAACATTGGCTACAAAATGCAACAGCTACCCATCAACAAAAAGAAAAAAAAAAGAAGGATATTGATGACTGCAACCCATGGCATGTGGGCGTACTTCAATGTGTCAAAACAGGTTTTCCTGTCCCGTCAGAAAACAAGGGCCTGTGATTACAGACCCACAAGCTACTGTGTCTATACATCGAATTTCCCTCAGGAAATCTTGGCTGGAAAGTACACAGAGCAGGTGCATCAAATATTCCCTTTGTCCGTGTCAGCGCTGGTGGCCAAAAAAAAAAAAAAAAAAAAATTCTGGCAGTGAACCTTCTCCATGACAGGAGGTTGTTTAACCCTTACATCCCAGGGCCAGAATTTCAGCGAGAATCCGAAAATCCATTTTCTCGTATAGATTCTCCTAAACTTGTCTTTCTTTAAAAAGAAAACTAATTGATAAAAATCCAAATAGATTCTCGCAAAATTTTACAAAATTCTAGCCCTGGATCATCCCTACATTTTTATAATAGATTGTTCCACTGAGTAATACTTGCATAAATCAATATGACAAAATTAAGCTGATCTTGTTGCATGCTTATACATGTGTTGACTTTCTTTGCAAAGACTTCCTACTTTTATTAACACCATAATTTCTGCTAGCACTATTATTGTATGACGAGTGATTATACAATGTCAATTGCACCAACAATGCCTCCAGTCCACAGAGAAAAAATATCTGTTTATATATGTGGATATGTGTGTTTCCGATTTCAGCTAGGTGACTGGTACCAAAGGTTGCAGGTTCGAGTCTCGCTTGTTCCGAACATAAAATATCTTTGCAGACATTGGTCTGTTTAGCAGAAAGATCTGATACGAGAATCAGCAAATGGTTTTTGTTTTGTTTTTTATACCTGGGGAAGCCTGATCAATGGTTATTCCAACTTCCCTGCCTCAAGACATTTTTGAAACCTTGATCAGTTAACTCTTTCAGTCTCAACATTTTTCCCTGACATGGGTTGCTAAGTACCCAACCCATGCCAAGGTAAGCTGTTGACTCAGTCTTAATTCAAGGGTAAAGGGCTAAACTGATCAGTGATTTTTTTTTTTTTTTTTGAGACAAGTGCTGTGTAAACACTATTGGTCATGGTGATTTTTTTTTCTCTTTTACTTCACTTCATGTGGAATTTGTCACTAAATTCATCAAGAACAGAGAAAAAAAAACTCTTTGTGTACTGTCAGTAACAACAGTGATGTTGCTCTCCCAAAGCGGAATCCCAAGCATTCCTTTAGCCTCATTCCATATAACACACACGAAAGTAACAAAAGCACTGGACACATGAAGTCCTGTTACAATCACACACATCTGTTTTGTAGTGGTGTTCATGAGGCAAACCAAGCAATGACTGCTAATTAGTCAAGACAAACTTCCCTTCAGCCTCACTTGTCTCACACATAGTACATGTGACAAAACGGTAAGGCAGATCAACTGCTATTAATGCTTCAACTGCTATTAACCCTTAAAGCACTGATTTAACAATGAGTCAATGGCTTTCTTCAGGACACTTTGCACACAGTGTCCCCAGGAAAGCTGTTGACTAAGACAATTTTTTTGCTTTAAACTAGGCTTGCTGGTATTTGAACGGCAAGTATCTTCATGAGGAATTTTAATCTTTGAACCGTTATATGATTAACGGTAATGAGAAAATGGCTATAGCCGTGATTAGCACTTTAAGTGTTAAAATTCCACTCGCCCACAATACAGTGCTATGCCCAATGCAAACAACTGTTATGACACACTGATGTCAGTTTTTCTTTCCAGTTGGCTCTTGGAGAATAAAAATGTCACAATGACCTTGGAACCTCAGCTTTTCATTTTCCTGTTCTAAAGTGTGTTTGGATTGAGGGTTTCTTTATTTTATTTTTTTGGTTTTTTTTTGTTTTTGCGGTTTACCTTTTTTTTTTTGCGGTTTCCTTTCGTGTTTCTTTAGGTCAGACTCAACACATAGGCAAAATATGCAACAACAATTGTGTTGACTCGGAAAATAATCTAAGACAGACAAAAAGGAGGAAAAGGAGAAGGAAGAACCAAGAGCCCAAGGGAGAGAGAGAGAGAGAGAGAGAGAGAGAGAGAGAGAGAGAGAGAGAGAGAGAGAGAGAGAGAGAGAGAGACAGACAGACAGACAGACAGACAGAGAGAGACAGAGAGAGACAGAGACAGAGAGACAGAGAGAGAGAGACAGAGAGAGAGAGAGACAGACAGAGAGAGACAGAGACAGAGAGAGAGAGACAGAGAGAGAGAGAGAGAGAGAGAGAGAGAGAGAGAGAGAGAGAGAGAGAGAGAGAGAGAGAGTCTTCATGGGAACAAGGACTCTCTTATGGCTATATTTATTAAAATGTCAAATAAAGTCTTATAGTCACATTCATATACATGTATGTCAAATAGTCACATAGTCATATTCATATACATGTATGTCAAATAGTCATATAGTCATATTCATATACATGTATGTCAAACAGTCATATAGTCATATTCATATAAATGTATGTCAAATAGTCATATTCATATACATGTATGTCAAACAGTCATATAGTCATATTCATATAAATGTATGTCAAATAGTCATATAGTCATATTCATATCCTGCACTGACGTACAGTAGTCCTTCGAGAGACCACCCCTAGTGCCACCCAAAAGGTGGTCACATAAAGCAGGTGGTCCCTCAAAGGAGGTATAAATAACATGAAAAGTACAACAGAAAGACCTGACAATTGTGGTCTCTCAAAGGAGGTGGTCTCCCAAAGGAGTGGTCTTTCAAATGAGGGACTACTGTATTGTGTAAAGAAAGTATTTCACCCATTCTTACATGACCAGAGCCTGAAATCAGAAAAAAACTGCTATAAAAAGATCAGGACAGTTTGGCTTCAAGGATTACACAACTGATCACCTTTCCATCCAATACAGATGTAACACATGGTGTTCCTCATGACCACATATATATCCCCCCACCCCCCATCAGCCCCAGCGTGGACAGGCCACAAGTTTCAGAACACTAGCTGTTGTACCTTCCAAGAGACTTTACTCAATCAACTTGGTTCATTAATTAACTCTTTAAGTGCCAAATTTTGGACTGAGCCACCAGCTTTTCTCGTCATGCATTTGGGGCAATGGATATTTTCTCTGGAACTATGGGCATGCTGGTACTTGAATGAAAAGTCTTTTTACAAGGAATACAAATCTGAGATCCCTATGATAATTCAGACTAGTTTGACTTTAGTAGATCGACTTTAGATGTGATTGGAAGTGAATGAGTTAATGATGAAGAATTAGTTAAATACGATGCTATCACGTACACGTGTCATGTAAGATGTGCCTCGGCACAAAAGCTTCTGAAGATGGCTGGCATTGTACTTTCTGAGCAACAAGCCAAAAAGGGTCTGAATGTATTTAATGAACTTCGTTACCTAATTAACAATAGCAACCAATTGTCCCATGAAACAATCGCAGTACACAGCAAGTATGCCCGCATGTCTGCCTGTCTTAGCTCATTCCATACTATGACCGCAGGCCTTGGTCAGTGGTTCTGGCACTGCCTGGTAAGTCATGCTGCAGCCACCCTAGCGGCAGCTGCAGCATGACTTGCCACGCAGAGTCGGAACCACTGACTTAGGACAATAGGCATGTTGGTACTTGAACAAAAGCTCTTTTCATGAAGAATTTAAATATGCAATTCTCGTCTTAAATCTAGCTAAATATACGGAAAAATCAGGGACTGGTATGGAATGAGTTAAAGGTTTCCGCTAGTTGTTGCACTGTACGAAATACAGCCCAAATTACTTTGTGGCAAGCAGGTTGCAAGTCTGAAGGCACTTGATGAATTTTTTTCAAGTAATTAATTAGGTTAAATCTTCGCCAAGTACAACAAAAACTCTATGTGGCCATGATGGGAGATCTATTATACAAATGTGAGATAAACAGTCGTCATACTTTCCAAGAAACAGCGCCTGGGATGCGTGTTGTGCTCAATGAAGTTTGCTAACTGTATTTGTATCTTTTTGTCCGGAACCACTTCCTAGTAGTCATCACACTACTCCACAGTCCGAACTCTTTACTCTCCATGAGCTAACCTGTCACTGTCTAACCCATATACATACAGAAGTACTATTATCCATATTACACATGTTCTTCTGTAAAATTTTGACGATAAAATTAATTATTCAAGGTGTAGAATTATCAGAATGCACCACTAGGCAATGTCTACCAGCTACAAAACTTTCAATTGGCTCCGTATTACCGTTTCAAAGGAACAGACTGGAATGGCAGAAGCACACAAAGGGCCGCCCACTATGACATCACTGATGGGTCACTGCAAGATCGACTTTCTCCTCTCTTGACCAGAAGGGAGGAACCAATAAACCCCAGGCACAAGTCCCTGCCAGTTGTCCCCTCTCATTAACTACTTGAAATATGCTGATAATTGAACCCTTTAGGAAAAGCAGTGCTATTCATCGTTAAGAAATGGTTTTCCTAAAATGGAAGAAAAACAGCCTAAGGCTGATGCTACAGGCTGCAGGCCCTATGTGTACAGGTTAGTTTTGTGGCTAAGTACACACAATGGTCCTTACCGGGGCTGTAAAAATGTGATTTTGGCTACTTACGGTAGTGAACATTAATTATTCTTTTCTTTGACAACATTTACCAGAAGTGCTACTGATCGCCGATTCGAGGTAACAAACAATACGACAGTGACCCTGAAAGCATTCACGCGAACTTAAATCCTTGGTCTCCAAACCGAAAATATCTACATACTCCCTCGATTGTTATACATGTACTTTTATCAATCTGATGTGCTCCGAAATTTTTTGTTACTCGTTTTTATATACTTGCAGTAACTATAAGGTAAAAGCAGGCAAGTTAACTACATGTATTGCATTCCCAAAGTTCTTCAACAACACAAAAGGACACCAACAACAGAAAATCCATGAGATTCTCTGGCCTCCAAAGAAGATCAGGCTCTGTATAAATGTCTCTACTACACAAATGGATATGGTTGAGTATCATTACTAACTTCTGTGTCACGTTGCTTTTCGGTACAGAGCCATATGTCACAATATGTATCACACTATATCATAAGAGTGTATGAAGTGATCGCACTCTCTGAATTTACAAACAACAGTCAGTATCACAGCCTCTGTGCTGGTGTTTCGATAAATCATTCTGCCATTCTGCATACACCTGCAATTAATTGATGATGTAGGCTGTGAAAGTTGTTTTATTGGCTGTTCATCTCCATACAGAGACGATTTTCTTACATTTCTTCAGTCATGGCAAAACTGAAGTTTTTTATATCGCATCATGAAAATTTGATGCACAAGGAACATATCGTGATAAGTTCGGTACAGGGTTACTATTGTGGTATTTTGGTATTTCAATACATCGTCCCAACCCTACAAGTGGAAAGAAGAAAACATGGACATTGGTCTGTTTAGCAGGCAAGGCTTTCCCGTGCAATTAAACCTACTTGGCTAGCTTTCTGCTGGGAATATTCGCTTGGATAAACACAATAGTCCCTTGTCTTCAGACACGTACCACCTGCATTGAAACACAATCTTTTCAAAACACACAGCATGGTAATTTTCATGTTTGTATAGATTTTGTGAGTTTTAAACAACAAAGAACATGGAAATGACCAAGCCAAGACAGGTTTTACTGTACTCTAATCACATGTGTGAATACTTTTGTCTGACGGCAGTTGTTTACTTAGGTAACTTTTTGTGCCCACGTTTTCTATTGTTCAGGAGACATACCAGTTCAATATTACAGTCTCTCTGCAAACAGATAAATCTAGTATGGTGGACAAATTACACACTGGCATACCTCGCAGAACTGAGGCATTTACAACATAACATGTTACCAGTATGCCAATGATACTAGACAAAACATCAAGATTGACAGTGCCCCAGTCAAAAAGGCTCCTAGATATGTATCAGAACATGGATTCTCCACATTCCTGTAATATAACGTATGGAAAATGCAATGTGTACTCTCTGGGACTATTTCTGAAAGTTCTTCATAAAATGGGCAAGTACCTATGTAAACGTTGGTCTGTTCAAACTTGAACAAGTTGAATCAGGCATCAATTCTCTCACTTTCTCTATCACATTCACGTTTTGTACCATACACCCCTATAAGAGCCTTTGCATTTACGATTAAGATCTTAATCAACGACAGAAACTTGGTGTAGCATTTAATACTATATTGTTAATCAGAGATCTGTAGCATTATTGTGTGTACACAATGCCTTCATTGGGCAATCAATGAATCCAAGGCGATTTGGAGAGGGGCCTTGCTTGGAAATATATTCCAGTTATCTCATCTTCAATTTTTTACTCTTTTCAATCTAAAATATTAAATGTTCTTATGGAAACAAGGCACAGTAGTGGATGAATGCAACCGTCATCAAAGAAAATATCCATATACATTACAGGCTCACTTCGACAAGAAATTGATTATTCAGCACATGTAATACAGTTACTGTAGTTCTAGAAATTTTTGCACTCAACTTAATTTTGCATTAGTACTTGATGTGCGAAAATAAGATGTGCCAAAATTAACTGACATGATGAGAGGTTATATATAGACAAGCCATGATGCGTGAAATTAAAATATGCACATATTTTTTAATTTACGGAAAAACAAGTTTGGATGAAATTAACCACACACAAAAATTTCTAGAACTACAGTATCTCTGTTTAACATGCCGTGGAGAAAAGCATCGTATTCATGATACATTGCTTTATATTAAAGACCATACCAATAAACTGGCCCAAACTCAGGTACATGTAAAATTATCAAATCAGTATTACTCTATCATAACTCCATTAAAAAGTTGACAAGGTTAAGACAGTATATGTCAATTGTCCTACCAGCACTGCCCTGTCATAACTCTGACACACACACTCGCACTGCCGTTATCATTATCATCCTTGAGGTCATCATCATCGTCATCATCGTCATCATCCTTGTTCTTGTCATAACAAGTCAAAATGTTCAGGTCAACCTGCACAATGGTATCATCAAGTTCACCACTGACCCTGTACATTGCAAGGATGTTTCTTTTAATTATTTACATGCTTCCATAACTTTAAGAACACATGCCTTTCTGCTTTATTGTGAAGATCAAATCAGAGAGAGAGAGAGAACTGCATAATCTCTAAATGTACAATACACTTGCAATCAAATCCTAGTTCAGGTAAAGTTCACCTTCTGCGTAAGTCAAATGTTTGTGACAGATCATAATAATTTGGCTTAATGGAGACTCATAAATGAATATTGCCAATGTTAGTTAACCCACTTGACAAAGCCAGCAATTTTCTCTAAATGCTCAAGCTATCAACTGAAAATATTGCTATCACTCAGATTTCCTGATGATCTTTGGATTACGAGCCCTTGCAAATGAAAACTTATGTCAAGTTTACCAATAGTTCACACAAACAACAATGATGATGATGATGATGATGATAATCAGTTTTCTCTTTGTGGCAGTAGTTGTGGGTGGAAGGAGAGATACAATGTGCCAAATATGTTACGCCCATACTGGCGAAAGGTCGTTCAACATTGCATGCACAGGGTAAAACTGTCACAGTAACCATACAATGTCCTACAGGTACGCAATTACAGGTGTGCTGGCATTAAAAGTTTTCAATTAGCTAACTTATCAAGACCTCTAATTGACAGCTTTCACAGTAATGACCAATGCACCTTTATCATGAGCTTTCACACAGATGGTTAGAAAGTACCATTACACGAAGCATCCATCTTTCAGGTACATGGAAAAGCTAATGCACAATACCATGCAAGGTTCAGGGCAGCAAACCACCTATAGGTAGCACCACAGGTAACTTCCTGCTGTGAGCTACCTGTGGCAGGTAGGCATACCTGGGGAATAAATAAAATCTGCTGCATTCATAGGTTGAAAATGAATGTCATGTGACACAGGAAGCACGTGCTGCCACCTAGCAGAATAGCGTGTCTGACATGGCCGGCTATACAATCTAAACTTTGGGTTTAATTTGATATGACAGGCCACTCTAAGACACAATAAGTGAAATTTTAAATTTTGGTTCCCCCCCCCCCCCCAAGTTAAGCATCCCCCTACCACCAACCTCCTCGTGACATAATGCTCCCGCACAATTTTCCACAACTTGCTTCCACTTGCCATGTTGGGGGAGGGAGTATTTTTTGAAAAAATTCTCCACGCTGGAGTAAAAAAATTACAATTTGCCAATTCATTAAAATTCCCTGCATGTAAAAGCACTTCTATTAATGGTGCATAAACAATGCGCCAAAACATGTGGGCTGATGCTGAAACATTAATCATTTAAATCAGCTCCACAAAAAATAACACAAAAGGAAATTACAATGGCATAAACAGTACATCAAAACATGTAGGCTGATGCAGAACCATCAGCCAATCATTTAAGGCAACCTAATGAAAAATAACACGAAAGGAAATAGCAGGAATTTACTGCACATACCAATATGTCAAGTTACATTAATTTTTGAAATGCCTCAACAAGACGCAAACCAACATCTCCCTCAGGCTACTAAACCTGAGACACCGCCTTGGCAGAAAAGCTGTTGACTTGTAAAATTCCCCATAATTTTTTTCTGAAACTAGTATGCGTGAGGTCAAGGCAGTCAGTTTTTATAGCTTTAGTTTTTGCACATGCAGTTGCAAGACTTATGATTTTTTCTGTAACGTAGATTTCATTGTTGAAGGAGCAGACATCAGTATACATTACTTCAACGCTCAGCCTGGGTCAGATTGGTGGTTGGAAAGGACCTTTTTTTGTTTAAAATTTACATTTTTTAATCTCCATCTTTCGGATCTTTATTCAGCTATTTTGTTTTTAGTTTTTACAATTCAACAAATTCACAGCCTTCAGAGTGGTCATGTTGCCCATATCTTATATCATGACTGATCACAGCGGGCTACTTTTCACTCTGACACAACGAGCACTAGATACAGTTCGTATTTGTACCATACAATTTTTATGGAAAAACAGAACCAAATTTTATCCACAAAATTTCAAGTGCATGAAATATCACATCAATGTGAAATTACTTGCACAACACCAATACATGAGGACACTCATAACCACAGCAGAAACAGCCATAAGCTATTAGCTGGTTTGGGTTGGCAAGGGTCAATGATTCATCAATGCTTACAATTGTACAGAACTTGCATGAGCTTATTGGAACTGCACGGAAAGCATGTAACCCTACGCATGTATTATTCACAGATCTCTTGAAACTGTTCTAAATTTAACTTTTCATTCATAACTATGCCTTGAGCAACAGATCTATACACTCTCTTGTAAACAACGTCCTGGTTTTAACTCTTTGGTTACTCCAGGTACTCTGTAGAATAAACATCAAACATTTTTTTTTTCAGTGTGCATTGAAATTTGAACAAAAACTTGGAAAGTTTTCAGGTCAGGAGACTAATCAAAACGATCACAGACTCATGTACCAAATAAGAACTACTTGCTCCTTGGGTGCAAATTTAAAAAAAAAAAAAGAGTACCCAATTAGATAATGTACACTGATGTTACTAACACAAATATATTTTGCAAATAAATGTGTAAATACTTTGTCACGATTGCCTTTTATTACAGTTTACTTTTGACAAATAACACAATAATCCTAATTGGAACCATGGGATGGTTCTAAGTCACAATCCAGCTTACATATTTGTTTGCAGATAACTTATATAAAATAAATATTTCATTTTCTTAACTACATAATTGAACCATTTCTCTGTGACACTACACCTCCCACAATGATGATGGATTTCCTGAATATTCAAGCATACAAAAATATGATGATTCCATGTGCCATTCCTCACAAACAGCTTTAATTATGCTTCCAAAGCAGACAAAGCTCATTGTTGGATTAACGCCATAGTACCTGTGTAGAAAACACAGAGCTGGTCTGTTTAGCAGGCAAGCTAAGCAGAGACTTGCCTTGTTTAGGTTTTGAATTGCCTGAAAAGTTACACTCCCAGAGATGCCAACATTGAAAATGCCAGTTCAGGGACTTTGGAGTGAGAACATTAGAGACAGAGCAATATAACTCATTCCATACTAGTCCCTGATTTTTCCATATATTTACCTATAATTAAGATGACAATTGCATATTTAAATTCTTCATGAAAAGAGCTTGGGTTCAAGGACCAACATGCCCATAGTCTTAAGTCAGTTTTTCTGGCACTGCCTGGCAAGTCATGCTGCAGCTGCCGCAAGGGTAGCTGCAGCATGACTTGCCAGGCAGTGCCAGAACCACTGACCAAGACCTGTGACCATAGTATGGAATGAGTTAACAAAGAATATATATATAAGAAAATACTCAGCTCCAATGCGAAACAAACACCATGAACTGGTCAAAATTTCAGCTAATTTCAGGGACAGTCCCTGATGATGAGAGACAGCTGGCATCCCTGCCCTCCATAGGCCTATACCAGAACTTACAGTGGTCCCCCTCTTTTGTATGGCCACCCAAAATGCTCCAGAAATGAGGCTTAAATAAGTCATGGGGGTGCTCTCTAAGAGGGGGAGGGTGTAATAAAAACACATTTGCTACATGGTGAAGTGGCCTTTATGGAGGTGTCCTGTCGTTAGAGGGTCTTACAGAAGGGGACCAGTGTAAATGGTTCTTGCCTGCAGTGCAAGCCTTCACTACTGGTGACTTGAGCTCCCGTATTGACTTGCCATACAGCCACTAACACACACGACATGTAAACATGTTGTAAGCGCTTATCATGTTGGCACCTATAGTGGTTCCTGTCACCAAAGACCACCCCTTCAACAACTAAGAAGTCTTCTCAAAAGGCAGGTGGCCTTAATCCTTAAAGCGCTAAACACGGCTATAATCATTTTCTCATTCCCATCAAACCTATGATGGTTAAAAGATTCAAATTCTTCAAGAAGATAATTTTTATTCAAATACCAGCAAGCCTAGTCTAAAGCTAAATGTAGTCTTAGTCAACAGCTTTCCTCGGGGCACTTTGCTTGCTTTGCGCACAAAGTGTCCCAAGGAAAGCTGTTGACTCAGTCTTAAATCAGAGCTTTAAAGGTTAAAAGACAAGTGGTCTTTCATGACTGGTAGATTAACATAGGAAATACTGACTTGGGAATCTGAAAGGCAGTCTCTTATGGGAGGGTGGTGCCCCATGATAGGTCTCTCGTGCCAAAGTCTACTACTGTGCTGGAATATACAACGATCGAGGAATCTAAAAAATGTATGAATTTCCCATGCAATTCCAGCTATTGATTTACAGGACATGAAATCTTGAAAGACCACATTCTCTGACACTATGTACTTCAGGTACTTTTCTCAGAATCTGATACCTCTTTGGAAAGTCCACCTGTCCCAGACCTCAATACATAAGTGTTATCTGCATCACCTCAAGCAAAGAAATGGGAAAGAAATTCACGAATGCAAATCATTTCTGTCAGGATGAAGTGGAATTATTTCAAATACCCATGAGGAAATTAGTGTAATTGACAGCCATAGAATTTGACTTAATACTCACGCTAACGTCTCTTCCACTTTGTATGTTCGGATCATTCTTCTGAAAGTGACGATTAACTCTGCTTTCAAGTGAAATCAATTAGGTGCTCTCACATGCCACGCTTGCATTATCTTCAACTGCTTTGGACACCTCCCACAATTCCCCTCTTTAGGCAATCATGTTCGTCTTTCTTTTGGCTATAAACACCAGATTGAAGTACGTCCCCTGTGTCAGCATCCGTGAGCAGTACAACACATGCAGAGGTTAAGTATTGGCTAAATGTCTACCAATAAACCTCTTTAATAACGTTCGACCTGTAAGCCCATGGGAAGCCAGCAGCTGTGAAGAAACACTGGAATTCTGCTTCTTGTCTATATGGAAGCACAAAGGCATGTGTCTGTCCTAATATTCCTGGGGGTATCCTGTTGGATGCAGCGACAAACTCTGCTTATGCATCGCAGCCAATTGCCAGGCTGTAAGCATCGTAAGAGCAGTTATATCTCTCTATCCTACAACCACCTATTTACAATTATCTTTGGCCTAAGTGTCAATGTTTAAATTTGGAGTAAACCCGGTATTGGTGTTTAGTCTAGTTAAATATATGAACACGGTGACCCATGTTCAATTACACCTTATGGCAATGGAGTAATTCTCTCTCATCTCCAGTGCTTGGTTTCCATGGCAATATATTTAGATTTCAAGGAAAAAACGTGCAGGGAATATTTTCATCTGCAAACTTGTGCCTCCCATGGATTGCAGTAGGTTTTTATTGCAAAAAAAACCCCCTGTACAATAAATCAGAAGAGGCTGTGTGTGTGATTGCATGCAGTCTGGTCGTGAAAGACATCCACCTAACAATGAGACTGACGCTTGCTTCTCTCTGGCGTCCCAACACACAGCATCCATACTTTTGACTTTTCTACTTTTTTATACACAAAAAAAAAAGAAAAAAATCCCACCAATATACAATGCCCATCTTCAAGAGAATACTGCAATCTTTTACATCACTCAATTACAGTATCTTAATACTATACCCATCCTGGTAAGACTATCTTCTGTCATATTCACAGGAAATATGTTGACTATACCTTGAATGAACATTTCTGATCATAGATTTTTGACAGAGTGGTCTTTCAAGACAGATCAACTGTACACCCTCCATAAGTCCAACCCATAAGCCCTGGCCCCATATGCTCAATATTCTATCAACTCTGGGCACCGTAACACTACCTGTATCAAGTATAACTTTTTTTTTTTTTTTTTTGACATTATAAATTACTAGGCAGAGTCAGATGTCTTAAAATGCTGTCCAAGTCTTGGATGTTACGAAGATTTTGTCACCAGGCAACAGCTCTCCCTGGCTGGCTCTAATGCCATAAAGAATGATACGCCACCAGTCAATAGCTTTCCCTGGCTAGCTCTAATGCCATAAAGATGGATACGCCACCAGTCAACAGCTTTCCCTGGCAAGCTCTGATGCCATAAAGAAGGATACGCCACCAGTCAACAGCTTTCCCTGGCAAGCTCTGATGCTATAAAGAAGGATATGCCACCAGTCAACAGCTTTCCCTGGCTAGCTCTGATGCTATAAAGAAGGATACGCCACCAGTCAACAGCTTTCCCTGGCTAGCTCTGATGCTATAAAGAAGGATACGCCACCAGTCAACAGCTTTCCCTGGCAAGCTCTGATGCTATAAAGAAGGATATGCTACCAGTCAACAGCTTTCCCTGGCTAGTTCTGATGCTATAAAGAAGGATACGCCACCAGTCAACAGCTTTCCCTGGCTAGCTCTGATGCTATAAAGAAGGATACGCCACCAGTCAACAGCTTTCCCTGGCTAGCTCTGCTATAAAGGATATGCCACCAGTCAACAGCTTTCCCTGGCTAGATCTGATGCTATAAAGAGGGATACGCCACCAGTCAACAGCTTTCCCTGGCTAGCTCTGATGCTATAAAGAATGATATGCCACCAGTTAACAGCTTTCCTTGGCTAGCCCTGATGCAATAAAGATACGCTATGAGTCAATAGCTTTCCCTGGCTAGCTCTAATGCCAAAGAATGATACACTACCAGTCAACAGCTTTTCCTGGTTAGCTCTGATGCTATAAAGAAGGATACAGCACCAGTCAACAGCTTTTTCTAGATAGCTCCGATGCTATAAAGAATGATATGCCACCAGTAAACAGATTTCCCTGGCTAGCTCTGATACTATGAAGAAGTATACGCCACCAGTCAACAATTTTTCTTCTTCCTATGAGACAGACAGTCCCATATAGATAATGTCAAATTCCAATTTCTGTGTATCTTTAAAAACAGCATAAAAATCTGCCAGAACTGAGGACCTTTTCCCTCTTTTCTTGTCTAAAATAAGATTAACTCATTAGTGGTCCGAATCGACAAAGTCAATAGCTTTCCTTCACATGGGTGCCAAGGAAAGATATTGACCTAGGCCATGCCATCAGGAAAGGTCTTACAATACAAATCTCGCCTAAAATATTTTCTAGTACTGAAAAATCCAAAAAAATGTTAACTCATTCCATACCAGTCCCTGGTTTTTCTGTATATGTACCAAAAAGACAACAATTGCATATTTACATTCTCCATAAAAAGAGCTTTCATTCAAGTACCAACATGCCTATAGTCTTAACCCTTTCCCCCTTAAACCGGCCAAAACTGGCTGGTGGTCAAATGTCGTCTGCTTCAGTGTTTTCAACCAATTTCAACAGTTATGAAAATCAATTTGACTGAGAAATGTACATGAGACTTATCAAGATCACATGCCCCAGGTCAACAGCTTGCCAAGGAAAGCTGTTGACTCAGTCTTAATTCAAGGGGGAAAGGGTTAAGCCAGTGCCAGAACCACTGACCAAGGCCTGGGACCATAGTATGGACTGAGTTACTTGACAGCAAGGAAAGCTGTTGACCCAATACATGTTATCCAGGCAGGTCTCCTCCACAATGTTTATTCAAAATGTTTTCCTATTTTTGAAAGACTGTTCACACTAGAACAGTTGAGAATATGATATGAGACATTTATTAGCTTTTGGACATTTTGAGCCCTACAGGATTTTAAAAAATCACCAGGAGGGTAAATACCCCTCACCCTCCATCATCAGTTCTGTTGCTAGGATGCCACACAATCTACATACAGCAAAACCTCTCTTAACCCTTTCCCCCTCAAACCAGCCAAAACCGCCTGGTGGTCAAATGTCGTCTGCTTCAGTGTTTTCGACTAATTTCAACAGTTATGAAAAACAATTTGACTGAGAAATGTACATGAGACTTATCAAGATCACATGCCCCAGGTCAACAGCTTTCCTTGGCATGGGTTGGGCACTTTAGTGCCCAACCCATGCCAAGGAAAGCTGTTGACTCAGTCTCATTTCAAGGGGGAAAGGGTTAAAAGACCACCTAAGGACAGTAAATTGTGGTCCCTCAACACAGACAGTCTCTCACTGCCCACTGAGATATGTCACAAACCACACAAACATTTACATGTGAACAAGCATCTTCACATATGGAATCAGTGCAGTATTGGACCACCAGGTGTCTCTGCATGACAGCTTTTGAAGTTGAACTGGTGTCCAGCTGTGTCAAATCTAAGATTACCTCTTGTGTGAGACCATAATCTTTTGAAAACTGTTTCATGATAGAAGAGTGTACTTCTCTAGAGTTACCTGTATTCTATAACCACAATGCGAGACCACATTTTCCTGGGAACTTTTGCAATTTTTCTTTTTTTTTTACTTGCTCACATTTTAAGCCAAGGACGAAAGTGTGCCAGGCTTTTCCAGCTAAAACAAAATGAAATAAAACGTTTTTTTTTTCCTTTTTACTTTCAAAATGCATTGATGAAAGCTTGTTTTTATCAGACCAGTGTTTCCTCACTGTAGTCCTGATGACGGAGGTCTGTGGGGTACTCTGTGTCATGGCAAAATCACTGTATATGGTGGGGACATCAGACTTCAACGTAATAGAAAAGTGGTCGGTAGGCAGTGTGGGCACCTTCCATGCTACATCAAAATCCACACTGTAATGAGGGGTGGGGATGGGTACAGCATTATACTTATTAAGTTCTCAGTGGGAGATACCTGTATTTTTCAATTTGCTGATCAGCAGTAACACCCCCAGGAAGTCTTGATTAATAAGAGGGTTCACCCACAAACCTTCCCAAATAGGAGCTCTCATTTTCACAATTGTAAGTGGACAGATGTAAATACTATCAAAAGTGAAATGGGAGCCAATCACTTTTAAATTGTCCCACAGAGAGTCCTGAGGTACTTTTTCCATAATTGTACTGTATTGAGAAAACCAGAGAGCCAGGAAGCGTTACGCTAATGTTTTAATTGTATGTTTGACAGGAAATTGGTGGGGAAAATGGCCCTGTCAAACCATGATGGATTATTAACTCCCTCTCTCTCCAAACCAGCTTGACAGAGGATATCATTGCCATATATTTGTTTGCTTACAGTCATCAGTAATGACAAATATTTTAGATGAAAAATTATCCAAATATATGTAGCCGGCACTAGGTCAATGATCTTCTTTGATGTGGGTGCTCAGCATCCTACCTAGACCAAGGTTAACTGTTGAGTCAATGTAAAACCAAGGCAAAGGGTTAATATTACCTTTCTGCCAAGACTGGTGGGGGCCATTTGTTCGCTTAATTAAGCCACCTAAATTAGCCTTGAAATATTCAATATTATGTATTGGAAAGGAAAAAACATTCCTGACTCTGTTTTATAATGAGATCTTTTTAACCACTAGTAGCCTGGCCCAGAAATCTATGTACAACAGTTCATTCAGTATACAACATAGGAGGACATGTGCAGGCAACATGAGTTCACACCAGTCCCTGATTTTTCCCTACACTGTGAATACATTTATTTTCAAAGGCATTTATTTTCATGGTTTTTGCATTTTGGACCTTTCACTGAGACTTGAAATTCACTATCTTAGTTTTACTTCCAATCAATGCCATGTTAAAAACTTTTTTCACTGTGCTCTTAATTTCACGGTTTTGTAGCATCAGTGAAATAAGCGAAAAATAAGAACACAGCAAAATTAAATTAATTCACAATATTTACCTTGATTTAAGATGACAATTGCATATCTAAATTCTTCAAGAAGGAGCTTTTATTCAAGTACCAACATGCCTATAGTCTTAAGTCAGTGGCTCTGGCACTATAGTATGGAATGAGTGAATATTCAAATTATTTTTTGTCTTTATTGTTGACAAATTTTCAACTTGTGTTCCAGTCCCAGAATTTTATTTAAATTGTATCACACAGCAAGCATAGAAATGCACATCAAAATACAATATTTTTTTCCTCACAGTCCTGCTTTCATATCCCACAATGGATTTAAGACATGCCTCTGACACATTTCAACACTTCGCAGTATTTCTTAGGAACACTGTTACACCAAGTGAAACTGTAAAACCAAACTTTCAGCAGAAGGACCCTTTACACATGTACTTAATGGTTGTTTAAGTCTTATACGACAGGCATTCTTGATACTGACTCCTACTTTCTACAATATTAAAACACTGATGTTTTTGAAGTGTTTTTGAAATACGCAGCGCTCAGATATGAAAGATGTACTTATCACATTTCCAGAGGACAGCAATCTCTATATTCAGTGTCAACACATTAACCCCTTCCATCCATGATCACTTTTAAGTTACTGAAGTTCATAATCATGCAAATTATCTGAATTAAAACACCTATGAATTGAACTCTGCCCTTCATTTACATTACCTGAATAAAAACACAACCATATTATAGCTGCATTGAAACAGAAATGTGGAGAACAAGTTAAAATATAAAATTTGACAAACTAAGCCAATCTTTGTAACTTTATTAATTTGTTTTGAAACTTAACACACATTGGGCCAAATGGGTTAAAAACATACTCAATGATTAAACAACCACATTAACAGCGAGTTAACCCCCACTACCCAGAGTTTAACATTTTAAGGGTGTAGGCCACTACTTTCCACAGCAATTCACAAATACTGTTGGAAAAAAAAAAACAACAACAGCAATAAAACACCCCCACCCCCCTTTTTTTGACATGGTTTGAACTAGAGAATTTGCAAAGAGGTTCCCGTGGTTTGAAATTGCTCATCAAAAAGACTACTGATAGAAGTTTTAACCAGGGATAAAAGCTACATAAAAAAGGCGATGAAAATAAAGTTTGTTTGAGTACGGGTTAACAGTACCCTGCCACTATAAACCAGTTCTCACTACATACAACTACCGGGCCATTTTAAACACTTGTCGGTTCAACAACTTTGAAAAGAACAAGTAGCATATACTGCATCATTAAAGCTCAGAGCCTGTTATTTGATTATGCAGATATAATGATATTTCATTGAATCCTTGAAGACCGTATTTACAGAGAGAACAGGCTTTGAAAAGAATGTCATTTTGCTGTTTTCTTAAAAAGGACAACATATTTAAAATTCTGAGTTGATAAAGCTGATACATGTATATATATTATATGTATATATGATGACCATGTTTACATACAGAAAGAGCTTTGGGGTTAGCTTGTTTTACAATTTGTTAATGGTTACCATACTGACCTCTAGTGGATAATGAGGACCGAATCCATGCAAAAGAAATTTGGGAAGAAAAAATGTTGAATCCTTAAAGACCAAAATATTTATGCTTGATATGATAATGCAGACTAAATATGTGCAACTGAATCTTCAGATTTCATATTTTTGCAATTAAAGTCTTTCTCTCCAGCATGATTGATTTTTACCATGTTGTTTTAGAAAGGAAATAAATAAGATCATTAAAAAATATCATTGCTAAAGAGAGAACCAGCTAAGTAAACAAAAAGATACCACATATGTTCTTTTGATCTATACCTGTTAAATTTGGATCTATACCTTGTAAATCATATTTTTCTTAGATGAATATGCCTCCCTCAGACTTGAATTGGAAAAGTAATGCCCAAGCAAAATTTTCAAGAATCTGAAAGGGAGAATCTATTAAATGCAGAAACATGGGGTTAACTCTGTACCGTAACTCTTTCCATACATAATAGTAAATGCCTTGATTAGTGTTTTTTTGCCTGCTAAACTGATCTATGTTTTCTTCACTCTACTTGAATGTTTCATGTGCCCACGAGAAAGAAGTTGTAAGTGCCCTTTTAATATCTGGACGGTAAACAAAATCTTGTAGTCCTGGGGCAGACCAAGATTGGTGGCAAGTGGTTTTTGCATTGCCTGGCAAATTGTGGCCGCATATTTTCATGGCAAGGCAAAAAGCACTCATTTCAGCCGAGTCATGTTAGTATTCAAACAAAAACTTCAATTTTTTTATTTATTTTTTTTGGGGGGGGGGGGAATTTGAAGGTGCTTTAATAGCCTAAATGTAGGTAAATGTATGGGAAAGACGGACTCATAGTATGTCTTTCTGTAGAGCAAGCCTACTCAAGTGGAACATCATGTCCATTTGTCACATGTTATGGCCTCATTATCAAAGGTCATATCTCAGAGAGTCCTATCTGACATACATTAGGAAGCCTGTTATTATCTTCAGTCATGAAATACATGTTAATATGTTCCTGGAGGGAGGTAATCGGTAGAAATGCATGATGTCAAAGCATAAAATAATTATCTTTGATCAGGCCACTTCTTGAAATATGCAAACCGCCATCTGTCAAAATCTTATACTCAAAGGAGCTGCAAAGAGTGACTCTTTCCTGGCGAAAACAGCACTGAATTAACAGCTTTTTCTACATGTGCCTGGGCCATCGGCTACCTGCCCAGTGAAACTGCAGACAGCTACAGCGTATCCCCTGACAGCCCTCATCCCTTAGTCTAACTGGACACATTTCTACTGATGCTGAGCTGAAGACAAAACAGTGCTGCTGAGAAAGCTCCAACCTCCTCACATTCTGAGCCCCAAAGAGTTAATAGTCTGACCAGGTGAGAGCTACTCAATGTCATCTTTGATTTATAGGCATGAACTTACAACACGTCTTCAGGACCAGACTAGGGCATTTCCATATTCTGCATGTTGCCACAGACATTTCCATATTCTTGTTTTGCCTGCAGGGCAAGCAATAAACAGTCAAAGACCCTCCACATGTGTGCACAAGCAAGACAGAGCTCAGCTACATGGTCTCACAGAAAGGGGGTGGGGGTGGGGTGGGGGTCCCAGTATCATGTTACAGCTAATAATTTTGCCCAGCACAAGGTAATGAAAGTAAGACAATTCTAAAATATATGGCTGCTACAAAGAATGGATGAATGTGAGGCTTCCAGTATGAAAGTACCGTACATAAAAATACCAAGTAAAGTGTCAAGGAAAAACCCCTTTGCCCCCTCCCTTAGATGCTCTCTTTTCGAACTTTACAAATGTAGACTGACTGGTGCTGAAGAAATAGTCAGCCAAATACACCAGCTAAGAATAATTAAAAGCTTCTAGTTGTTGTTACCTATTTATCTGTCTGTCTGTCTGTCTATCACTTTGGATCAGGTGGTATTCACGCAAATTTCTTTCTGAACTAAAGTTCCATATACATATATATATATATATATATATATATATATATATATATATATATATATATATATATATATATATATATATATATATATATATATATATACATATATATATATATATATATATTTCCCTTGGTGATTTGGCACCCAAGAAAGTGTTTTGGTATTAGACAGACTGAGGTTCTATGTGTCTAGTTGTCCAGGTTTTATTGCATGTACCAAGAAAGGTCACCATAATGCTCGGGAGACCATCATGGAAATGGAAGGCCACCTTTCTTGAGAGACCACTTGACAGATTCCCAAGTGCTGTACTAGCTTTTCATATTAATCTACCTATCATCAGAGACTGGCTCTTTCAAGACCACTTCTGCTGCAACAGGGGTGACCTCTAGTGACAGGGACCCTGTACTGTTGGCTTCTAGTCACCCCTTGTGACTTCTTGTCACTGAATACACAAGGTCATGCAGTATCATTGACAAGAAATATCATCTTAAACGCCTGGGGGCAAATAAACGAGGATGGACAAAAGTAAACAAAGTGTGCATTCGGGCTGTGAATTATATAACTGAGGTTGGTATGATGTATACACCTGGATGAAGTACTGTCCTGGAATGTGCTGAGAAAGTGAACTTTCATATGCTTTGATCAAAATATTCAATTGATATTTTTGGCATTTTTTTTGCTTTTCTTTTAAATCTGTCAACAAGTTCGTTTAGTTTTGGTTCCAACATCTAGTTCTTACATACTCTATTCTGGCACCCACACTTACAGCAAAGAAATTCTGACAAGAAAAAATTGTCCCATCACAAAGTGCCATTCATACATTTATGTTCCTGGATGCATTTTGTCCATACGGGAAAATCCCAAGGCTAGTGTACACAAGTCCATTGAGGGAAGTGTACCGTAGGCTATGACCAGCAACAGCAATGACCATCATGTCAACTCCTCTGCCACATGTGTGTGTCAGGCATAAAAGGCCATAAATTGACATATTTTGAGGGTGGATAAGGGGTTTCCCCTACTGGAGTACTGGGGCTTTTTATTTACCGAACTAGCGTATTGGAAGCCCTCTTGTTTTACCTACTTCGTACTATCCAAAATTTTGAACGATTTTTACTTTCCGTACTGCGTACTCTAGAAAAATAATTACCTGTAAAAGCGCACCGAAAACCCCCCTTACCCCCTTCTATTTTTGATTATCAATATGGAAGAAATATGGCACAGTAGGTAAACCTAAAACTAAGAGAGTTGAAAAAGTGTAGGAGATAAAAGCTATTGGCATATACAACAAAAACCTGAAACAATAATTTCAAATAAACACAAGAAACCAAGACAATGAAAACTCCTACATATACACACACACGCACACGCACACATACACGCACACGCACACACACACACACACACGCACACACACACACATACATACATATCATATGTATGTACATTAGGGGCATTCAGTTGATTGACCATATGGCATGAGGCCAAATTAATTGATTAACAAAATATACAAATGTGTTACCCCTACCGTTAATGTGATACATCGACCTATTCATCATCTTGTATACAATAAAAACTTTTCAAATACAAAATGAATACATCGTTATTTACCATGCTGGAATGTCGAGACTTCCCTCCTCATCGTAGTTAACACTGAAGTGTTCATCGTGTGTTAACTCATTCTCGTCTCTCGTGGCACCCTCCTCCTTTTGAGAGGAGATTTTTCCACCCATATTATAATCACAAACATCCATGTAATCTGTATCCAAGATATAACCATACACATGAGAACATTATCCTGTGTCTCCAGTGTTTCCTAATCCAACGATTTACTGTCTTCGGTGGGTAAAATCTGTTTTACACCCAGAAATTCCACATTCCAGCCAGTGCGCTGAAGTTGCCAAAGATCCACAAAGTTGGCCTACATGCACCTGTCGGTATCTTGGATCTGGTTATATCCTTGTTAGCTGACCAGTCAATCGAGTCTAGTTGGTACTTCACAGGTTGCGTACTGGCATATGATGACTTGCCACACTGGGTGTCCTTACTTACTTGTCTGCCAGGCCTCGCATGCACCTCAAAGTTGCCCAAGCTAAGTGGGAATTTCTTCCTGCCTTTTAGCATTGCCTCGAGGGCCATCCAGTCGTGACCACTGGAGGCACCCAAACGGGCACTGTTCGGAAAATCAGAACTTTGTCGCTAAGCCAAGTGTAAATTCTTTCCAAGATAATCCCCTGGGGGCCTTACCTGTCTACTGCCTGTAGCTTTCTGTTTCTGTAAAGATCTTGTCTAAGGGCAAGTCATGCATTTGTAATTTGAATACATATACACATGACTTTAACATATTCATGACTCTGTTTGTTGAAGAAGCTTTGGCCAAATCCTATTTTAAATGCCACTTGTAAAGTTGTTGGTGATTAAATTGTACTTTCCTAACTCCTTGGCATTGTTTGGTAACAATGACCGGGATCCTTGAACTGCCACCCAAGTCAATGCGTTTGCCTGCTTTGCATTACACACAATAAGTAAGCTTATTATCTTGTTCCACAACAAATTAAGCAATTAAAGAAAGTCATAGATTGGCATGCATTCATTTGCCTCAATCTTATTGTATGTTTTTTTTCCCAGAGCACAAAAAAAAAAAATTGAACAAGGTATTGTAAAAAACATTTATGTGAATTTTTTTTTATGGTCAAAAAAGGAAAAAAAATTTACATGCTCCTGAGAAGCACAATTTGGTGTTAGGAGATAGGACTCCTACCATCCCCACCCCCACCCCCGGGGGGTAGGGGAGGGGAACAGTCACTAAAGAAGGGCTGGGTAGAATACTGTTAATGAGGATGTCCAGTGCAGAAAATCTGAGCAAGAGATAAGGCTAAAAAAAATAGTACATCTGTTTCAAGTTACTGGACATACCTGCATAAAACCTCTGACCACAAGTTTTTATGGAGATGGTAAAGTAAAATATTTAGAAAAACTTCTTTTTTTTATCCAAATACCTTAAAAACTAGCATTTCACAGTAAACCACCACAGAAATTACAGAAAAAAATTATCTAAATTGGGAAGGGGGTTGTGAAGTGTCATCCTAACTACACATTTTTTTTAAAAACAGGAAACGGGGAGGGGGGGGGGAAGGGGGATAATGTGAGTGATGAGTCTGGCTCAGTTCTGTTTCCTAAACAATTATAACACACAATCTCTAACAAAGTTCGCTGAATTTAGTTTCCTGCATCACTGAAAATCACACCACGCAAGACTAACCAAGTGTTATTGGTGTCTAACATATGACATCAAAGCTCAGTGCACAAGAGATTGAGCCTCCCAACGTGATAATCCTCACAGACACATGTAACCACTGAGTGTGTTATACAATCTGCCCAATGGGAAGCCTCCCTGAAAGATACATTGACTCAGGTGTCAGAAGTGGTCCATTAAATGCTGCCCATCTTTCAGCAGGTGAACCCTATTTAACTCCTTACATACTACAGTGGTAAAGGCCTCCATCAGTGTTTTTTGTACTGCCTGACACGAGCCCTTGTGGCAGCTGTAGCATGACTTTCCAGGCAGTGCAAAAACCACTGACTGAAGACCTGACATGTTGGTACTTAAATGAAAGCTCTCTTAATCCTCATCTTAAATCTAGGTAAATACATGTGCCAAAAAACCAGGGACTGGGGTGGGATGGGTTAAAGACCAGTATGGGTAAACATGTCTTGGTGGAAAGGTAGATGGCCTAACTTTAGGTAGATGGCCTTGACCCTGTGACATCACAGACCATAGCCAAGCTTTTAACTGGTATGAAACATGCAGCACAATTACCATGCACCTGTATGCCAATGTTAACTAATTCTAATTCTCTTCTTCAAACTTTAATATTGCAGACTGAAATCTCAGTTCCCAAAACCCAGTTCCCTGTACAAATTGTCATATGAAATTGAATACAAAGCATGTTGGATGGGGGGGGGGGGGGGACACTGATACACATGAGAGTATAAAAAAGTAATTCTCAGCAATATTTTCATATCACTAGCACTGACCTGTATATTGTGTCAATTTCTAATAAGTACCCATTGCATAGTTACTGTCCATCTTAATTTAGACCACTGTGAACATTGTTTAAATGAATGCATGTCTGGTGTACGTTTTTATTTAAGACCTACATTCCACAGAAAGTTTGTCCATGCAGTGTATATTTATCACTGACAAGATATAATGTATATTTACCAGATGCAGTGTACATTTATCACTTACAAGAAGCAGTGTATATTTATGACTGACAAGATGAAGTGTATATTTATCCTAACAAGATGCAGTGTATATTTATCACTGACAAGATGCAGTGTATATTTATCACTGACAACATGCAGTGTATATTTATCACTGACAACATGCAGTGTATATTTATCACTGACAACATGCAGTGTATATTTATCACTGACAAGATGAAGTGTACATTTATCACTGACACGATGCAGTGTAAATTTATCACTGACAAGGAGCAGTGTATATTTACTACTGAGAAGATGAAGTGTATATTTATCACTGACAAGATGAAGTGTACATTTATCACTGACACGATGCAGTGTAAATTTATCACTGACAAGGGGCAGTGTATCTTTATCACTGGCAAGGGGCAGTGTATATTTATCACGGACAAGATGAGGTATATATTTATTACTGACAAGATGAAGCGTATTATTACTGACAAGATGAAGTGTATATTTATCACTGACAAGATGAAGTGTACATTTATCACTGACACGATGCAGTGTAAATTTATCACTGACAAGGGGCAGTGTATATTTATCACTGGTTAGATGTAGTGTATACCTATCACTGACACGATGCAGTGTAAATTTATCACTGACAAGGGGCAGTGTATATTTATCACTGACAAGATGCTGTGTATATTTATCACAGACAAGTACATTAGTGACCATGGTTCTAACAACATGTGTTATATATTACCAAAATTGGGAAATGTTAATGCCAAAGAAAGCAAAAATGTTTCTCATCAGAAACAAATAAAAAAAACTGTTAAAATGCACAGGTGCCCAGGGCATATATACATGTATATGTATACATGTGTGTATATATATATATATGTGTGTGTGTGTGTACCCTTCTCTCCTTCGCCCCCTCTCTCCCTCCATCCCTCCCTCCCCACTGCAGAATTTGCTGTACGTTTTTTTTTTTTTTTTTTCTGAGTATTGCCTATTGGTACGTGAGCATGGAATGCCCTTTCTTGCGGCTGAAGCTCCTGGCCTCTCCAATGCATGCGCTAATTGTACATACTTCCCAAAAGCTATAAACAAAGTCCAGCATGCCATGGCCAAGTGATTTCTTTAGTGTAGGCCCATTTGAATCATATCACTGGGAAATATTCAGACATGTGACACTTTTCACAGGGAATAAATGAATAAGCGCTGCCATTATAACAAGGTCCCCACCCCACCCACCTCAAAAAAAAAAAAAAAATGCCCTCCACAGTTGTCTCTGTACCTCTGTACTGGTTTAATGTTTGCCAAAACAATGGACTGCTCCAAGTGGCCATGGCCAGGTAGCTTCATTGATTCAGTCTTTTACCAACAGTTCCTGATCCTTTTTTTCAGTTTTTGAAAGTTCATGAACCTTGATGTTGGTATATCCTGAAATGTGGCCACCCAAAACATCACACTGATCCTCAACCACTTACATCTGTCCTGCTTTTTTACATAAACACAGGGAATTTAATCTATAAACATATTGGGATACACTTGGCCCTGCATGAAGACAACACTGCTTTCAGCTGGGAAAGGGGGTCCAATGTACTGTCCCTCCATGTTGTGTATAAAATGTGCCATGTGCAATTAACTAAACACAGCACTAAAATACCTTATTGGGTTTTAATACTATATTATACCAAAGGTGACGCCATCCAGTCCTCACGTGTTTTTCATTTAAAACTTGCTGTTTAAGTTTTTCCAGCAATACAACAATCCCCCTCCCCCCCCCCCCTCCTCTCAAATTTAATCAGAAGGTGGAGTCTCCATTGAAAGCACACCTGGCAGAAATCAGCACCAGAAAAAGATATGATATCTGAAGTACACAGCAGGCAGGGACTGTGCCTGGTAGCAGAAGCCATGTCTCTATCTGCCCCTGTCACTGTGAGAATGTTTAATTGACCTTTGCCCTTTGCTACTGGGTAACCAACTTTAACCCACACCAGGCATGGATTTCCTGGATGGTGTTAAAGGTTAGAATGTGAACATGTGATTGGCCAAGAAAAAGCTTCCTATGTTTGGTAAACTGGGGTTCCCACCCAAAAATAATCATCTGCTGTTCGTGGAGGCTTCTAGGCTGAACTTAACATCGATGTTTTCATTAACACTTCCATCCTTGTATTAACTCATTCAATACTATGGTCACAGGCCTTGGTCAGTTGTTCTGGCACTGCCTGACAAGTCATGCTGCAGCTGCCCTTGCTGCAGCTGCAACATGACTTGCCAAGCAGTGCCAGAACCACTGACTTAAGACTATAAGCATGTTGGCACTTGAAAGAAAGCTCTTTTCATGAAGAATTTAAATATGCAATTGTGGTCTTAAATCTAAGTAAATATACAGAAAAATCAGGGAGTGGTATGGAACGAGTTAAGACTGAGGTTGACAGTGTATCAACAGCTTCCATTGGTCTGAGTTGGACACTGATGCCCTGCAATCCCAACAAAAAAACCTGATGACATGGGACATGTTATCTTGAAAAGTCTCACCTGTATTTCCCAAAAAGTTTTTCCCTGCTGTTGAAATCAAACACACTGAAGCAGACGACATTTAGTAAAACACATTAAAGCAGATGATAATTGACCACCCGCGGGTCTAAGCTGGCTTCAGTGGGAGTTAAATGCAATTTGTATTTATCATGACATTACAAATTATGTTCACCATCATGGGGGTTACTTAATTGTGACCAACACTGTAGTGTGCATCGCAAAATTTGATTCCTTTTTATTTTTTATTTTTTTATTTGATTTAATTTATTTCTTTTTTTCCTGCATAAAGATTGCATGTACCTGTAATTTTCAAGACATTTTTTTTTAAATTCACATTGGAGTCTTTTATTGGATGGGGTAGGTTTGTTGGCAAAGCATACACATTTTTCATTCTGGTTATCAAATGTCAGTTTGCCTGGTGTGCAGACCAAAATGAGAACCGTCACACCCAAAAACTTTAAGGAGAGGGGAGGGAGGGCAGAGTATAACTAAAACCCAATCAGTATCCGAAAACTCCTCTGCCAGGACAGACGGACAGAGAGATGGACAGACGCATAGCTGACGACAGTATTCCTCCGGTAGGTCAAGGTTATTTCTGTTTGACCTAATGACAATGCTTTGGTGCAAATTCAATGAGCAGAGATGGCATGGCAAGGCCATTTTTCTTCAATGAAGCACTGTGACCTAAATATGTGACCGATTGACCTAGTTTTTGATAGGATTTTGAGGCATCCTTAGGACCAACTGTCATAAATAGTTGATGAAGCTACATTTAATATTTTTTAAGATATTGTGTTAACGCTTTTTTTTTCTTTAATGTAGTACTGTGACCTAGTGACCAACTACTCGATAGGAGCACCTCAATAGCCCCCTATGATAAAAATTTGGTCTCTATAAAGTGAGTATGTTTGGAGATATGGCATTAGCAAGGCATGGACGGACGGACGGATGGATGGATGCGTAGATGACAACAATACCCTTCCGGCCTAGAAGGCCAAGGGGTAAAAAGCATTGTGTCCTTTCCAATAATTATACTTCAGTTTTAGCAGAGTGGAAAAAGCAATAAACACATTAAGAGGCAAGTTGTTTGTGATAGTTTGATGCTTGCACACAACATATTCACCAGACTTGTATTGCAGTGTGTGGGAGAAGGCTGCAAAATAGACCCTAAAGCAAACAGAGTCCAGTTTAGGTGATTTTCTCTCCTTACATGGCAAATATTCACCAATGGATTGCCAAGCTTTCTACCAATTTAAAGGGCGGGTCACAAGGTCACAGATCCTCTGTTGAGATGCAGACAGACAGCCTGGCTTCACGTCCAGTCAGCCACATGGTTCCTGACAAATTGAGATTATCCAATGTGAATTTACTATTTCTATACCACCAGGTGCGAGGCATCGTGTACACACAGATGTAAGACATCCAGGCAAACTTGAAAACGGACATATGTTCTGCCAATCTGCCTTACGCCATGGAGTCTTACTGGCTTTCAGCACCATGTAACCTTAACGAAGGCATCGAGACAACTCCTTTTACATTTTGCTGGCATCTGTTCAGCTCAGTAGTGGAGGGAAATGCATGTGTTTGTCAATATTTACTGAGGATGTTCTAAGAAAGTCAACTTTGTGCTGTCCAGGTGTGTATACACCAATGTGAATTATTTACATAAAGACTCACTGCTACTCACCATTATGAGGGAGGGAGACAGGGATTTTTTTGTGAACTGTGAGTGTGAAAAAAAAAACATTTTTTGTGAACCGACAAAAGCCTATACTCATGAAATTATAAACTGTGAGCTGTGAGGTGACATTTCAATAAATCATAAACTTTGAAATCAAAATTTTTGTCCTGTCAACTGTGAAGATCTGTGAAATATACCTTTCAACCATAAACTGTAACAGTACTACCCCCCCCCCAACCTTATTATCGCTGAAGCAAACATGTTGTCTGCTCAACAGATGAAATAATAAAGTTCCACTTTACTCCTTAGCTTGGAGCAAAAAGAAACATGGGCCCAGTCTGTTTAGCAGGCAAGAGACCATCAGAAGATCAAAGTTTACAAACACCTAAATCTCACATTGAAATCACAGTTGTCTGCTTTTAATGCATAACTGTACAAATGTGATCTTCTTTCCGCCAAATCTTGAAAGGCTAAAACTTAAAATTTGTATTTGGACAGCCAAGAATTGTAGTAATTTTAATGGTCTATAAATATAAATATAAAGGTCAGAATAACCTTAGGACTCCTTCAGTCACAGTTTTTTTTTTTTTTTTTTTTTTAGAAATTAGATCAAGGTTACTGAATATCATACTCAGCCAAGCTTCCAATGTGATGCGTCTACACTACAAGTTTAATTATAGTAGTTCAATTTGTTCCATAGTTATAGCATCCGTCAGAGTGACGGTCAGACAGACAGACTGACACATGCATAGATACGAAAAAGACAATACTGCATTCCCTAATAAGGTCAACGGGGTAAAATTAAAAATCGAAACTCTCAGAGGTTAAGTGGATGTCTTGTTCATAGTTCTCAGAGGTTAAATGGATGTTTTGTTCATAGTTCTCAGAGGTTAAGTGCATGTCTTGTTCACAGTTCGCTTAGCCACCCCCTAACTACCAAGGTCTCATGGTTTATTAGCAATCCATAATTCAGAAATTACAAGTTCCGTGCTCACCCAATTACCTTCCTGTCTCCACACAAAATATTATCTGAACGTCCTGTGCTTTATATCCAGCTAAGAATTCCAAGAGTGAAAGTGAAACTTCAGTTGTATGCTAAAAATACAAAGACCCTGAAAATTTATACACATGAAAACAGATCGACCAACCAAAGAATCCCTTGTGGCAATAAGATTTCCCACCAAAATCTGGACCCAATATTCTCAGTCACACAGCAATCCCCCAATCAGCTCCGCCACCTGCTGCCCAGCTGACCAATTAATTACTCAGACACTTGTACAAACATCTAGCATGTGCTAATTAATGGATAAGGCGTTTGGGGGATCAGGTCTGACTTGCATGTTTTGGGTTTTTTTTCATAAATGAAACACACATGTTGGTTTGGTCAAGTGAAAATAATGAACTCCTCTGTTAATTTAACTCTTTAAGTGCCAATGTTTGCACTGAGTCAACAGCTTTTCTCGGTGTGCATTGGGCACATTGCACCCAATGTGCGCCGAGAAAAGCTGTTGACCTGGGATATTATCTCTGGAACTAGAGGCATTCTGGCACTTGAATGAAAGGTCTTTTTGGAAGGAATACGAATCTGGGATCCCTATGATAACTCAGACTAGTTTGACTGAAGTGGGTTAACTTTAGCCGTGCTTGGCATTGAAAGAGTTAAGACAGATTTCTTGCACATTCTGGTTTCCCTTAATCAGATCCTGAAAGATCATTTCACTCCACAATAAACAGTGAGACATCTGTATTTGCATTAGTCACATCCATATAAAGTACAGTACCTGCTATTTAAGACCATCCCTACTGCCAGAAAAACAATGGTCTCATATTGCAGGTGGTCTTAAAATACAGGTAAATTCACGAGAAAAACAGACTTAATTGTCACGAAAGGGCAGTCTTGAAACTTAGATGAACCATCACAAGAGGAGGTCTTTAAAGCAAGTACCACTGTACTTCCTGCGGAGGACAAGCAGAAAGCCCCAGAATACACAGCTGACTTTTTTGAAAAGAGAATACAATTTTAGAAAAAGTTATATTTAATATTTATATGATGGATATTGATGCATTATGAACAACAAACAATCAACATTATCGCGTCATTTGACACAAGCATGTCCTCTGTACAATATTGATTAATTTCAGAAGATACCCAAAAATATCCTGGGCAAAATGTTTTTTTTTTTTTTTTTTTTTTCATAAACAAATATAACAGATATAGTTTCTTGTAGAAGACACATTACTTGCAATCAGCATACATTTCTAGTGGCATTTTTCTCCTAATCTAAATCACTCTGTGTTGCCTATTGGCCTCAATCTTGGGGTCACTTTGCCAGACAGGAAAATAAATCTCGGAAAGAGTCAGCATATTCCATCTTCCATCACCTCTAGACAGGCAGTGTATTGATACTTTTCACAGTGTGTCATAGTTCTGGCATGCTGGGAACCCTGTGTATCCAATCTATTAAACATGGATGGTGGTGGTTGGGTGATGGGGGATCCAAAACCGGCTGGTGGTCAAATGTCGTCTGCTTCAGTGTTTTCAACTACTTTCAACAGTTATGAAAAACAATTGACTGAGAAATGTACATGAGGACTTATCAAGATCACTTGCCCCAGGTCAACAGCTTTCCTTGGCATGGGTTGCCAACCCATGCAAGGAAAGCTGTTGACTCAGTGTTAATTAAAGGGGGAAAGGGTTAAACCAGCCAAAACCAGCTTCTGGTCAAATGTCGTCTGCTTCAGTGTTTTTAGCTTATTTCAACTGTAATGAAAAACATTTTGACTGAAAATTGTAGATGATAGCAATCAAGATAACATGTCCCAGGTCAACAGCTTTCCACTAAGTGCCCGACCCATACCAAGGAAAGCTGTTGACTCAGTGTTAATTCAAGGAGAAAGGGGTTAAAGTCACCTTAACCATCTGGACACTAAGCATTTTGTAACTCAATGTATTTAGAGCCGATGTATTGGCTCTCAGGGCTCAGAGGGTTAAAGAGTCCAGGGGTTTTTTCTTCACCTTTTTATTTAACATCCTTGTTCACATAGTATTTTCTGCAAGAAAATTGGACATAAACTTTATCTACTTCAGCATGTTGAGTTAAAAAGTCCTAAAACTGCCTTGAATGGTCCAGTTCTGAAGACAGTGACCCATTTCCTACTTGAATAGATCATATAAATCTCGTGTTTTTTCACAAAGCAAGTTGTAAGTTTACCAACCTATGTCATGATTAGATTTGCTGGCAAATAATCACCCCAGTCCTTAGTGCATGTACTGTTTACCCCCCCCCCCCCCCCACCCCCCACCACCCCCCACACACACAAATAATTACGCTTGATTGATTGAATGATTCTAGTCATGCAAATTAGGCATTGACTTGCGTTTTGTGAAAGTATTTTGTACTTAATTGTCTTCATCTAAATGTGGGCTATATTTATAAGTAGGCCTATCAATAAAGGAACATCATATTCGCTTAATTTCTTAATACACAGGTCAGGATATTTGTATCAAAAGTAAAAACACGGAGCCACCAGTTAGAAGAATGACTGCTCCAGGGATTAATGGCACTGAAACATTTAGTCTCACAAAATAAATTCTTTTCTGTGAGTGGTATGAAATAGGGCTTTGCTACTTTGATTGTTGGACTCCTGTTCAAATGGTATTTGGCAGATTTGGGTTTCTCAAGTTTCTCTTTTCATTAAACATGAATTTAAGTAACATCTGTACATATGCACACACACACATACATCATGGAGAGAGAGAGAGAGAGAGAGAGAGAGAGATGAGAGAGAGAGAGAGAGAGAGAGAGAGAGAGAGAGAGAGAGAGAGAGAGAGAGAGAGAGAGAGAGAGAGAGAGAGATGAGAGAGAGAGAGAGAAGAGAGAGAGAGAGAGAGAGAGAGAGGAGAGAGAGCGAGATTGGTGACATGACCAGTGCACAATATGCAGTATAAGGGGCGACCATACAAGTACTTAGTCCAGTTGCTATACTCCTAACCAATCAACTTAAAACAAAAACATTTTTCAGTGTCCTATAAACCGAGTATCAGATATATATATTCACATATTTTTTCAGTTTTAGGGTGATCATATACACATACTTATAAGCATAAAGATTCTTCCTGTCTTAAAAAAGGTGAAAATAAAGATATTCTGGATTTAATCATCTGTTTATAGTGTTATCAGGGTCTTCATCGTACTTTTAAACCATTTCATTGAAAGTACATTTAGAAGGCGCAGAAAACCTTGCAGACTGCGGGCAAACGTACACATAGCTCCAGCCTCTTGGTTTTGAAGACCATGTAATACACAACCTTGTATATGTTCAAAATGTTGTCTAAAATGAGATTTTACAGTAATTTTCTAAGAGCCAATGGCATCAACCAGGAGGAAGACAGTACAGTGGGCAGTCAGTTGTAAGGCTTGAAGGGACCCATCCAAAAAGTCTGCTGCCAAATGTCTGGTAACTCATCCTAAAATATCAGTACTTTTGAGTTTAGGTAGACATGAAATTGAAATGTCCACTAAATTTTTGTCTGTTAAATCAACTTCCTATTGTGCTTCCTTTTTTGGTTATTACAATAAATTTAATCACATTAATGATCCCAGGTCACTCGTCAACTTTTAATTCCAGACCTAAACTATAAAGCAGAGTGAACAGATGTGACGACAGACTGCTAATAAAAATGACAAACAGTGTTTCTGTTAAGATTTTTTTCAGAGGGTCTCAACCTGAAAGAGTCAAATTTTTATCTATATTTTACAAAATTAACAAAGAAAATATAGAAAGTAGGGAACCTTTGAATTTTGCTGAGGGGGTATTCATGTTTTGAAAGGGTAATATACCCCCATTTGGGGGTTAATGGAAACCCTGGACAAGAATACCCCCATCCACCTACCCACATGCACCCAGACCCACTCTGCCACATAACGCCCCTTCTATTTAGTCTCAGTCCTGGTCAGTGGTGGGTTAAAACCCTTATGGACACACACATATAGGTCTGGTTCTTCTAAGAGAGCAATCAATTTTTTGGCAGTGAATATAGCATATTTATCATGCCACTTAAGCATGGGTACATCTGTACCCCTCTCACAAGGCCACTTTCTGGTAACATTAAAACCCCATGAAAATATACTTTATATGAAATTGGACATATAATATCACCCAGGTATCTGTGCAAGGAACATGGATAAATGAAATAACAGATAAGAGCACAATCCATTATCTCTACTCATGGGAAAATCAAACTCACTCCACCCCCACCCTCTCATTTTGCTCTTCCAACACGTCAAAAAATTTGCATGCTCTGGAATAAATCACTGGCCACTCTTCTGGAGGGCCGCTCACGGTACCAGAGTACTGCACAACATCAACTTAAACTTTTGACGTAATAGCACGTTTCTAAGAATGTTGTTTACGGAAATATCATGCATTTCTGGTGACCAGTTCTCAGTTCCTGATGAGTCCAGGCTAGTGGCAAAATGCATGAAACTTTCAATCCATTTGTCGGAAAAAAACATTTATTTTGGCACCGAAGCTGTCAGGAACCTGCCTGGTATTTTACGACATTAAAATTTAGGATTGCAGTTCAGGACCCAATGGATATCACTGCCAGAATGCTTCCGTAAAAGCCACCCGACAACAACTGACGAAAGACAGCAGTCATGTTGTTGTGAGTAAACTGGATTGGACAACATTCCCGTCACAGCTCTCACAAGAATGGAGCTTGGCAACTTGCCAGTGTTTGACTTGGGGATCACCAGACGCCCCCCTCAGATCCTGGGTTTTAGGGCTTTTGCCGCATGGACAAAGACGCACAAAAGACTGTTCAGCGGCAAGAAAAATAATTTGTGAGTAAAGTAAGGGGGATTGTTACATGTCACGGCCTAGGTGTCTGCCTCTCATTTACAACTGTCAGACCTCAACATGTGATAACCTATCTATTCTTCAACAGCCTAATTGCCTATTCTGAAGAAAAACTTACCTACAACTGAACATTGTTCATACTTAGGACCAAGCTGAGGAAAAACAACCACACTTTTAGGCCGATGGAATTATTATTTTTGAGAGCTTCTTTTTTTTTAAACTTTTGATATGCTGTTTTATCGTATCATCAAAACTACATTGTCAATAGATTCATTATCAAGGTTTTCAATCTACCCCGCCCCAAATCTGGAAAGTGCATACTCGAAATTTACCCACAACCTCATTCTGAAAATTTTGGTGCTATCTTACCAGATCCACGTAATGTGTGGAACCAGATATATTCATCCACACCTCTCTGGCAAAAATAAAATCTCTGCGTTTGTTGTTCTAGTGATAGACGTCCTATATATAAACCTGTATAATCACAGCCTGCCTCTACACAGACCCACCAGGCAAGATATTAAAGGGAAGTCTTGCATGCCAAACATGCCTGGCATAATGGTGAGGTGAGATTATCTGCAGATTATCTCAGCTGAGGTGCCTGGGTGTCAGGCTATGTGCTGTGTCTCATCATATTGGGGAAGGGGGGGCTGGATGCTGGCCCTCTCTATAAATTTGCAATTCACTTGAAGATTCGATAATTTTATAAGCAACAATCAACCCATTCCTTTTCTTTTTGGTAGCATAGTCAGTGTATATAAACAATCTGCAGGCTGTGGTACTGCGTAAAGTCCTCTCTCCTTTGAAGCACAACCTCCAGGTCATATCCAAAAGTGGTCACAAAAGGCAGGTGGTCTCTCAAAAGCTCACTTAACATGGAATACAGTAAAACCTCTCTAACTGAACACCTCTGTATACCAAACACCTCTCTATACTGAACACCATTTCTTGGTCCTTAATATATACTTTCCATGCTATCAAACCTCCCTATACCGAACACCTCACTATACTGAACACTTTTTTCCGGTCCCAAGGGTGTTCAGTATAGGGAGGTTTCACTGTACATGGCATTGGGGGTGTGACCAAAGTGGTTTCAAATTACAGGCGATATACCTTTCATCAGATTAGAGTCTGGAAGGAGGGACTGATAATTTCCACCCACTAAACCCTTTCCCAGCCAAAACTGACTGGTGGTCAAATGTCGTCTGCTTCAGTGTTTTCAACTAATTTCAACAGCAACGAAAAACAATTTTGACTGAGAATTGTAGAGGAGCCCTATCAAGATCACATGCCAAGGAAAGTTGTTGACTCAAGTGTCAATTCAAGGGGGAAAGGGTTAAACATAAAACTTGAATGAAACACTCTTATTTAACATTAACCATCAGCATCCCGAGGCTCATAATTCAGCATGCAACTTGGCCATACAAAAGTTCTGGTGACCATTTGTCTCCCGCCCCCAAACCCACTCACTCTGCGGGAAGGGAATCAGAAAAACCTTAGTTATCAATACATTCAAAAGTAAAAGAACTTCCAAAAGGACAATATGACCCCATAAATGCTGCATGTTCATGACTGGGTCCTACCAAAACCTGGTAAGAGGCTTGGTCCTTCCATGTACATTGTGGTAAAAAACTTCTGTCATCAACCGTCCTGGTCTGACATTTATATCTCTCCTTGTGGTAAACCACAAACTCCTTATCTACTTACATACAAAGCAGTGGGTGATAAACACCACATAAATATCACACATATTACCACACTTAGGGGCAGAGTGAATGATTGGACCACAGAATACACCTCATTGTCTGGAATGTTGTAGCAAGACGGTGTGTCAGAAGAAACTAAAATGCTTAACCCCTTGTCCCCAGACAACTGTCACAAAACTTCGACTGGTCTGAACTCTCAAAATGATTCCAATTTCTTATAAAAAGGCCTCATTACCTGGGAAAAATATTGGCTCCAATGTGAATTTTATTATTATTATTTCTATCTGAAAGAATTTGGGCTTTGACAAGGTTTTATTTCGGGAATTTGGTTGAAGGGAAAGTTACAACAGAAGATCACAGAAACTCGTTATTTGTTATCTTAAATTCTTGTTTGGGAAAAGCTGCTTCAGAAGGACAGATTTACAGAGTTTCCAAGTTCAAAATCTGGAGGAAATTCAAGGAAAATGCTCCAATTTCGGTAGATTCTAAAAGTTCCATTTACTAATAATGGCAAACATTATCATAAAATTTGGTAGCCTCTGATATTTCACAACTGAAAACTTCTGTAGATCTATTGACAAATCGGTAGTTTTGTAGCCTCTGGATTTAGAATAACTGTAAATACTGTTTGTTATTTAACTGCCTCAGTTCATTCTTACCATCTGCCCTGGTCTCAGTTACCAGTGACTGATGACTGTAAGCCATGGAGCCTCAACTGTTAGACTTATATACATGTGCTAGTGCCAGTGTCAGCCTGTAGTTCCATACAAGATCACAACAGCCTCAATCAACAACATCCCTTGGTACACGGAGGGTGCATAGACGACACTGAAGACAGCTGTTGCTACCATTTCTAACCCAGCACTCAAGGGGTTAACTGGCCTTTAAGGTCTTTCCATGCCCTTAGGGTTAGGTTTGACAGAGAGAGGGAAGTTAACTATACCCCCTCCCATTCCACCCCAATGTGGAGGGTATCACAATTCAAAAACTCCTGTCCAGGTGTACCAGTACTGCAGTCTTTTGTAAGAAGTCATTAAGTGACCCTCTGTCAAATCACTGCCTTGGTGGGGTAGACTGGCATACAATGAATCAGTACCAAGTTTATCAACCAGTGTATTTGTGCATTTTTCCTCTTTTCAGTAGGAGTTAACATCATTAATCTATTTAACTGTCAATGTCATGTACATTCCAAAGTGGTATAACTGATATTGAGCATGCTTCCTTTTTCTGTGACCTATGTGTAAGGCATGGACACCCATGGGCACCCCCTACTCCCCACATCCACCCAGCATCTTTTAATATTTACAAAGGGGGGGGGGAGAATTTTGGTTTTTTTTTGACTAACTACTTGTGCACAAAATGATTTAAACATGTTACTTTTCCATGTCTTTATTTTTATTTTAGTTTCATTGTTATCTGTCTGTCTGTCTGTCTGTCTGTCTATTTGTTCATTATTTTTATTCATATATTATACTCCTTTTAACCTTATATCCACTAGACTTTACAGAAATAAAAAAAAAATGAAATGTAAATGCACTTTTGTGTTTTTTATAGTTTCTCACTTCTATTGACACATGTGACTGAATATTCTTTGTAATTAAGTCTATGAAAGTAATTCTACAGAAAATGGGGAATTTGAAATGAAAATCAAGGTGAGAGAGCTAGAATCATAACACACTTTTGTTTTTAGTTTGGAATTGCATTTGCATGTTATCTGCAAAATGTGTGGAAAGAAAACCATACTGATCCTAGACTGATTTTGTTCCATGAGCTAAATTCACTTTTATATTCAATACGGAAGTGTACAAACAAAAACCTCAAGATTCCTGCACTAAGTTTGCCTGTAAAACTTTGCTTCCCCTTACCCTCCACACCCCACCCCCACCCCACCCCTCATCCCCACCCCTAACTTTTTGTTTCCTTCCAACCAGCAACCGTTCTCTTCACAATCCTTTTGTTCTACCTGAAATACAACCATTCTCCTGCCTACGCCTGGCTGATTATTTACAGACCTTTGCCAGAGTTCCAGTTACAGACTTCCTCAAAGCTCTATTCTCTGTGTCTGATCTCTGTCCCACATGCATTTTCTCTTGACAAATTCTATTTCTTAGTACCTCAAGAAAAAGTATCTGTTTCTGGCCCACTTATCAATCTTTTCAGTTTGAATTTTCATTTCTTGGTTTTTAAAAAAATGCTGCATGGATCTGGGGCACAAGCAGAGAAGAAAGTGACCACGTAAGCTCATAAAAGACTCATCCATGCTTAGTTAACCTTTTCAGAGACCGCTGAAAACTTTTTTTTCAAGTCTCTATCTCCAGTCTTTTCCCTTGCTAAAGGCATTTAATGGAGCTTTTAGCTTTCAATACAAACTACTAACCTAGTTGTAATCTGGGAAACCCTAGCGCCTAATAGTATCTTGAACAAACAGCCGGGTACAATTGTAGTGAATGGAGAGAAATTTGTACTTTGAACATCATAAAGGCACAGACGTAGTCACGTTTTGTGGATGGTGAACTTTCTCTACCACTGTACACAAACATATTCCCCTGACAATCCAGGAGAGAAACAGAAACATCAAAACTCCACTCTCTGCCTCACTTGCTGTATATTGTACACAGAGCCCCACTTACTAAGCTGTCATGTTTGCCTTGAAGAAGAGAAAAAAATGAGTGAAAAACGTACCGTTTTCTGGTCCTTGGACTCCATGGAAGAAAAAACTTGCTCATGGCCATCAGCTCTGATGAATAGGAGCAAATGAAGTAGTTTTCCCTGCATGAAAAATCTCTAGGATCACAGTTAAATAGCCACAAAAGTTTGGCTGTTTCCTCTCTGCTTCAGCTTTCAGTTCTTGTTACCATGTAAAAGCCACTAACTGTCAGGCGTCAGATGCCTGAGGGGGGTGTGAAACCCCACAACACACCCTCCAGATGCTAGCCACCTTTCCAAAATACACCTGACCTGTCCTTGTGTGTTGTGCTTGGGTTCACATGAGATAATCAATTAGTCACCCCTTGCACCCAGGCCAAACCAGTAGATCACACATGGCTTATCTGGCACTTCACTGATGCAGCTGCTAGGGGGCCCCACTGGGAGATTTGATATATCCCATCAGAAGTCTTTCCTGGGGCATGTTTTTGCTAATGGAAGCCAGTGGGGTGTCCAGTTATGTCATATTACAATCTGGTCATGTGATCCTCATTTGGTATACCCTATTTATTTTCCTAATAGATATGACCACATAATTGGGCTTATTTTTCCTTGATGCTCATTAAACACAAGGCCACCCAGATTTATTTGGAAAATAAATATCCAAGCAGACTCTGAGTTAAGAGTGTATCACATACAATAACAGCTATATACATAACCTCAAACTCCACATGTCCTATCCCCAGTATCACTACAGAGATAAGCGAGACGAATTCACTCCTCAAGTATATGATCCAGTGCACTGTTTAAAAAAAGGCTTATTCCATAATCAGTAATGGTAAATCTCTCATACTTTATAACATTCTTACATCTTTTTCAACCACACTTATTATTAAACTAAATCACATGATTTCAAATGCCACATATTCAATTCATTTTGCAAGTTGCTCCAGCATAATAAAAAGAATTAAAGCAAATGTTTTCAGACAATGTCTCCAATGTATGGGTTAATTCTAAATGGGACATCCCGAGTGCCGCTGTCTGGTTCACCATCCACAGGTAAGAGAGCTGTTGCTGCATCAAGTTATTTAAGTAAAAGTGAAGATGAGATTGCAAAAAATAAAAAAATAAAATAAATAAAAAAATCTCTGGAGCATAACAATTTGTTCAAATTTGGATACAAATATACCCAATGCATTTCCGTACCACATTCCAAGCGAGTTTATCTGCAAATTTTAGAGAAGATGAAAATGTGACCTAGAAGTTACTGATTTTGCAAGAAAAAAATCAAATGCATCCCAGAGGATCATTTTATGTCTGTAGGAGAAAACTGTTGCCTGCAAAGCAGACCAAGTTCTGTGTTACTACCCAGCCGAGTAGACAATATACGCACCTTGGATCTACTTTGGAGGCAAAGAAGACTGGCATTATTGCATGGAAACCAAATTGATATGTGACCCTATGACCTTGAGAATTAGGTCAAGGAGATCCAGATAAAATCCCAACTTAGTTCTACCTAGATACATATTAATTCTCCCAAGTTTAAAGTTTTATTAAGTTCTTCAGTAGTTATCAGACATGCAGAAATCAATTCTTCATATCTAATTTTTTTTTTGGGAGGGGGGCTCAGAACTCAATTGAAGATGCGGTAATGTTGCACCTGTTGTATAATAAGTGATCCTAAGACCTCGAGAATTAGGTCAAGGTGACCCACATGCTATTGCAACCTACATGTAGATAACACTGAGAAACATAACCCTTCAAAGTTTTACTAACCTTCAGTAAGTTCTTTAGAAGCTATTGTATGGAAAATTACTTGAATTAAATGAACCTGTGACCTTGAAAACTACATCAAGATGACCTTAACACAACCTTGATGTAGGTCTCACCCAGACACAGTTCAGTACCAAGTTTCGTGAAGTTCTATGGAGTTCTTCAAGATTTTTTGCTTGGAAATCAAGTGGTGAAGATCAGCAATAAACAGATCAACTGGAAACGGTACATGAACAAAAACAAGAGGTTCATGGCTTAATGCTCTGCTGACCACCATTACTAAAAAATTATTTACTGAAAGACATTCCACCCATGGACCTTGAAAAAATAACCGAAGTCATATCCTTATTCAATATCAAAATTCCCACATGATACACATTTGTGGTACATTTGGTATCATTTGCCTTATTCTTTATCAAGATATTGAATTAAATGTCCTTTTCTTAAATGCTTATAATGACCTTGAAAATAGGCCAAGGCCCTACAATCATTGGGTCAAGGTGACCCAAAACACATGTCATCAAGCAGAGTTTTATATCCAATGTACTCCAGTGCAATTTTGACCTGGAAGCTCGATTCTCTTTGCCATTGATATCCAAGCTACACCCTGCCATTATAAAATCACCTCTTTCAACTTAACAGGCATGGTGACTTCACAAAAATAGGTCAAGGTCACATATTCTTTAACCTGCTAGCATTGGAAATGGTCTATACATCCTATAAATTTGGCATGTCTAATTTAAATTTACTTTTCAAGATATGGAATTTTATATCTTTAAACATATTTAGGCTCACAATTTCTGTTAAATTATAGGTGGTGCCACTAGTATTATGCAACTAAGATTTTGACCTCCTCCACAACCACACGAAATTTAATGATCTATTAAACATTAAGGACGCTAGAGCCGTCACAAGATTTTCACATTTTTACCCATATATATTACGAAATACTGTAGGTGCCATCACTGACTTCCAACTCGACCTAGATATTCATGCACTTGATAAGTCCTGAAAGTTATATATATGGGACTGTCCTAAAAACTGTGGACTGTATCCAGCTCACAAACAAAAAGTTTTATGGATGGATGGATGGAAAGACATGAGTGATGTCATGAACTCTGCAACCTTTGGTCAGCAGAGCTAAAAAGTATATCTCTCTGGTTCCACTGGGTGACATAATTCTGGATGAACGACTTCTAGCAAACACTGATCAACCAACATTCAATGTTTGCAGCTGACTGATAAGCCAGCTAAGCTACAAATCATCATCATTAACCAATAACCACACTAATTTCTTGCCAAAAGCCATATCAGTTCCATATTATTATTTTGCTTAGTTTGTATAATTTGTAACTTTAGCCCATTTTAGGGCTATTTGCTACATGCTGGCCAGTATTACTGTAGCTTGGAATTTGGTTTCTACGAGAATACTGGAAGCCAAAAAAGCAGTGAATATAAATTATTAACAAAGGTACACATCAAAAAATTTTAATATTTGACAGTCTCAGTTCCTCATATATGATGTATCCTTTCTCTGAAGTGTACTGCGAAAACAGAAGCAAAGTAACTTATATGTAGGTGCATTGCACACATTCATGAGGGGCAAAATAGATAGAAAGTCCAGCTACAATGTGGTAATAAACATTGATAAAATCCGCAGACTGAATTCCTAAATTGATTTACCATGGGTTGGATCAAGGGAAATGTTACAAGGTCGATAAGGATATACAAAGTACATTGGCCGACTTACCTTCAGTAAGGAAGAAATGTTACAGTCCCACCAATCTCAATACATCTAGTGACAATTATGTTCCATAATGCCACACAAATCTTTTGAAGTTTTCTTCACAGGTAGAAAGCCACGAGTCTGACACAAGCCACGATCTATACCTCTGCCAATACAGCCCTGTCAGAACCTGATTCTCAGGTATCATTTTGTAGAAAAGGGCATTGCTGGGGTCTGTTATTGCATCATCACAAGCGTATGTTCTTACTGATTGCTCTCAAGGCTGTGTAGTGTGACCATGAAAGCATCAATGGTCACACTGAACATATGATATGGATGCAGCCACATTCACTTACATTAACTGTCTCTATTTTGCAACATCGACCACTATTTTCCCAGGTATGTGATGTGCCAATTTCGCAGCAATGTTGGTCAAATAGCTGCCAATTTAGATGTGTTGCTGTTTCATGGCCAAGTCATCAACAGAAATGAAACGTTGATTTAATTGTAATCAAACTTCATCAAGTTGCATAAATCGATACACATATGATCACAGCCTGTAAATGAAAGCCGTGTTTGTACAGCAACAACCGCTGTAGGTAAACGTTTGCCGCACATCTCAAAAGGCCCCACTGCTGGCCTGACACAGCAACACAGAGCCATTCTATTCTTCGCTCTGGCAGCTGAGACTGTCCTTTTAATTACGTCTCAATTATGCATCAAAGAAACGGAAATATGTCTGGGCTTGCTATTTCAAAGTAAATTGGAATCCTTACTTTGGGCCTGCTGATTGGCGTTGCCTGAAATCAATAATGCTCTAGCTTAAGTGTAGGCTGCTACAAAATTCCTGCCTTACCAACAAAGTCTTGTTAATGCCGTAATGATAATTTGACGTGATACATGATCTGGATCCCTTCCGTTCTTTTTCTTACCTGGGGTGTTAAGTACAGAGTACCATGGCTTGTGTTTCCATTCAATTGTATCCAGATGACGATAAATTTGTCTTGAGATAGATATAGGGAAATCTATTACCCACAGAAAGTTACAAGATGATACTGATATGGAAATTTAGAAAAGAAAAAAGTCTGGATATGAGTTTATCTTATTGTACACTCGCACAGTTTTCACCCCATTTAGGGT